>OX123199.2:5119897-5666909 GCA_944739405.2 Euclidia mi | reverse complement strand
CAACCTCCGATATCTAAGCCAATAACAATTAGAAAAAAGTAAGATTTTGTGAAATGATTCGTTTTACTAAAATTTATTCGTTACCAAAACGGCCTGCAGATATCTCAGGTTTGGAAAAAGGTCGATTCCGACCTTTCATGCCGAACCCGCCGATGGGCGGGCATAATAATTATTCAGACTTTACCAACCTTTTGTGAAACATGATAATTTTAGTTAAAATCATAATGTTTTAATACTATTAATAATCGGCTTCAGGAAAATATTATATACTTTCTCGATTGTAGTATCTGATACTAATATATAAAGCTGAAGAGTTTATTTGTTTGTTTGGTTGAACGCGCTAATCTCAGGAACTACCGGTCCGATTTGAAAAATTATTTCAGTGTTAGATAGCCCATTTATCGAGGAAGGCTATAGGCTATATAACATCGCTATGAGCGACGGCAGCGGAGCAGAAGCCTTAATTAACGCGGGTGTAACCGCGGGCATCATCTATACTAATATATAAAGCTGAAGAGTTTGTATGTTTGTTTGGTTGCACGCGCTAATCTCAGGAACTACCAGTCCGATTTGAAAAATTCTTTCAGTGTTAGATAGGTTATTTATTGAGGAAGGCTATAAGCTATATATGACATCATGCTATGAGCCACGGGAGCGGAGCAGTTGCCTTCAATAACGCGGGTGTAACCGCGGGCATCATCTAGTCAACCGTATGCCTCGGACATAGAGTATATTATTGCAAAAAGTATAATAATATGCAAAGGGAGCTGGCCGGCCGGTCAGTAGACAATAGGTTAACAGTGTTCAATTTTTTTATGCGTCCGTGTTATCCTAAGCCAAATTGAACCTTATATACAAGGACATAATATATGGTACTTTGTATACAGTTTTGTGGCTAGCTAGAATATAACAAAAGGATGCGCCGGCGCATTTCGTTTTTTACGGGATTTTTTGAAAACACTTCTGTTTTACTGTACTTAGTAATCAGACGTTCTACGTGTTTGCTCTTCCGACTATATTCGCTTTTGTACCTGGACTCTGATCTAATCTTATATGTATGGTGACTGTGGCCTGTATCACTGGATATCGTAATCTGTGAAGTTATTGTGTGTATCGGGACGAATTCCTGTGATCGCATTTGTGAAGACTGTCGTTTGATGTGTGATTAATGTGATTATTGTTAATTATTCTTTAAAAAAATATGAGATAATATCTCGTAACTTATCATTTATGATAAAGCTTTTAAAGATGTTTGTTGTCGTTTGATGTGTAATTATTGATAATTTACAAAAACAAGTTATTGAATTATTTAAATTGTTTTATTTTACATTAACATAGGTAATACAATAATCATATTATAGAACAGTGCACGACAGTTTTGATAAGGACTAATTTCAGTTTTCCTTAAAATTATTTACAAGGATTTCTACTTCATTTAGAAATTCTGCAAGACGATTATTTGGCACATTTTCTATTAGTTGTCTAATGGCAAAAGCTGCCACATTTTTACAATTGCATGGAGGCAACCCATTACCTTCTTTAGTCTGGGTACTTGCATCTTTTTTTCGTCCACTGGTAATCTTCTTTATCTTCGCTTTTACAAGGCGTTTGATTTCTTCCATATTGTCGTCTTTACCAAATTCAGTTTTATTGTCTGAACAAAAGAAATAAAATATTACATTGTTACCTATCGTAAAGAGGAAAGATAAAAATTAAATTGTAAGCAAATTTACATAATGTATTTTTTTAAGTAACTAATTGAGTGTAGGCGTTGACGACACCTGACTTTTGAAAAAGGCACATAGATGTGGGTTTTTTAAAGACATTTTAGATTTCTTTACATATGTATTAGCTTAATTTTATCTGAAACACAGGTTTCTATGATTTTGATTCATCTTAGATTAATTAACTGAGAGTTATGCCTTACCTTCATGCTCCATTACTATTTCAGCTAATAACCAATAAAACTGTCACAATTTTACCACAAATATCGCAGGAAACTTCACATACACGCTTTAAACACGATACAGTACATGTAAACTTAACATATCAAACTGTTCATGTCGAAATCTAGAGCTTCATGCCGAAAACGCCGATGGGCGGGCAAGGATACTTAATCGAGATGCCGGGCCCGCCGATGGGCGGGCTGTATATCATACTATGGCGGCACCTGGGTAATGACGTTAATTTTCAAGTAGGCAGTGAATGGGTTAAACAACTTACATAATTACTGAGACACTACATTATCAACAATAGTAAAGAATTAAATTTAACAAATAAAAAGTAATAAACTAATTTAAGCATAATATTTGCCTTTAGCACATTTAAATTTAAATTAACCTTGCATTTTGAGTGTGTGTGGGTGTGCGTGCGTGTGTGTGTGTGTGTGTGTGTGTGTGTGTGTGTGTGTGTGTGCGTATATGTGTTAAATGGTAAGGCGGAGTAGATTGTCCGTCTCGACCTAGACCTTGAACAGAGCTACGTGGACTCGGTAGCGTCGAATAAGTGGTTGCAAGTAGGTAACTTATTCCCCGAAACAGAGGGATTCATGATAGCGATACAAGATCAAGTAATAAACACTAAAAATCATAGGAAATATATAATAAAAGATCCCACCGGCACCGTTACAAATGACAAACGCCGCAGATGCCATACACAACCCGAAACTATCCAACATATAACTGGAGCATGTACGACACTCACACAAACAGACTATACACACAGACATAACCAAATTGCTAATATTATACATCAAAATATAGCACTTAACACGTTGGCTGCGGTAAGTAAAATCATAAACCTTCATCTAGTGCGGCGGCAGGTCGAAATGTGCCCCCAACGATTTTTCCGCCAGCGCGTGGCAGGTCTTTTTCGATCTACCAGCACTAGGGTAGCTTAAAATGCTATGACTTTGCGAAAACATGGTGTATACAATTTTTGATCCTTGAACCCAGCTTCCTTAGGTTTGATTCACCCCGGAATCTACCAAATAGGAAATGAGATATAAACCAGGAAAAGTGGCAGGCCGATATCGACCTGAACCGCACAAGAAGGTATTTTTAGCAGTGATGGGACATACCAAAATAAAGGAATATCGAAAATAGAACAGAACTATCGTACATAACAGAAATGAAGATTTGTATTTAATTGTGGCTGTTTCGAAAACATGACACGCAAAGTTTCATGTTGCATTGCCTGCAATATTTTTTCATTCCTTTTTACTCTTTTTTTTTTTGCTTTGTCGCTACTGAAGGTTCGCCGAAATCTCTCATAGCACCCTGCACAATTTCATATGATTGAAAAGAAACAAAATTATTAAAAAACGGGCCTTTATATTTAATTGATATGTTTTTATTACATAGTAAATTCCATAAAAATGTTATAAAATTCATCATCATCAGCATCGTGAACATTTGAAATGGGTACGTCAGACTGCTAGCGCGGTCGTGAAGCATCTGAGAGTAGGTAAGCTGTGCTAAAAATTGTAATTAAGCACAGTTTGATTGGTGCCGTTTTTCGAGCCGCGATCGTGCATCTATTATATATTTGATCGAAGCTTTAAAATCACGTTTCAAGCAAAAAAACTAGATCGAAATCGTTCTAGCACCGCTCTGTTTGCGTCGCGGGTTAAAAAGCGAATATCACTGCACTTTCGCAGGTAACCGTATATTTCCAAATATTATAAGTACTAAGTACTATAAATATACGTGTAGGTAGTAAGTAAAACTTTTATCGCTTTTACTTGGTTTTCCATGATGTTTTGTTCCTAAATACTTTTTATTTTTCTTAATTGGAAATATTTTATCACTACAGTCACTATCAGTTATAATTGCAGGGCGAATAAAAATCTTCCAAGTATTATTCTTTTATTGTATGCACTCGTCAATTTTATCGACAGAACACGAAAAAGGCCTGCCGTGATGTTTTTATGGGGAATACCTACAATTTTGACTACAAGCCGAAATATATATTTGTATCTGTCAAAACCTTAAAAACACCTAAAATAATCGTTCCGCACCAGCGAGAGGGACATAGTTTTCTTCGTCCGCACCAGCTGTACGTACAGCGGCAGGCCGAAATCGGCCTGTTCCGCAGTGAACGTGTTAAACATAATCTAATCCGAGACATAGACACACCATATTATAAATACAAACCATAGACTATCTTGGAAAACACTACACACAAGCTCTACTTCGACCGCGCTGTTCTTACAGACAAAATCATACACTATAACAGCGTTTCCCATTTGCCGGGTCGCGACCCGGTACCGGGCCGTCAAAACAAAATACCGGGTCTCAACATACCCGCCTTGTTTTAAAAATAATAGGTACCTACTATCGATTAGTATACATCGATGTATAGTTTAGTGACTAAATAGGCGATACCAAAGTGCCAAAGTATTATAATGTGTACCTCGTAATAATAAAAAACATTTCTACTGTGTATTATTTGTTTTATTACAATGTGTATTATTTAACCTTAATGGCTTGGGCTTAAAAGTACTCAATGGGTCATGAAGGGGCAATGTGAAAGTTACCGGGCCATGGCAGAACAATGCTTGGGAAACACTGCAGTATAATAGACCGGACTTATGTCCGGTCTATTATAGTGCACTAATCGATAAACACAAGAAAACTACATATCTCATAGACATAGCCGTTTCTAATACACAAAACATACAAAAGATTATTACTGAGAAAAATACCAAATATTCAGAATTGAAAGAAGAGGTAGCAAGGATATGGGACCAGAGCAAAGTTTACACCAACTACAAAAGTGTACCAGTAGTGATTTCTACCACTGGCGTCGTTCCTAAACTTCTTCACCATAGCTTAAAGTTAATAGACCTCAAAGACAGCCTGTAAACATCTTCACCATAGCTTGTTTGTTTTTCGTGTGAGTGTGTGGCTAACTCTGGTGTCGGAGTTTTCAGACCACCCGAAGGCCTCCGACATGGCCTAACGACCCTTATCTTTAGACAAGAGCCGGGACCGACAGCTTTACGTGCCCTCCGAAGCACGGTAACGCTCAGATGAAAATGCCACACACGGTCACCCATCCAAGTGGCAACCTGTGCAAGCGTTGCTTAACTTTGCCGATCTGTTACGAACGGCAAGCCAAGTCTCGCTATGAGCGCTACACCATAGCTTAAAGTTAATAGACCTCAAAGACAGCCTGTAAACATCTTCATCATAGCTTAAAGTTAATAGACCTCAAAGACAGCCTGTAAACATCTTCATCATAGCTTAAAGTTAATAGACCTCAAAGACAGCCTGTAAACATTTTCACCATAGCTTAAAGTTAATAGACCTCAAAGACAGCCTGTAAACATCTTCACCATAGCTTAAAGTTAATAGACCTCAAAGACAGCCTGTAAACATCTTCACCATAGCTTAAAGTTAATAGACCTCAAAGACAGCCTGTAAACATCTTCATCATAGCTTAAAGTTAATAGACCTCAAAGACAGCCTGTAAACATCTTCATCATAGCTTAAAGTTAATAGACCTCAAAGACAGCCTGTAAACATCTTCATCATAGCTTAAAGTTAATAGACCTCAAAGACAGCCTGTAAACATCTTCATCATAGCTTAAAGTTAATAGACCTCAAAGACAGCCTGTAAACATCTTCATCATAGCTTAAAGTTAATAGACCTCAAAGACAGCCTTTACATACATATACAGAAAGCTGCCATCTTAAATACTTGTAGGATTGTACGCAAATTCATGTCACTTGACGAAGATGTCACACCACAAATCACTACACTATAACACAGAATAGATAGTACTAACGTACTATAATCTCTACTCACTACACACTACATTTACTTGGTGTTTACCCGTAGATGTAGTTAAAACCAGCTAAAAGCTGAGAAAAAGAAAAGAAAACCAAAAATAATAATATTAATTTATTTTTCTAAATTGCAAGACACGCAGAACCACGTCTGCGGCCTGCGTGCATCAATACTAATTAAACAGTATCTTGTACGTTGTATAGGCATATGCCTATACAACGTACAAGATGTTTATTAGGGTTACAACGTGTTTATTTAGGGTCTAATGATATGATAAAGCTTTAGATATTAATAGAATCGCGTAGGTAAACTCCCCAAAGGCGTTGTTATTGACTCTGTCTCTTCGACCACACCTACACATAAATTATAAAGTTAATTAACGCTATGGGCATCCTCCACAAGTTACCTACAGAGGTAGACACGCATTTCGCGAAGGTAGTTAATATAAGAATGATTTCTAATAGGAATTCGGACGCTGAGCCCACGTGGGAGTCGGTTATCTCGACATGTTTTATCACCGTAAAAAGTTTTCTATGGCAGTCTCCAGACTACTTCTATTGATAAAAATCATACGGTAACATCGCTCCGTTACGATGTAAAATAATAAATAGGTACCGGATGAAAATGTTGTTGGCATTTATAATATTAATATGGATATCGATCACTATAAATACTTAATTTGCGACGTTGACGGAGCAGCGCTACATTAAAGTTGCGTTTTTATCTTTGTCGAGCGGCTAAAGGTTTATTTTTTATTTCGAGGCGTGGTCGACGAGACAAGGAACACTCACCTGAAGGCGTTCGGACTAGGTACTAAAATAACCGCAGTATCCTCGTTTACCCTTACGGCAGCGATACCACGCGGATTTGGACACAGTGTGGTACCTACGGCATATAGGATTTCACTTCGCTGGATAACTATATTGGATTTTTATGATGGTAAGACCCTGCCGTTAACCGTCTGGTCCTTAAAATAAATCACAAATTCATCATCATCATATCGGCCGACAGACATCCACTGCTGGACATAGACCTTCCCCAAGGCTCTCCACATGGACAGATGCAATCACTAATCACTTCAACATAATTTATTTTATCAAAAGCAAAATAAATTAACACTGTTTGCCATGTTGTGGCCATTTATAGTAAGTGTACTTGATAAAGTACATGTTTGCGTATCACGTACAACATGTCCTTTTACAAATTTGTGTTTGGTTGACAACAACGAAAGTATTAATTTTCCTATTCGTGCATTGTTTTTAAGATTTGATCTGTTTTACTCATCATAATTCCACTAAGGGCAATTTGGGCCCAAGGCCAGATTTAGGTTAAGGCACTAAAAAATTGTTTCATCGTTCCTTGACTCTCGCTGTCTAGAGCAGTTGGTTTGTTGACTGAAGGTGTAGTAGAAGATTTAAAACAAGCAATGGTAAATCCAATGGTATCGTACAAAGTAGGTGGGAAAGGATCGTGCAACTATTGCAACCAGATATAAGATTTACACAGAAACCAGTTTCCAAAGAGTTTTCTTGCTTTAAGCACCTAAAGGAGATGCTGTAGCATTGTATCTCAGTACCTACGTTCGACCCTGACAATAACAAAACACAATGAAAACAAGTACATCTTCCCTTGTTTGAGGGGTGCGCAGAGAGCTGATTATTTTTAAGCCCTTTATTGAATTGTAGGGAGAACCTAGAGGGGTGGTGGAAACCAGTTATATCGGCCCCTCGGGCCTCGGTTTGATCTAGATTTTTCGAAGTAATATATGCATTAAAAAGTAATAGGACTAAAATTACGCGATACACTGTAAAATATAAATATAATTATATTAATTCGCCGCCTGGTAACGGTTTATAAATACAATGTGTTACTACCTCATCCTCTTCCGTGGGTGTTGTGACTGGCGTTTATGGAAAATACACGAATCAAAAAGTACTTTTAGGAAGAGTGACGCGAATTAGGTCGAAAGCATGTATGAGACATATTAATAGCTGATCTGAATATCTATAGTTTTTAGTTTTACATTCTTACAGCTTGTTTAGTCTGTTAATCCTCACCAGAAAGAATGACTAGGCTTTTTAGGGTTCCGTAGTCCACAAGGAACCCTTATAGTTTCGTCATGTCCGTCCGTCTGTCCGTCCGCAGCCTAGCTCAAAGACGCCTAGTGCTAGAAAGCTAATATTTGACATGAATATAGACATACAATATTTCAACAAAACTGTAGAATAAAATTTATGAAAATATTTTTTTAAGGGTATCTCCCCTACATATATAGTGAGGTTGAATTTTTTTTTGGTTGTGTACCCCATTGTGTGGGGTATCATTGGATAGGTTTAAAAAAAATATTATTAGTTTGCTCAAATCATTTTTCGATCAAGTGATTGGTTTGTCAAATATCAAGCTTTGAAGTGAAAAAAATTGTTAGACTCAAGTGTCCCCCCCCTCTGCCGGCTAAACTATTAATTTGGAAGAGGTGAAAAAAATCACAAATGTAGTACATATATTGAATTTAAAAGGAAAACTATCACGGCTAAGTAGACATCACTAGTTTACGGGTAATCGTCAGTTAACTTATAAATACCTATTTCTGTGAGTTTACATTGGGAGCGCTGGCTTAATCTTAAAGATTTTAATCCCATGTGAAACAGAAGTAATTATCAATAATGGCCATTATGGGCAACTACGGAACCCTACATTGCGCGTGGCCCGACACGCACTTGGCCGGTTTTTTCTAAGTCAAACCAGCCTTCCTCCTTAAGTTGTTCGCTCACAGCTGAGCAACGTAATGTTCCTGCTCGCGATTCGAAGTAGGGACACGAAGGAGCGAATCCCTGCGCGCACTGTGACTTTCAGGAATCTAGATGTCTCGGGCAAGTGGAGACACCTAGCATCGTTACTAAATACTCCACGAAACAGAATTTATTCCAATTGAGAAGTTTTAAAAGAAAACAAACTTTGCCATAATTCATAATACGAATACAAAGCGCACCTCCCCAAAAATACCTATTATGAATCAAACAAAAGTAATGAAAACAAAGTGTATTCCCGGTGTCTGGTTATTAGAGAACACTGAAACCCTTCGTTAGTTGTCAGTATTCCTTTTGTGGGCACACGGCACACCAGTCCCAATGTGTGTGAAACCTTGTAACTGCTACTTTTGTTCGCTTTTAAATACGGATTTGTAGGCTTTTTTGTGTAAATTTATCTCTTTTCGAAAAGCCTTAAAATATTCCATTGATTATGAAAAAAAAAATGCGCTACATTTTATTTGGTTTTGTTACAATGGATTTTTTAAGAAACATACATACATTTTTTAGGTCCATGAGTAGTGAAAGTTTTAAAACTGAACGTAATTTGTATGACGTCATTTGCCAAGTACTTAATTTTAACGGAGTTTTTTGAAGAGCAAAAAATACGAGATTTATTTTGAGGCTTTAAAGCATCAATAGTTGAAAATGCATTCTTAAGATGTTGCATTTTTTTATTCACAAGGAAAATTGCTGTGTTATTAATTTAAAATCTCATTTCACGGTGTTTGTGGTTGTACTCCGCCGAAACGCCGACAGATTTTTGTATTTTTTTTTTGTGTAAATTGGTGATATCATACTTACTTATAAGAATGCAAGAGGACCCCAGCAGCTACGCCTGCATTTTTTTTTAATTTACCCGTTTTGGCCGACCCCGTGGGAATTTCGGGAAATCCCTTCTTAGTGCACCCCTACGGTCACCAAGGAACATACATGCCAAATTTCAGCTTCCTGCGCCCAATAGTTTCGGCTGTAGCGTGTCTGTCAGTCAGTCAGTAACGTAAGGATTTTATATATTAAGATTTGTATTAGGTCTTTACCTATGAAATTGCCGTTTTTCATTAAATAAATTAAGCGTACTTTTTTTTCTATATTTTTTACTTCTGTTAACCAAAGTAATCACCCATGCAATCAATGCATCTTTGCCAACGCATTGGTAGCTTATTGATGCCCTTCTTGAAGAAATCAGCTGGACGGGAGGCAACAAATTCTTCAAAGGCATTTTGTACTGCCTCCCGGGTATTGGATTTTTTTCCCGCCAAGAAGGTATCAAAATTCTGGAAAAATAGAAGTCTGTAGGCGCAGGGTCTGGTGAGTACGGCGGATGACGGAGAACTTCCAACGCCAGCGCTTGTAGCTTGGAGACAGTCTGCTGTGCAGTATGAGGTCGCGCGTTGTCGTGTAGGAGCAGTGGAGCCGAACGATTGACCAATGCTGGTTCGAGACGTGCGAGCTTCTCCATCAGTGTGTTCAGTTAGTTCTTCACAGTACACATCTGCAGTAATGCTCGTCCCGTTTGGTAAGAAGCTGTGATGGATTACACCGGCGTTAGACCACTAAACAGTGACCATCACTTTTCTAGGGGTAAGTTTTCGTTTAGGGCATTGTTTGGGTGCTGAACCAGGGTCCAACCAACTTGCTGAGCGCTTACGATTGTCGAACAGGATCCATTTCTCGTCACAAGTAACAATGCGGTTCAAAATTCCTTCATTGCGAGTGAGCAATGCAAGGCACATCTCGACGCGTACTTCGTGCTGGCGATCATTGAGTTTGTGGGGTCAAGCTTTTTTTACCTTTCCAATTTGACGTAAATGTTGTTTTGATGCTAACGTCGAAAGCTGCTGCTAATTCAGCCGTAAATTGAGTATCATCAGCTTCCACAATCGCCTTTAATTCGTCATTCTCGACCAAAGTTTTTGGACGACCACGGAGTTCATTTTTCAGGTCAAAATTTCCAGAACGGAAGCGGGCAAACCAATAACAGGTGGTGCGTTCGTTTGTAGTGTTCGCTCCGTAAACGTCGTTGATGTTGCGTGCCACATGTACCGCTTTGCTGCCACGACAGTACTCATACTCCATAATTATTCGATTTTTTTACCTATCCATGATGACGAAAAATTTTCGAATGCGATGAAAACGTAACACTAACTATTAAACAAATGACGAGTTTAGAAAAAAGAATTCCAAGTTTTTTTAAATAAAATTAATTTGAAAATAGAAATATCAGCCAAAAAATATTTTTTATTTGAAATGGGCAGAACGGCAATTTCAAATAAAAAAATTCAATTATCAGAGCCCTCATCCAATACCTAGGTTGTAAACATATACGTTTATATGTACACCTACATGTACCGTCGTTTTCATAAATGTCCGACCATGTTACCGCTTGGCCACGGACGGGGACCGACGACGCGACCTGCGACAAGCGATTTTGATGTACATGGCGCGTTTACTGTGAGGCGACATCGGTCGCGCGGTGTAGTTAAGCGCGCCATGTACATCGAAATCGCTTGTCGCAGGTTGCGTCGCCGGTCCCCGTGGCCGGGCCGTTAGTTGTATAATCTCCGCATCGGCATCGATCTCATAATATTGTTACGTATCTCACTGCAGAATACGAAGGGTCGGGCTCCATCAGAGTAACTGCATTATACGGCCCATAGTGCACGCTAACGCACAAAATACGTTGCGACGGTTCGAAAAACAGTGATTGTGTGTGACAGATTTTGTCTTTCTCTTTTTTATGGGGTAAAGGTGGTTTGGGTTTATTTTTAAATCTACTGTCTATGAATTTACTACGGGCTTTGTTTTCTGACAGCTTTGTAGCTCGTAGCAGTTCGAATGGCAGTATAATTAAGACGCACCTAACTTTGAAAAGCCAGTAGCTCTCACCATGGGTTAGATAACAAGACCTTCTACGTAGCGGTCCATGGAGTACCTACAGAATAGTAATATATTATCTATGTAGCGGTCAGTATAGAATAGGTATCTTAATATATAAAATCCTTGCGTTACTGACTGACTGACAGACACGCTACAGCCGAAACTATTGGGCGCAGGAAGCTCAAATTTGGCATACAGTATGTTCCTTGGGGACCGTAGGGGTGCACTAAGAAGAGATTTCCCGAAATTCCCACGGAGTCGGCCAAAACGGGTAAATTAAAAAAAAAATGCAGGCGTAGCTGCTGGCGTCCTCTAGTACCTACTTAAATATTATTTCGATATTCCGACAGTGGTTAGCTACCCTATTCGTCAATTGAATTAAAATAGTCTAGGTTGACATTCCCAAAATGCATATTTTATTCACTGTTAATGTCAACATGACGTGACGTAGGTAGGTATTCGACATTGATTTTCGCGGGTTTTCGTTTATTTACAGTTACCCTGGCTGTGACTTCTATATTGTATTATACGATCATCGACAGTTATAAGAATTTTGTAAGTCGTAGTTTGACCAAAAATTATAACCTTGCGACAATGCACACGGATATTTGAACCCAAGGCAGACAGAGCCTTACTAACGGCCAGACACAATATTTGATATATTTTTTATTTGGCTCCTACAGATACATATCTGACATATTTTGTATGAAGTATATGTCAAATATGTATCTATGAGCAGAAGTAAATTAAATATACAGGGTGATTTGTAATTGCTCGTATTCCCTTCGGAGGTCATTCTAGGGCCAAAATGGAGTATTTTTACCCCCTACATATGGCGGTCCCAAATGCACCATTTTGGAATAAAACGGTTTTTAAGATTTTTTGAGAAAATTCCAAATTTTTGTTATAAACATCTTGTAAAAATTATTTTGACTATTCTTGGTGGCAAATTGGGTCTTATTTAATGGACAAATAAATGGCCCATCTTTTAAATTAAAATAAACCTACTAGCTCAACGTGGAATTTGAAAATAGAGCCAATAAACACGCAAAAAATGTTCGCATAAAATAAAATTACGCCACAAAAATTCAATTATATGTGGCATGTTATGTAAAGTATTAGAATAACTTTCTGGTAGTACCTGCTATCCAAAAAGGTATAATAGTCTTAGACAATTGGTGCAAATTTCGAGTAATAGCCACTTTTGTTCAAAAAAAGTGCTTCTGAATGACTCACTCGCCAGAACATTTTTTTCTGCATTTATTCTTAAGCTCTGCAATCAGCAGTGATTTACTAGTAGGGAGACCAACCTAGCAAAATGCATAGGGTCTTGGGTTCGAATCCTCAGCGTAAATGACTGTCTTTTGTTAGTTAAATGCATATTAAGATTTTAATTCTCACTTGTCCCGTGACTCAAAGAGCATTTTCAGCCAGTTGGTACCGGACGTTATGTTTATCTTGGAAACTCTTTTAGGGGAGTCAAAACCAATTCAATCAGTCAAATTAATAAATAATTGAAAAACAAAGGCGTGACACTGAATTCGAAATAATGAGCATTCGCTGTAGGGTACTTCGCACCAACATTTTTCGCACTAACGTTACATCACACTAATACAGCATCGATGTAATAAAACATCGCACCATTGAATTATCGACATACAGTGTTCGATATAATGAAAATCGAACCAAAAACTTTCGCACTGACGTAGGGAACCCATAATAATATACAATCGGTGTCCTTATCGCCAAGGGCAATCTCTTCCAGGCATCCTTGGTATATATGATAGGAATGACGATAGCAATTAATTGAAGTGGTGGTGTAGTTACTAAATAGAATAGTAAAATACTACAAATTTAAATTAAATACAAAAAATATGCACCTACGTCATCGATCTAGTGTTTTCCACGCATCCAGCGCTTCCTCGCTTTTGAGCACAGGAACCGCTTTTCTGTGTGACTAGATTTGACAAAATATTACCTTACAAATGCACATATTACATCAAATAAATATCATCATCATCAGCCTTTAACAATCCACTGCTGGACTAGGCCTCTCTTTTGAAAGGAGGAATTGGCCTACTATACCACGCTGCCCAAACGGGTTGGTATAGGGTTTGTATCAAGTTTCCTTCTCTTACAGTGCTGTTCTCTGCGTAATATGCTCCCTCTGTCGGCTCTTACGACACCCATGGGATGATATGGGTTGGTGACATTTCGTATTCTTAATCCGTCACCACACGTCAAATAAATATACCTAACCATATAAACAGAAAATTCATATCATTTGTATACATTCGGCCTTATTAAACAATTCTGAATAAACCACAGCTATAATCTTGCTACAGACGTCTACCTTCAATTGTTGAACTATGGCTTAAGTACAATATGAGGTTTCGACTGTTGACTCAACTGAAATTAGAGACTTAAGTCAACGTAAAATTAGGTTTATCGTCAGAACATCAACTAACTCAGGACTAAATCTCTTTTTCAATGTTCCCAAAAAATAGACATGACTTTTTAATAAACTGCATTTTATTACATAACAGCAGAAGGAGTAACGTATTTTTCTATTCGTATCGTTTCATGTACAGAAATATAGTATACTAGAGGACGAGAGCAGCTACGCCTGCAGTTTTTTTTAATTTACCCGTTTTGGCTGAACCCGTGGGAATTTCGGGAAATCCCTACTTAGTGCACCCCTACGGTCCCCAAGGAACATACATGGCAAATTTCAGCTTCATGCGCCCAATAGTTTCGGCTGTAGCGTGTCTGTCAGTCAGTCAGTAACGCAAGGATTTTATATATTAAGATAAGTGTTTAGAATAAGTCCGCTTATTGTGTAGTTTCTGTAGTAGGTTCAAGTAGACTCAGTGCTGCAACTCTGTAGAGTATAGGTATATCCTCTGTGTCTTATTTATTGGAAATAACCACAATACTTTCAGATAACTTCCTACATTTGCATGTAGGAGGACATATATTAATAAAATAGTTGTTTCTTCTAATTGCAACAGACTTATTTACTCTGATTGGCCTGTTTGTCTAGTGAACGTATCGCAGAACACATATTTGTGTGATGAGAAATATTAAGTAGGTATTTAGTTGGTATCGGCAAGTATTGAAACAGTCCAACTGTCTAATTAAACAAAGTGTCATAACTTTAATGACTTACTTATTGTATTTTAGTATGAAAGGCGTACCTACAGGATTTTTAGAAACTCTATAGCTGAATATCTACTACTTCAACCAGTCATTTTTTTTGTGCATATCAACGCTAGGCTAGATTCGGATTTGCGCTTGGCGAGTTCCAATGACCAATGTTTTTCTCCTCTGTTTTTCGCTCTGTAATTGTACTGGCTGTTTTGATCGTTGTATTGGAAATATTTCGGACGCAGACATGTTTTAGGAAGGCTTGTTTTTAGAGGAACTTTACCGAGACTATTTGTTGGTAAAGTTTGCCAGCTCATTATTTCTCTTTTTTTTACTTTTCCTGAGTACCGTTTCTTATGTATCGCGTTCCTCTTCTGTTTAATCAGAAATATTTTGATTCTGAAGTGAGTGACACATTGGTGGATGTGAGACGGAGATCCGAAGGGATTTTCCACCTCGTAAAAAAAAAAAGGTACCCACCTATATCCAAGGCTGATGAATGGAGTTACGTAAACGTCAATTCTTTCCGCGGATGTGGGTGGTAAACGATATAGGTTTATTGTACTTTTGGTGTTCACATATTTACAGTACAGTACGTGACCAAAACCGCAGGTGAACGTTTGTGGTGGTTCTAGTATATAATTATTCACATGTATTAATTATGTTAACAAGCCACATCAAAGCCGACGAACAGCTGCGTCATATCGATTAGCAAAAACGCGAAATTGTATGTGCAGACAGAATCCCTGTACTACAGGCAACTATTATAGTAAATAGTTACTGCAGGTAACTATTATAGTAAATAGTTACTGCAGGTAACTATTATAGTAAATAGTTACTACAGGTAACACAATATTCTGTCCGGTTCTCCCATAGGTTCTCCACACAGATACAAATTCGCGCATTCACTGAGCTGTAAGGCAAATGTTGACGCTTATGGCGGGAAACAATAGTCCGGTCGAACATGCGGGCGTCGTGGACAGTTGAAATTTATTTCAAGAGCAGAACAACTGATATTTACGTAGAGTCGTATAAAAAGAAAGTGTCTGAAGACCAATGAACAAGATATTGCAGCTTAGAAGGTGTACACACGATTCGCTTCTAGTCTGAAACAACTGGTACTTATTTTTATAGTTGAATTTGCGAGGCCTGGAAAATTCAAAGGAAAAATAAGATCTTAAATTGTTTTTCTAACTTGCTCTCTCATTTAAATTATATAGAAATATTCGTTGTGTGGTATCACGATCATACAAAACAACGTCTATAAATTAAAAAAAAAACATGTAAGTATTTATTTTTAGGGTTCCGTACCTAAGAGGTAAAAAACGGGACCCTATTACTGAGCCTCCGCTTAGGTTTGCAGTGTTTTATGCTGTCATGCTTGCTTTTAACAACTTTGTTCTAGCCGGGCGATCGGTGTAAACGCATACTAGCACTTATTCTTAAATTCAATGCTACTTTCGATGTCAGTGATGCCACAAGCTATGAAAAAGAAGTTATCAGTCGTGACTTATCCCCGTCGATTTGCTCTACCGATAAGTTCATCGTTAGAAACACTAGATTTGAATAACCCAGGTCCATCCAGCAATAATTCTTATAAAAAAAAACTCAGATGAAGATTCTCTTTCGTTTCAACAACCGTACCTACTTGAAGTCATCACTCACACCATTTTTTCGACAATATTTCCTTCAGGTACCTACGCAAAGCAATTATAATACCTACTATTTCTTCTACAGGTAAATTTTCCTTGAGCGTGTCATAGCCCAATGTCTGTCCGTTGAAGAGGAGAATGTTTTCAGTATAGATGAAATGATCATTCCGTACATGGGCAAAAAAGCGGGTTCTCGACGACTATAACCCAAACAAACCAAGCAGGGGTTTCTGGCATTGTATACGATGACTAGTCGACGCCAGCGGCTTCGCACGCACATATTTTCGAATTTCCCGTTTTGCCCGATCCCGTGGGAATTTCGGGAAATCCCGTCTTAGTGCACCCCTGCGGTCCTCAAGGAACATACATGCAAAATTTCAGCTTCTTGCGCCGAGTAGTTTCGGCTGTAGCGTGTCTGTCAGTCAGTCAGTAACGCAAGGATTTTATATATTAAGATGATGATATGATGATTATCTTGGTACTGGAGCAGAAACAGTGTGGGCTATATTTAAGACCATAAAATACCGAGCTTGTATCGTCTAGGAAAATTAGTTTAGTCTCTCGAACTTATATATATATTTTGTTGAGAAATCATTATGGCACATTTAGCTTAGCCACTGTCAGAAATAAATGGCTTCAATGTAATATTGTTATCAGACAAAGCTCTGCAGAATAGTGGACGGGGGACTTATTGTCAAGTAACTTGCAAAGAAAATAAAATTGCAATCGTTATTTCGTTTGACAATAAGCCCGTTACCTTGGTTAGTTCGTATGTGGATGCTAACCCCGTCGACAAAGTAAAGAGACCTACCATGTCCACAAATAGTGGAACATCCATGATCTCACTGATATGCTTGTTGTCTTGGACTGAACTAGCATGAAGACCCATCGTTGGCACTAAACATATTTTCTGAAATATTGGACATACTCGTATGTATCAACAACGGCTGGCTTCTCGGTGCCATAACCGATCAAGTAATACCAAGAAAAAGGTGACCATCTCAAGTTGTTTCTATGTGAGGTGTTTGCTGGTCTTATAAAAAGCAACCGGCTAATGGCGGAGCCCAGGGTTTAGTATCTGAAGATAAGAAAAATAAGAAACCAGCAACTGAAAGGCCCATTGATTCTATTAATAATAATATTATGACCGTGGACTGAGCTAGTGAGTTTGACTGTCGATCTTTTAGTGAGGCTATAGATTATTTTTACTCTAATATATCAACATTACAAAATAAGTATATACCTACTAGACGAATTTCTCATAGCTCGTTTCCAATCTGGTACTCTCCATCACTTAAAAGACTAATTAGACATAAATTTAAATACTTGCGAAGGTTTAAGTTATTTGGAAGACTATCGGACCAATCGACGTATAAACTTCTTTGTGACAGAGTTAGAGTTGTGGAACATGACTGCTATAGGACTTACCTAGCATCTACTGAAGCTGGAATAGAGAACAACCCTAAAACTTTCTGGCGGTTTGTGAAATATCGTTCTAAAACTAAAACGATACCTAACTATGTCAAGTATGGCGATGAAACACTTTCCACGGGTGAGTCGATTTGTAGCGCTTTTTCGTCTCACTTTCATAGCTCTTTCCTTAGTCCAACTGCTACTTTGTCAAATAATTATCCCCTTAATTACAATTCAAATGTTACTCACCAGGTGTCAGATATACAAACAGAAGAAATTAACTTAGATGTTGTTCAGAAGCTAATTATCAAACTTGACCCATCAAAATCACCGGGACCAGATCAAATATCACCAAAGTTTCTTATAGGTTGTGCTAAAACTATAGCAGTTGCAATAACTTTGTTATTCAAAAAGTCGCTTTCTACTTGCACTGTTCCTGGAATCTGGAAGTCGGCATTTATTACACCCATTCTCAAGAAAAGCCCTAAAACAGAAGTAGTTAATTATAGGCCTATTTCTAAATTGTGTATCATAGCCAAACTATTTGAGAGGGTGATATATGATCAAGTTTATGCAGCATTAAAAAACTCATTTAGTCCTATGCAACATGGGTTTCTCAAGGGGCGTTCAACCGTTACCAATCTTGCACTTTTAAATGATTATATTACGAAGGAAATGGAGGGTGGAGCGCAGGTTGATGTCGTTTATACTGATTATAGTAAAGCTTTTGATCGTATTGATCACGTATTGATCATACGATCCTAAAAAGCAAGCTTTCTAATATCGGTATCAGGGGTGACTTATTGAGATGGTTTCCCTCGTATCTGGAAAATAGGTCACAAGCTGTTGTCGTTAGCAACTATATATCTAGTTGGGTTCCAATTCCAAGCGGTGTACCACAAGGATCGGTAATGGGCCCGTTGCTTTTTATAATCTATGTAAATGACATCGACTTGTGCTTTCGTTTCTCCAAACTTCTTTGCTTTGCCGATGACATGAAGATATATTCATCCATATTGTCGACAATGGACATGGAAGCACTTCAGTCTGACTTAACACGTCTGGACGAGTATTGCCGACTCAACAGATTGGACCTCAATCCGCTTAAATGCTCTGTGGTATCTTATAGCCGAAAGAAATCTGTATTTACTACATCTTATACACTTAGAGGTCAATCAGTCCCAAGATGTAACGTAATTCGTGATCTAGGTATTCATCATGACTCTAAGCTTCTTTTTGATGTGCACATTGATGAAATTATTTCCAAGGCCTCAAAAGCCCTTGGTTTTATTATGAGAATATCTAGGTGTTTCGTTAAACCCAAAACTTTTAAAATTTTATATTGTACCTATGTCAGAAGCCATCTTGAATATGCATCGCAAATCTGGAATCCCTGTTATGATAATTACATAGACCGTATAGAAAATGTTCAGAAGCGGTTTATCAGATATCTCTGTTATCGACTACATATACATTACAGCTCCGATAGATATTTAGAACTATGTAAAAAATTCCACATACAACCTCTTATAAATCGTTGACGTCAAGCTGATATAACGTTCCTCTTAAAATTAATTAATAATGAAATTGACAGTACTGACTTACTCAGTAGGTTGAACTTTAGCGTTCCCCATAAGTTAATTAGATTTAATCCACCTATATCTACCACAAATTATAGACGTAACTCTTTCATAGTGCGAGCAAGTTGTGAGTTTTATAAATTGTGTAAAGAATTCTCCTTTGATCCATTTAACACGAACAGCAATTCGGCAAGAAGGCAGCTGAACCTTAAGCTCTTTTCGTAATTTACAACCTATTTCCCTTTTTTAAATTTGCATTACTGGTATTTTAAATTCGTGTACTTTTGTTATCGAGAAACATCTGTTATGTATTTTCGTTAACTATACGTGAAGACCTGTAATTGGCTTTATGTTAACTTATATTAGTTACATATTCATTTATTGTTAGCCGTTGGTTTTATATAATAAAATAAATAAATAAATAAATATGCCACGTGATATGACGCTGGTGATCATTGGCTGGAACATACAGGCAAGTACTCGCTGTACCGAGTGTAATGTACATCTGTGTCACGGGGTTAAAATAAACTGTTTTGTATATTTTGTACCCTATCATAAGCATTGACGTTATTGTTTTTATTAAACATCGAAGCATATTGTGTCGTTGCTTTTTATCTAGTTATGTCAATTTTGTATATTATTATAATATATATTAATTTTCTCAGCTTATCTGCTAATTAGATTTTTTCTCTATTTTTCCTACCTATATTATATGTCTAGTAATCAAAATCATGTTTTATTTTTTTGTTATATTTCCATGGATACACGTGCCATCTTAAGGGCTAATTAAATAGGGGCAATGAAACATAATGATTGCTTTATTTATTTGGACACGTGGAGCGAATGAGTGAAGAACGATTGACGAATCAAATATATTATATGGCAGAGGTGTGTGGGCAAGACGGTTGCGGCAGACCTCGTAAGACGTTCGTCGACCAAATTGGGGACGTCTTGAAAAACGAAAAGTCCGAAGCACCCGTAACCGGCGAGCATGTATGAAAAGAGTAATGAATGTAGAGGAAGCGCGTGAGGTTTGCAAGGATAGAAGCAAGTGGCGTTCTGTTGTCTCTGCCTACCCCGACGGGAAAAAGGCGTGAGCATATGTTTGTATGTTATTTATTAGCTATTATATAAATCACTTGTTTGTCCGTGATTGAAAATCATTATTGTCAGCTCTGTATAATAATATAAGCTATCTGCGTCTTTTCAGTATAATAAGGATGTAGTCGACCACGCTGGCCAATTGCAGATTGGCAGGCCTCGTATATCATTCGAGTACTCTCCGATAAGCAGGTGTCCTCCCCATACAGTTTGTAAGCCACCTATATTTCATAACGGAAATATTACCTTTGAATCTCATAAACTCTCGAAGTGCGCCAGACGTCTCGATAGTGTGTACGTGGGTTAAAGACGGCTGTAGACGCCGGGATATCACGTAGTCAGCCGTAAAATTGTAAAGTTCGAACGATCATAAAGAGGTATTTCACAGAGCTGCTCTTTAATATAAAAAAAATGTGTAGTTTGGTGTAAATAATATAAAATAGAATTCAATGAAACTAATTTGTGGAATTTAACATGTCGTTTACTACTATAATATATATAGTCGTTTAAAATAGCTATATTTACCAAATATAATGTATTACCGTCGCGTTGTTTAGAGATGCCGTAGGCAGGTAGGAAATTGTTCAGAGTGTGCAGAGGAAGGTTTGTATTACATCTACCTGACTGTGACAAGGCAGCCGGTCCTCCAAATGATGTTTTCAGGCACGATACACGTGGATGGATTTACACAAGTTTTACAAATGTTCAATATGTCACAATTTTTATCACAATTTACCGATGCCAGCAGTAGATCAAGCGGCATTCACGAGGGTTCCAAGTTTATTTCGATTACAATACGATTCGCGTAGCTACCATGTGCTTTTCAAAAGGCGATATTTCACGAGACGACGACAATTTAAATCACTAACTTTATCAATCGCTCGCAACCTTTGTCTGGCACTTCAATGGCGACAGTAGAATTGAATAGTTTTGGTTAATAACCTTGCAGGTTATTAACCAAAACTATTCAATTCTAGAATAATGCAAAGTCAAAACGCGTTCACAAAGGGGAATTTTCCAGTACGACCGGTGAGAGAGTTTTTTACGGAACCGATAATGAATGACAAATGAATAATTTGACAGTTCATAGTGTGACCATAGTCAAAATTTACAATAGACAAAGTAACACGCTACTAAACTGATATAATCGATATTTCAAACAACCGTTATAAATAAAGTACATACGCATGAATGTACCAGACATTATACACATACATACATTCATACATAGACTCACGCCTGTTTCCCCGAAGGGGTAAGCAGAGGCATATTAAACGCCCACTTTTCGCCAGTGTTTTGATCCCACGTAATAGGTGGCGAGCCTATTGCCGCTAATCGGGATGTTTTGTTTGCCAGAGCCTCGTCCGTTGATCGGCAGGTGCACCACTTGCAGGTGAGGTTGGCTTGGGAACCTAAGTTCTTGGTGGGAACCCTATGCACCCCTTGGTGGGCCTATACAGCCAAATTTTTTTTTTTTTTAATGTAATACTTTCCTATGTAACATTATACAGGGTGTCACAAGACCCATCACCAAGCTGAAGTCTACTCGTTGTGGAGATCATGCCAAGTCATACTAACCAAAAAGAATACCTGGGAAACGATTTTTTTTTAAGTTTTCACATTTTTTAAACCGGAATTAAAAGCGCGCGCGTGCAATGCTCGAAATACATACTTATCCATGGGGTTATAGGGCATCTAAAAAACATATTGGCCGAGTAAATGCACCGATTTTGTACCTAATTAGAAAATTTCCATACTAACTTTGAGCCTCAATATCTCCTGAACCTGTAATTTCCCAGGTATGGTGTCGAAGTAAAAATTGTTCGTAGTGATTGGTACAACATGGGATTTCAGTTTTCGTTAAGGGTCTTTTTACACCCTGTATATTATCCCTACTAATATTATAAATTCGAAAGTGTGTAGATATGTATGTATGTATGTTCCGTTTTCACGCTAAACCGGCAGAACCGATTTTGTTGAAATTTAATATAGAGATATTATATTGGACCATGGAGACGGACATAGGCTACCATAAGTTGCAAAAATTAAACTGGGAGGGACTGTAGGGAGGGTAGAAGTTTGTACGGCACAAATTTACCTCTTTAAAGTAAAAACGCATGCGCTAATAATTGAGTGCTGCGCAAGTGCTGCGCATGTGCTATCGCGTATAGCTGTCAGTACCTACTGTCACGTCATACATAATGTCATAATATATTGTGCACGTTGATTAAATTGTTTGCATATGTAAACTAATAAATATATAATAACGGCTGAAACGATTTTCCCTACTAATAATAAAAATGCGAAAATGTTTGTAGAGATATATTGAACATGGCTTTGACATTTGTCTGTATGCAATGTGATTTTACCTAATATCTTTCGGTAGATAACGGTAGCAATGAATACAGATGATTTACATTAAAGAAGCTTATTTCTTAAGGATGTCATGTGCCGATTAAAGTTGGCGTATTGACGGTTGTCATTAGTGTAGTTCGTAGTTGGCGCCGTTGGCGGCGCTAGCGTCTTTCGCCATCTGTCTTGCATTGCTTTGGCGTAAGAAATAGACAGCTGTTGCACTGTCACTCACGCGACTGTTACGCCGCCAAGCGGCAATTTGGGTCGCAGAAAGTTTGTCTTAAAAGCGGCAATAAGAAAAACATCTCTATAAATAAATATCTATGCTCTATGACGGTAGACAATGTCATGGATACTGACTGAGTTACTTTGTGCCCTATAGAGTTTCTGAAAACTTTGGAATAAACAGGAGTGTCTTCACACAATTTGACACTGAAAGTAGATTAGTGTTTCCCCGAATTTAACGCGCGCGAAGCCGCGGGCAAACGCAAGTTATTACTAAATTAGTGAGTAACCTATGCCACTAAGGGCGCCTTCAATTTAGCCGCAAAGAGCCGCGCGGCGGCAGCGCGTCTGCAGCGCTGCGGCCGCGCTGCTTTGTAAATCTACGTAAATAAAAAACGCGCGATTGCAGCGCTACACCCGCGCTGCGGCCACGCATCAGTTCATCGATCGATTAGTGACTGCGCGCACGTATTTTTTTTGTACAAGTCTAAACATGAACGAAAATCAGGTTGAAGAATTTATCGATGAGGTTGAAAGTCGTCCAGCGATATGGGATTCGAGGTCCGACAAGTACAGTAATAAAATTGAAAAGAAAAAAGCATGGGAAGAAATTTGTAATAAATTTATTGAGAATTTCACAAACAAAACCGCAAGTGAAAAAAATGAAGCATGTAAGTATATTGTTAAGAGTCCCTATCAATTATTCGGTCAAAAAATGGAAAAATATACTTTTTTCAGCGCTTCATCAGAATAACTACACGTAATTTAATATTTCTGCTGATGCACCATTATAAATCGTGTCTTCATCTAGTAAACCGACAAAAATAAATTATCATTTAGGAATATAAACTAAAAAAACCTAAATGAACACAACGTTTTCACGACAGCACGAAGCACTTTATTTTTTTATTCCTTATTTAGCTTATTAATTATAGCGAAGGGATGAAATGAAATGAATTTATTTGCATAAATGTAGTTACAATAGGATGATATAGAAAATTGGTGCAGCACATTTACCATTTATATGGCATACAAATACATAAGGTAATTTTATATCTATGTTAGGTATAACTTACAATCAATTTACATTACAATATACATTATTTATTCATCTTAAAATTATTAGGTATGTCAAATGAAACACGCATTTAATAACAACAACACGTAATGTTACCAAAACAGTAAAGTAGGTAATTCGTGGAATTGTTTTCTTGACAATCTTAAGTAATTCTGAAATTGTTTGTCACTGTAGCCTTTTACTTTATAAAATTTGAGTTGAGTTGAGTATACAAAATAACGGCAAGGTTTTATTAGGTTCTTTTTTGTTTTTTGGGCAAAATCCTTTTCCGTTTTAATAGTAACATTAAGAAAAGCGTTTCTTCGTCGGAGTCCATCGTGAAACGAAATGTACAACACTACGAATCTCAAACCTAGCGACGGCAGCGCGGCCGCAGCGCTGCAGACGCGCTGCCGTCGCGCGTCACGTTGCGGCAAATTTGAAGGTGCCCTAATGGTCAGATACATTTAACAGTGTTTCGCAAACAAAAGTTAAGGGAATCGTATCGATAATAAATACAAAAAGTTAAGTGAAAAATTCTAATTAGGTACTCGGGCGCCAGATGCGTTCCATAGTTAAAATTACAAAACAAAACATGCCAGATAAATCTGAGGTAGAACATGGATTTTTACTCCAAAGCGGATGACCTTAGCCGATACGATAATATACAATATACGATAATAACTGCATTCTTCTTAAATTAACAAAAGCAAAAATTTAGAATGTCACCACATGTTCAAAAATGCTGTATTGGGCCTCGACGTGCATCTCACCAACGTCTAGCGGGCACCATTGAGAATGTACAATACCAAACCAAAAGGAAAATTGTTACGAGGACAAAAAAACGCGATAATCCGCTGAAAAACATAAGAAACAAGTTGTTGCAATTCAGTATTCAAAACGAAAGCGCCTCGCTAAAGCCCATAATACTTCAAACTCACCGTTTTATCCTCAAAATAATGTAAATCAAATGATTGATTTCAATGCCAGGGACATTTTCAAAATTATGCGTGTCTGCAATTAAGAAGAACGATACGATTAAATGCGGAAAAACTCCATTACGGAAGGCCAATGTGTTCCACATCAAAACACTGAACTTACCATTACGGTGAAAATAAATAAAACTTGAGCTGTCTCACGGCTCCCCAATCCAATTAATACTCTATTATTGAATTTAATTTAAAGGATTGACGGGTTTAATAATAATTAAGATAAATAAAATGCGCGTTATGTATTCTGCATGATTGGCCGGATAGTGACGAAATGAAGCGGATGTCAGCTAACTATCGTTGGAAAATCGACTAAAACGAAGTGAACATACCTACTATTACTACCACATTGGTGGCTTGTAACGCAAGATTAAATCGACGCGTTACAGCACACATAAGCACCTATATACCAGCCTCTCTTTGATGAATGCATATCGAATATATCGGGGGCGCATCTTCAATACAACGGTGCGAATATCATTCAACGTTTCATGCTTTCAGACCGAAGCGTGTATTCAATACAACGCTGATAATATATTATTATTCACACATCTCAATGATATTATTGAATGTTTCATGTTGTCAAACCGCAGCGTGGTTTAATTATCCATTGTGCCCCAGGTAGACGTATTATCACGTCGGCAATATTCGTGGATGAAAACTATGAAAAGCCATCCTGCATGTAATCAGATCGATGTGTGTCCATGTAAACGATGCAACAATGCGCTTTCGATACCTGTCCGACGTGCGAAGGGGGCGACGATGGGTCCGCTGAGCCACCCTGTCTACTCGCCCCCGTCTCTCATTTATTCACCGATGACCAAAGTCGTTCATCGACTAATATTTTGCATGTATATTTTCCATTCATGTTCGGAGTTAAACTATATTTGCGTTAAGGTTGCAATGTGACGCTTATGTTTGTCGAAACTGTCATTATAGGACCGATCAAAATTGTCATTTGAAAAAATCTGCAACTGTTGGACCTTAATGTATTGTATATTTATTAGTCTTTAGCAAGGTCAAGATAGTCGTCAAGATGATAATAATATTTTAGAACAACTCACACTAACTACTTAACTATCTCAAACTAAGCAAAGTTCGTATGTACTGTGACAAACACGAGTCATTTACAGGTATCGAACTCAGAAAATCTGCCGAGTTTCAAGTAGAGACACATAATTCACATAAGCTCCTTACAAATAATGTAAAATAAAAATCTCTATTACCCAAATCTATCGGAAGATAAAATATATGTACTGGCAATTAGCAACTACAACTTTCGAATTGAAATACTTGTTAATATTTTACGCTACAACAAAACCATGAATTATGGACAAAATAGTCGCTAATAAATAAAATACGTACTTCATACTTCGTCCCTTACGTTTGTATAGAATATTTTGATTGGCAGTTCATAGTTTTGTGATGAATGAGTCATCAAAAGTATAAGTTATAATACCATTGTCGTTTAAGTGTACACGTGTAATGAAACAATGTGTATAAGAGTAATATTTTTGTTTCAGCAATGTACCGGCGAAAAACGGCACTTTTACAATATGTGAGAAACCAGGCATCGCCAATGGGAAAAAAGAAAAAGCAAATGATAATCTGGAAGTTGGCGAGGCAATCGATGGCCATTATCATGTCACACATCCAACATCGTAAGTTATAACTTTATCAACCTTTTATATATACTGTCCCACTGATGGGCTCGGGCCTCTTCTCAGTATGGGACAGGTTAGGCCATAGTCAACCACGCTGGCCAAGTGTCGGTCGGAAGACTTAAGGCTGCTACACACAGTGCCGGCGGCACGGGGCGCCGGCTTTTGCGGCGCGACACATTCCGCCGGCTTTTGTCGGGCGTCGGTGCCGCCGGCATCTGCCACAGAAAGCCGCCGGGCATTATTCCAGTTGTATAGAACGACCACACACAAGTAGCAAGCTGCAACCCGCGCGGTAGGCCGGCCTACCCGGACGGCTATGCCGGCGGCTTCTTCGTGCGGCAAAGCTTTGTACGCCGCCGGGTGCACGCGGCTTGTACCGCCGGCAATGTGTGTTGGAGCCTTTACGAGAACATTATGCGATGTTTTGCGTTCACTATTTAGCAATCGACAATCAATTAAGTGCGCACCGTGGATTTACACCGTATCTTTGACACGGCATAGCGGTGTGTTGCTCTCTCCTATAGGCTGTCCCTGCTTGTTCCTGCATACCAGTCTTAATTTTAAGGTTTCCTTTTGCCTTATATTAAATAATTACCGCATATAAGGACTTTAAAATCTAGCGTCAAGCGTATTGCCATTATTTCAAAGATACGTCGGCTATGTCTTCTATGACTTCTCAATTAACAGAGTGTCCAACGTTCCTCTGATAACGTTCAAGGTTAGGCGTACGCGTATTGAATAGTTATTTTTCAGTCTTTCTGATCTGAATTGTTTCCTCAACAATATTCCCCCATCTCTGCTACTTCACTGTGTAATACTGCTACGAAATAAACGCTACAGATATATACAGGATGTCACAAGACCCATCACCAAACCGAAGTCTACTTGTTTTGGTCATCATGCCAAGTCATACTAAGCAAAAGTAATACCTGGGAAACGAACTTTTTTGTTAAGTTGACACATTTTTTAAGCCGCTATTAAAATTTCACGCCTGCAGTGTTCGAAATACCTACTTACTTATCCATGCGTGCATTGGACACCTATAGAACACTTGGCAGGGTAAATAAATAGATTTGATGGGTACCTAATAAACAAAATTGTATAGTGACTTTGAGCCTCAATATCTGCTGAACCAGTAACTTCCCCAGGTCCATACCTGGGGAAGTTACTGGTTCAGCAGATATTATATATTTGCCGAAGTAAAAAATCTTCATAATGATTGGTCAATATGGGATATCAGTTTTCGTTAAGGGTCTTTTTACACTCTGTATAGTTAGTTATATGCGCACTCTCAACACATGATGACAAGGCGTGCTTTTTGCAGTACCTAATTTTCTACACGGTACGGATGTCATTAGCGATAATATTTTAATAATAACTAAAGGTTCATTCAGACAGAGAGCGGTCACGCGGTCAAGCGTTCAAGCGGTCTGTTTTGCGTTCTTTGTGTTATATTACGTTATATAGCGTCTATCAGACAGAGAGCGGTCACGCGGTCTATGTAACGTAATATAACACAAAGAACGCAAAACTGACGCTTGAGCGCTTGACCGCGTGACCGCTCTCTGTCTGAATGAGCCCTAAGTACAGTAACTAGCTAGCCAGAATAGCTCTTGTTTATGGCTGAGATAAATATTTGCCTGACTTTCAGCGATGTACTGGTATGATGCATTTTTTAATTATTTGTTTATAAGTATCGCCCAGAGTAGAATAACCTTGAGTACCGTGATAATTACAATAGCATTGTTCGTGATGGAATCTACACTTCTACACTAATATTATAAAGAGAAAACTTTGTATTTTTGTTTGTAATGGATAAACTCAAAAACTACTGGACCGATTTTAAAATTTCTTTCACCATTAGAAAGCTACATTATCTGCGAGTAACATATTTTATTTTGGGTTTTTCGGGTACGTGAAGTAATTCCCTAAGAACGCGGGTGAAACCACGGGAAACGGCTAGTCTTTAATATAATGATTCGAATTCACATTTTGTTACTGTGTTAAAAATAAAAACAGGTAGCGTTTTTAAAGCGGGGTGACCTAAATTAACCAGGCGTTCTCGCCTAGTATAGGCAATACACGCATGATATATGTGCAGCCTTTCTATAAATAAAAATCTTTACAGTAGCTATAATTTTATTAACAAAATATTGTATTTGTTTACCGTTATTTACAAGATAACGGCCAGAAGTACTTAATGCGCTGATAGGATTCAGTCAGGCTTTAAGTGATTCAGAGGCATAAATGAATTGGGTAC
Organism: Euclidia mi; assembly: GCA_944739405.2. Lineage (NCBI taxonomy): Eukaryota > Metazoa > Arthropoda > Insecta > Lepidoptera > Erebidae > Euclidia > Euclidia mi. The sequence goes on along the minus strand of OX123199.2, from coordinate 5,637,986 downwards.
ATTTATTTCGCTTACAAATTAATGTAGCAATTAAGATGGTTAAGACTAAATTCAGGCCAGCAAGCAAGACCAGCGACCGACTAGGGGAGAGACCAACAGACTGTTGCACAGCCGAACGCAATGTTATATAATTATTTATTTTATTTATTTATAGTCTCACGCCTGTATCCCTGAAGGGGTAGGCAGAGGTGTAAATATTGCACCCACGTTTCGCCATGAATTTTTAAGTCCCACGTAATAGGGGGCGAGCCTATTGCCGATACCGGGCACATCACCAGACTCCGGGCTGCTACTGAGTATTCGGAAAAACCTAGTAACACTTTTGCCCGACCCGGGAATCGAACCCGGGACCTCCGATCAGCAGTCGCATACTCTACCCACTGGACCACGGAGGCAGTTATATAATTAATATCTTCTATATCATATCTTACGTCTTAGGTACGCGGACACAATGCTACACTTATTCAGAGGCAACATCGGGTCCGGCCTGCTGGCTATGGGGGACGCCTTCAAGAATGGGGGCATTATCTTCGCACCCATCATGACGGCTATTCTCGGAGTACTGTGTGTCCATGCGCAGCACTTATTGGTGAGTACGAGTTACTTTGACGGCCCGGTGGCGTAGCGGGTGTGTAAACGCCAAGGTTTGCGGGTTCAATTACTGCTCAATTCAAATATTTGTGCTCGTGAACATGGCTGCTTGTCTTGATCTGGGTGTTTCACTGTATATTATGTATGTATTTATTATTATTTTAGTAGTTGTCTAAAAACAGATCAAATTTTAACGTAAAAACAGTTAACAAGAGGTACAAGAAAATTTCGTATGCGATTGGTTTAATTACAATTTAGGTACAATTTATAGATTCGCAAGGCCTTTCTTTAATGGAACAACTCACGCACTAGGGTTAGGTAAATCCTGTGTCGCGGGAGTCTTTACTAACATACAGCCAACGGGCATGATGAACACTCAGTATTGAATCTACAAAACTAGGCAAGTGCCGAACGGCGAGGTGGCCTCTTAAACCACGACGCCAACCGTGCACTCAGCTCAACAACCACTCTTTGTTTGCCGAAACGTGGTCTCATCTCTAAGACTTGTCTGCTCCATCGGTCGTCGGTCCTTCGGCAGACGTGGCCAGCTCATTACCACTTCAAACTGCTTATACGGCTAGCTATGTCGGTGACTCCAGTTCTCTTCCTGATGACCTCGTTGCGAATTCTAGAGAGACTCCTTTAGAGAGACTCCGAGCATAGCTCGATCCATAGCATGCTGAGTTATTTAAAATCTATGGACTAGCACTACCGTGAGTGTCCAGATTTCGGCACCGTATATCATTACTGGTAGGACGCATTGGTCCAAGACTTCTGTCTTGAGGCTTTGGGATAGGCGACGAGAAGATCCGACGTAGCTTACCGAATGCTGCCCACACCAACTGAATCCACTTATCGATTTCCTTCTAGAAGCTGTGTCTACCCAACTGTATTATTTGCCCCAGGTAGACATACTGTTACACAACTTCGAGCAAGGAACCGTCAATGCAGATCGGGCTCAATACGATGTTTTCATTGAACATTGCCTTCGCTTTAGCCAGGTTCATGCCAAGACCAATCCACCGAGGAAGCTTCATTAAGGTCGTATAGCAGTCCGCTAAGCTCTTCCAACGTCTCTGCTATTAGGACGATGTCTTCAGCAAATTGAAGGTGTGAGATGTACTCGCCGTGATATTCATTGTACCCACTACAGTGTCTTGAAGACATCCTCAAGTGCGTTGGTGAACAGCATGAAAGATATTACATCCCCTTGCCGGACTCCCCTACGCAGCTCTATGGTGTTTGTCCTTCTGTCTAAGATCTGAACGGTCATGGTCGCCGGTCGGTTCATACAAATATCTTAACACCTCGATATATCGCCAGCTAATCATCGTTGCAGGCTGTCAAGAACTGCCCAGGTTTCGATAGAGTCGAAGGCTTTCTCGTGGTCCACGAATGCCATACACAGCGGCTGGTTGTACTCATGGGTCTTCAGTATGGATATGGTCCACGGTGATGAAGCCTTTTCGAAACCCGGCTTGCACTGATGGCTGCAAGTCATCGAGTCGTTTGTTACAACCCTCAAGGACAACTTGTAGAAATGGCTCAGGAGTGAAATGGGTCTGTAATTCTTCAATAGAGTTTTGTCGCCTTTTTTGAAGAAAAGAGCCACCATACTCCCTCTCCATACCCTTAGTTTTAAACCTTCGTGAATGAAGATATTGAAAAGACTTGCTAGTTCTCTCAAGGTTGTGTCTCCACCTGCTCTGAGGAGTTCTGCAATGATGCCGTCATCACCAGGTGCTTTGTTTTTCCTAAATTGCTCAAGTCGGAGTCTGGTAATGTGCCCGGTACGGCAAAAGGCTCGCCCCCTATTACGTGGGACCTAAAAATTCATGGCGGAACGCGGGTGTAATAAAACACCTCTGCCTACCCCTTCGGGGATACAGGCCTGAGTCTATAAATAAATATAAATTGCTCAAAGGTCATCCGTACCTTGCTCTGTTCGGCATCCGGGATAGGTAACTTCGGTAAAGTGGCTCGTGGTCGAGGGCTCTGTGGTCGCCTAGTTGGTCTGTCACGTGGAACTCATGTTTCAGTGGAACTCAACTATGATTTGAAATCAACTTTGAGTTGAAGTCAACTTTGACAACGCATCATCAAAATCTGGTTGCCATATAGGATCAGAGTACTCGTCAATACTATTGAAACGAGCCCAAACTCGATGCGATTAGCAAATTAAGAAACGCGAGTAGGGAAACGTATTTTTTTATTTTTCATTATAAATACGTATAATATTTATGCCTAGTAATAAAATACGTTTTGAAATATGCACATGAAGCCCTTTCATATGATAGGGTTTAGAATCAAGTGGTGTGGTGTACGTCCCAGCATCAGGCAGAATATTGTTACGCCATCTATCGGTGAATGGAGGTACTAGAAGAGATTGAATGTATCGGTGGTTTAAAGGTAATTCAGCTACTCTGTACTAGATGGCGTTGCTGTATCGAGTAATGGACTGTTCGAGATTATTTCGACAGTTTTGTAGAAGCATCTAGAATGCGCTAGTGATGTTATCCGGCCAGTATAAATAGAGGGCGAGCGAACGGAACTGTCTCAGTTCAATTGAATACGGAAAGCGATCAACATCAAGCGAAGGGGAAATAAGTCGGAAGTGTTTAGTGTTGTTCTAGTGGTGTGAATAGTGTGTTTTATTAGTGAAGTGAAAATTAAGTGTGTGTATCTAGCGTTATTGTGTTAGTGAATAAAGTACAGTTTAGAGGTATAGTCAGTTTTAATTTATCGTCGAACCCCAGCTCGTAACAAATTGGTGTCAGAAGAAAGGGATAAATTATGCCGGTTATGCCGAAGGAAGAAACTGAAGGTGTGCGTACCAGGAACCAGCACCAGCAAGACCTGGACCAGAGACGCTTCGGAGACGTTCCTTCTCCATCGCCTAGTGGACCAGGCGACTCCGCAGCTGCAGGGGAACCTGCAAGCGCCTCACACTCCGGAAAGGTGCCCGACATCGCGGCTCTGATGGCGTTCATGCAGGAGCAGGTCCGCCGTCAGGAGGAGCAGGCTCGCCGTCAAGAGGAGCACGTGCGCCGCATGGAGGAACAGCTACAGCGCAACAAGGAGGAGCGGGCTCGCCGTCAAGAGGAGCACGCGCGCCGCCTGGAAGAACAGCTACAGCGCAACAAGGAGGAGCGGGCTCGCCGTCAAGAGGAGCAGGCCCGCCGTCAGGAGGAACAGGCTCGCCACCTGGAGGAACAGCTACAGTGCGACAAGGAGGAGCAGGACCGCCGTCAACAGGAGCAGGCTCGCCGTCAAGAGGAGCACGCGCGCCGCCTAGAGGAGCAGCTGCCGCGCGACAAGGAGGAGCACGCCCACCGTCTGGAGGAACAGCTGGTGCTCTTGAAGGACCTCTGCGCCGCAGTGGAGCAGGACTTGAAGGCGGTCAAGGAGGAACTTCAGCAGCACGAGGCCCGTATCAGTGACGTAGAGATGCTCGTGCACGACAAGCTTGAGACTCGCGTCGCCTCTATTGAGAAGCGTGTACATGATCACCTCGAGACCCGTATTGCCGAAGTGGAGAAGAAATTGTGTAGGCTCGGGTCCTATGACGTTACACCTGCAGCTGTGGCGCCCTCGCCTCGTTGGTTTAAGGTTCCACCATTTGATGGCTCATCATCGTGGTCTGCATACAAGGTCCAGTTTGAGGCCGTTATGCGAACGAATGGGTGGAACAAAGAACAGGCCTTCACCGCCCTAACCTTGGGCCTTCGTGATCAGGCCTTGACGGTGTTGGAGGTGCTTGGGCAAGACGTCTCCTATGAAAAGCTGATGGAGGCGCTGGAGGCGAGATACGGTGACGCACACCTAGAACATGTGTATCGTGCTCAGCTGAAGGACAGGGCACAACGCACCGGAGAAACTCTGCAGCAGTGGGCTCTAGAGGTGGAAAGGCTGGTCAGGAAGGCATACCAGTCGTCGCCTGCGCTTATTGACGGGAACCTCGTACAAGCGTTTACGGATGGAGTCCGGGACCTGGAAGTTAGAGCAGCGGTAAGACTTGGGCACTTCAAGTCCCTGAAGGAAGCCTTAGCCTACGCTCTGGAGGTGGAAGCAGCGCGTCACGAGGATCGAACTTACCGTATCAGGGAAGTTGTTTCTTCACCTCGGTGCTACAACTGCGGGGAAAGAGGCCATATCCGCTTGAGCTGCCCAAAGCGTAAGCGGCACAGTGACAGCCTGTCTCCACCAAAGGGGTTGCCTGATGTGCCGGTCTGGCGGCGAGAGCAACGTAGCGCAGATGCTCTGACGTGTAGGCCTGACCCCGACCAACGCAAACATTGTAGCCGACAGGAAGCAAAGCAGGCAGCGCTAGTGAGGATGTTAAAGACGGATCTAAGCGACGAATGGAGAGAAGCTTTGCAGAGTGCTCAGCAAGAAGACAAGGACGTACAGCCGATTCTCGAATGGAAGAAATCAGGCGCTCCTAGGCCCAAATGGAGCGATATCGCAGCAATGAGCCCTGTCACCAAAGGTTATTGGGCACAGTGGGCAAGCTTGGTTGTCCAGGATGGAGTTCTGTGCCGCAAATGGGAAAACGCTCGCGGTAACCAGTGCCATTTGCAAATGGTAGTGCCTAAAACTAAGGTGCCGGAAGTCTTGCAGCTCTATCACAATGGTGCTTCGGGAGGTCACATGGGAGTTAAGAAGACGATTACTAAGATCCGGGAGCGGTTTTATTGGCTCCACTGTCGGGATGACGTCGAGAATTGGTGCCGCAAATGCACAAGTTGTGCGGCTGTCAAGAGGCCACACACTCGTAGCAGAGGTGCATTGAATGTGTACAATGTAGGAGCTCCAGGAGAGTCAGGACAACAGATGTCTGAGAAGATGAAGACTCGCTACGACCGGAAGGCGAACAACAAAGGCTTCGATGAGGGATCATTGGTGTGGCTTCATAACCCAGTACGAAGCAAAGGCAAATCGCCTAAGTTACGAGCCAGATGGGACGGGCCATATCGCATAATTACCAGGATGAACGACGTCACCTATCGAATCCAGAAGGGGTCGCGAGGTGCACCGAAGATAGTTCATGTGGACCGGTTGGCTCGTTACCATGGGTCCAACGATGTTCGAGACGAACACGTTTAAGAGGGGGGCAGTGTTACGCCATCTATCGGTGAATGGAGGTACTAGAAGAGATTGAATGTATCGGTGGTTTAAAGGTAATTCAGCTACTCTGTACTAGATGGCGTTGCTGTATCGAGTAATGGACTGTTCGAGATTATTTCGACAGTTTTGTAGAAGCATCTAGAATGCGCTAGTGATGTTATCCGGCCAGTATAAATAGAGGGCGAGCGAACGGAACGGTCTCAGTTCAATTGAATACGGAAAGCGATCAACATCAAGCGAAGGGGAAATAAGTCGGAAGTGTTTAGTGTTGTTCTAGTGGTGTGAATAGTGTGTTTTATTAGTGAAGTGAAAATTAAGTGTGTGTATCTAGCGTTATTGTGTTAGTGAATAAAGTACAGTTTAGAGGCATAGTCAGTTTTAATTTATCGTCGAACCCCAGCTCGTAACAATATATTATGTTATAATACTCTACTACTACACTTTCAAAGGATAGTGAGACTTATTGAAAGGCATTAAAGTGCAGTAACGGGCTCCGGTGCAACGGGTAGTACGAAGTTAACTTGTGTACCAGTATCCGGTAAATAAAGGTATAATATTGCCGAGTACTGGGTCATGTAGGGGTTTCTGAGTCCCAGTAAATGTAATTTGCCAAAATTCTATTTCATTAAATTCATCGCAGCTTATGGACTACATCGCTAGATAATTAACTCAAATATTTAAGCAAATAAACACTCTCACTGTGCCGCTATCTGCAGCAATATGATAAGCAAACCAATACAATGTGGTAGCTTCGTAGTTTAGTGACAGAACCTCGAAATTCCACAAAATTTTCGCACACCACATTTTCATAGTAGTATAGTTTTGCAACCATTACAATTATTGACCAGGGTTAGTATTATAATTATACGAAATAATATCAAGTATGTATTCCAATTCTCAAACTTTAATTATTTTTTGGTAGAAACCTAAAAAAATATAAAAACCGACCAGTTCCCGGGTACCGGGACACTGCCGGAATTACGTACGTTTACCTTATCACAAAAAAAAACATTTTACATAGAGCGTTCTACAAAATTCAGCCTTTGGTAAATTGCTTCAATTCCATGAGTGTTTTTATAGGAAAATATATTGAAAACAGACATCCAATCAAACAAAATATAGCAAATCTTAGACAGAAAGACAAACACCATAGAGCTGCGTAGGGGAGTCCGGCAAGGGGTTGTAATATCTTTCATGCTGTTCACCAACGCACTTGAGGATGTCTTCAAGACACTGTAGTGGGTACAACGAATATGGCAGATCTGAAATATAGCACATTTTGCTTGATTTGATATTACAAAATATTAAATTCTGAATGACAGTATTTTCAATAATGAGAAAAATAGTTATTTGTGCAACAAGAGAGCAAAGTTGTTTTTTGTTTCGAGTGCTGATTTTGAGTCCCGAGCAAGCGAAGGATTATATGATTGATTCACGAGCGTAGCGAGTGAATCAAAGTTAGAATCCTGAGCGTTGTGAGAGACTCAACAGCACGAGATACAAAAAATTTTGCTCTCGTGTAGCACACATAATTTTTCACCACAGCAGTGAGAACACATATTACCTACTTAGAAAACAGAAATGAAGAGGAATAGATTGAATTCTGCATTAATCACTTGTTGATTTAACTCTACTGGTGTTAAAGTACAGTCATCATCGCTAGTTTCACTTATCTTTTTAGATTATTTTATATATTTATATAATCACGTTACGCTATACTGTATCAGCATCAGCGAATTTTTTTATTCCCGCTACTTTTTTAAATCTCGTTTTAATACCGCGTCACTGATGTTTATTTTTCAAATGTATCATTGTTGTAATTCGAAATAAAAATGTATTGGTTAAATACCAATTTTATACTATTCATTAGACTTATTTTTATTAAAATCCAATAATAAATTAAACATGTAAACATGTAACATATAAAAAAAAGTAATTTCTTTATTACAAAACTTTTTTTATTTGCGTTTCCGAAGGTGTTTTCTTTGAGGTCGAATTCCAAAATCGAATTTCGAATTCGAAGGGGTTTGTTTTTTCACTCACTTTTTATATGCATGTGAAAGAGACAGAGCGCAGTAAAATTCGAATGTTTCAAATTTATGGCTGAGTAATGTCAATTCGTGACACTGAAGATTGAAAAATTAAAAAGCTACTTTTACTCACGCTCGAATCAAAATCGCGTTTTGTTCACTGTTGTCTCGCAGCAAAAGTGGCATGTTTGAGCTGCTGTGGTGAAAAAACTATTTATTCATAAGTAGCTATGCCCGGGACTCCGTTCGCGCGGAATTTGTTCTTACTTTAGGCTACAGAATTGTTAACCAATATGTTTTAAGCTCAGACCTATAAAACTAGTTTTAAGTTGAATATATTACCCACATTAAATAGTGTAGCTGATGTAGAAATCCTAAATAAAGGCGCCTATGATCGCTACAACGTTACTTACATCCACGGGTTCGATTCCCGCTCAAGTCAAACATTTGTGTGCATGAACATGGATGTTTGTCTTGGTCTGGGTGTTTCTATGTATAATATGTATGTATTTACAAAAAAAAAGTATATATGTATGTTTATCCATTATCTAGTACCCATAGTTCAAGCTTCTGCTTAGTTTGGGACTAGATGGTGTTGTGTGAATGTGGTAGAATATTATTATTATTACATCCGTAACATTCAGCGTTTAGACTTAGGTTTACTGGAAACTGGACGCGTTTGAAACAACACTGAATATTGTTTGGAATTATGGTAATTAAATCCGGGGTATACTCCTGCTCCGCACCCTACTAAAGTCTCTGCTTCGATCCCATTTCGTTGTTTATTGGTCACTTTTAATGTGGTGCCGTTACAAAGCTTTGGCAAGATCGATAGATGGCAATCCAGAAGTGTAAAAAAAATCCACTGAACATTTCCCAAACTTTTCTTTGCCTAGGTATATACTATTATAGCAGTATACTCCATTATCATCCAATTTTGCAAGGAGCTAAACATTTTGGAGTTAATTGCTCAGCTTGGTCGTTTCTCGTTATCAAAATAGCTGTTTCGCAAAGACAGGAATTTTCGTAAGTTGATTTTTGAGTTGCGTTAACATACACAGATGATATCAGATTTAGTATCAACGAAACTGTGCAACATAGGTTTCATGTAGATTGATTCTCTCTTGTTCATGATCAGAGAATTTCGCGCATATTCGTTGCCTCTGAATCAAATATTTAATGACAAATGCATAGTAATAATACAATCCTACAGTCTAGAACTCTTTAGGCAGGCTCTAACTTCATCAGCTCTTGCTCCGCGTGGTATAGCAGGCAGTCTGACGAAAATCGCCACAAAAAATAATTCAAGGGCTAGTCAGACTCAGCCATGAAGGGTCTCTTCTACTTAACATACCCTCCATTTCCACCTAACCAAATGCCACTAACTTTGTTTTTCGTAGTGTTTGTATAAAAGACAAAGTTATATTTTGCGGTTTATTATTATGTGCTCTATCTCAAAGACTTCATCTAGTTCATACCAATTTACGTTGAAAGTGTTCATTACAATCCACAGCACCTATATTTATTTTCTGGATTTTCACTCTTTTATTTTGAAGGTTAAACAGTATTTTCTTTGCTTCACTCTTAAGCAACTTTGGGCGCGTCTATCATTTAAATGATTGTTTTAGGAAACTTAATCTCACAAGAATGCATCTTTCTACCAATTTTCAATCGTGTAGTTTCGGTATAAAGTGGCTGTGAAATGACATGACGAATGCATAAGGGTTCCGTTCTTTGCTATTTTCGTCTACGAGACCCTAAAAAGTACTGTTATTACGCCTGCGCCTGTAGGTTGGTAATTTAGCTTGATATCCCTTGCGATTTACATGCTTCGACCACTTCACGGTTTCTCATAGTGCATTCATCCCATATGATAAGATGACAATTAGGTTAAATCTTAGTTACATCTAATGTCGCTGTCTTAAAATACAGACAGAGCTCTCTATGTAGGTACTCGAAGTCGATCGCAATTTTAAACATTGTATGGAGACTTTTCCTCCTGGGACCAATGTGGTTTCTATCTGCCTGTATATTTAACATTCTTGCGTTACTGACTGACTGACAAACAATGCACAACCAAAACTATCAATTACAAGAAGCTGAAATTTGGGAAGCGGTCATAATCTAGTTCCCTATGAAGCGACAGCAAGCGCAATCTAACTTTAGCTTCATTCATTCGTGAAAGTCCCCTTGGTAAGAAAACTCTTGCCCCTTCCACATAGATTTATTCTCAAAGCACAGATTTGAGCTCAATTATTTAAGTTGGCATTCTAATATTTATATCTCTCAACCGTCGTAATTTTATATTTTACGAATCTTATTAGGTACCTATATTAAGTTTCAATGAATTCAATTTAAGTTGGCATTCTAATATTTACATCATTCAACCGTCGTAATTTTATATTTTACGAATCTTATTAGGTAAGTATATTAAGTTTCAATGAATTCAACTAAAGACCTAAACATAAATCTTTCACTTGGTAGTTAGGTATTGAAAACGACTGTACCTGTGCATAAAAGCGATATAAGCAGTCTATTGAGGTTGTGTTTGTCAGAGGACGTGATTTTATTTTTAGATGACCTCTCCTGTCAGCGGAAAGTTATCGAATCGTAATCCAAGCTTGTGGGGACGCAGCCTTTGTCCTACGGCCGCCATATTGGAAAAATGAATTCAGATGATTTGTATGTTTTTCTGGCAAACCAATGGTCGCTCAAAATTTTATTTTTTACTTTTAAACCAAAGTATAGCCTCAGGACTGTATACCCGAAGGACTAGGCAGAGGTGTAGTATTAAACTCACATATCGCCATGTTATGAATTCTAGGTCCCACGTAATAGTGAGCGAGCCTATTGCTACTGAGAATTCGGAAAACTCAGTAACACTTTGGCCGACACGGGAATCGAACCCGGGGCCCCCCGATCACCAGACGCATACGCTATCCACTGGACCACGGAGGCTGTCAGTGCGGAAACCAATAATCTTAATATATAAAATCCTTGCGTTACTGACTGACTGACAGACACGCTACAGACGAAACTATTGGGTGCAGGAAGCTAAAATTTGGCATGTATGTTCCTTGGGGACCGTAGGGGTGCACTAAGAAGGGATTTCCCGAAATTCCCAAGGGATCGGCCAAAACGGGTAAATTTAAAAAAAATGCAGGCGTAGCTGCTGGCGTCCTCTAGTAATATTATAATTTACTTTACTATCTTGTGTGAATAACTTTCAAAATTTGTTGCAGTTGAACTGTTCAGACGAGATGCATCAGCAATCGAAGAACAGTAAGCCGCCCGGGTTCGCTCAGACAGTGTACCTGGTGTTCGCGAACGGGCCCCCCAAGCTGCGCAAGTTCTCAACCTTCGTCAAGATCACCGTCGACATGTTCCTGTGTATCACGCAGCTTGGCTTCTGTTGTATCTATATTGTGTTTATAGCGGAAAACGTTAAAAGTGTAAGTACTTAATAACAAGGCGGTAAGACACAACTCTTCTTTCTCTTAGCGTTATCCCAGTTTTCAGTCTGGGGTCCGCTTTCTAGTCTAACCGGATTTGGCTGAATATTAGCTTTTCCACGGAACGACTGCCTGTCTGACCTCCGCAACCCGAAGGGATAGCGATATTCCATGGTTTAGACTAGTGTCAGTTAATTTAGAAGGTACTGACGCCCTGTAACGACTGTCAAAGATCTTCATGATAACCGGGACCGACGGCTTAATGTGCTCTCCGAGGCACGGGACAAGCGATAATTTACAATTCAATACGCACATAACTCCGAAAAGTCATTGGTGCGCGCCGTGGATTCGAACCTGATACCCTCTGCATGGCAGTCTGTTGGTATATCCACTCGGCTATCGCTGCCTCGCGGTAAGACACAACTATGAATAAATATATATCATTTATAATATCATTTTCTATCATATAAGTTTGCCTTAAATCTGAAAATAAAAATAAAAATAAAATAAATCCTGTGTCGCGGCGGACTTTATAGTAGGGGAGCCCATGAAGGGATTTCGGGATTTACTCGAGCGCGTCAGATATTGATAGCATCCATGTCCTACGTATTTTTAATAAAGTAGGAATGATAATCTGATCGTTTGCATAGTGTATGTGGTCGTACGAAAGATGTTTAAATGCAAAAAAATAATATCGAGTGCGTCAGTCTTATGAAGGTGATGATGATAATTATGATCCTTATCTTCTTAATATATAAAATCCTTGCGTTACTGACTGACTGACAGACACGCTACAGCCGAAACTATTGGGCGCAGGAAGCTGAAATTTGGCATGTATGTTCCTTGGGGACCGTAGGGGTGCACTAAGAAGGGATTTCCCGAATTTCCCACGGGATCGTCCAAAATGGCTAAATTTAAAAAAATGCAGGCGTAGCTGCTGTCGTCCTCTAGTTATACATAATTGTTCGATATTTGTCCGATATATAAGTGAATAGTCTCTCCTCAATTTGTTCACTCACTGACAGAGCTAGAAATTTAAAAAAATAATGCATTTGCAAGTGGGCGAAACCAGCAAACAATGCCTTTTGCGCAAGGACTAAACTGAAAATCAAATAGCAGTGTAGTCGACATAAAAAAATCACAGATAAAACATAGGGAGCAGGTAGTCCATCATAAAATAAAGTTTTACAGCATAAACCACGTATGTCGTTTAAACATTCTGAATATTCAGACTGAAAACAATATTGAAATACCACTGAACAAGTCCGTTCAATTCATACGAAATATTTGTACGGGCAAAACATCACGTACCTATTACCGTTTCTGTAATCGCATCTCGGCAGTTGCACGTATGCAGGCGGGTTAGGGAGAGAGGGGAGGTTTTTGGTAATTTATTTATTTATTTATTCTTACCTAAGCACACCAACAGTTTAATCACTATATGTAATACAAAGATATCTTATAAATAGGTACATATTTAGCGATTAACTTGTAATAGGTATGCATGACATTTAATCATAGCTTTAGAAGTGAGACTTTAACTTTACTATACAAGGCTAATTACAAAACATTAATAAAACAACATCTAAAATAAATAAAAAAAATTAAAAGTGATACATGTAAGTATCAATCATATACATTAAGGTTTATGCAAATAATGGTTTATTAGAGAGCGTCTGTATGATATAAATGTCATTGAAAATACGTCAATGGTATTGTCTATTGTAGTGCTCCACTCATTATACAACCTTGCCACACGCGTAATGGGACTATTAAGGGTTACGTCCAGAGTCGACATTGGTATATCGAAGATGCGATGATGATGTATTATTCGTATGCAAACTCTAAAGTTAAAATAGTTAATCAATGGTGAATCTATACAATCAATAATAATTTTGTGTAAAATTAATAAACTAGAGTAGCTTCACCTTTCTTGTAAGCTCAACATGTGAAAGTAATGGAGCTCCTACACTTGCCTCGATGGGCACATTAAAATATCTACATGTATTACATGTTACAAACAGGTAAAATTTGTGCGTAAAATTCAAAAACGCTTAGGTGAAGCTTTGTATGATGCCGGGTAGAAATGCTTTACGCTATTAAATTTAATATAGGGAATATTCGTATAGGTATGTATCGGTATACCAGAAATCACTTTTTACGATTAACGTTTTGTTAGTCGAGTCCTTTTCTGGTTTGATTTATTCTTAGTGAAGGCGTCGCTTTTTTAAAAAACGACAAACTTACAATTACTTACATTTCCAGATCTGCGACGCCTACGAAGTGCACATGGAACTATCGGTGCACATGATCTTCGTGATGATCCCAGTGCTGATGTCCTGCATGGTTCGCAACCTCAAATACCTGACGCCATTCTCGACGATCGCCAACATCTTCATGGCGTGCGGCCTGGCCGTCGTCATGTACAAGGCTACGGAGGACTTGCCTCCGATCTCGACGAGGAACTACATCGCGGAATACCACAAACTGCCACTGTACTTTGGAACTGCTGTGTATGCTTTTGAGGGCATCGGACTGGTGAGCTCATTTTGTTTTTTTTTTGCTGGAAGGTTTGTTAAAATGTTTATAATATAATTATTGCGTAATTATATTTTTATTGAATAACCAGATTGCATTTACATATACAGATACACAATTTTAATCATTTCAGTAACTAGTTAACAAGACAATAATGTGTAATAAAAATGTTAATCAAAGCGGCAATAATGGGGTCGCGGTAGTAACGTGACCCCACTGAATGGGTTCGGATAGAGGAACACCATGGTTGATTTAGTCGGTAGGTAGTCCCGGCGCTTCTCATCGGGGAGTCACCACACTCTCCCTAGGCTGAGCCCTTTAAGCGCCCAGCCTGGGGAGTTAGCCATTAAATTGTTTGGTTTCCACCATGTGTCAAAAAAGGCGACAATAATCACAAAAAAAAACGTTTTTTTGCAACATTTTTTACAATTAAGTACATAAAAAAATGTATTTGGGCGACTCATTAACAGATTAAAATTTATGTTCCAAACCGCCAATTTAAATAATCTATATATTATATTATACTATAATAAAACTGTAGAGGTGAAAAAGTCTGTACATTAAAGATATTTTGACGAAAATTAGCTAAAAAATCTAGGAAAATGCTAAAAAGCAATACTTGATAATTTTTAGAATTTATGTCTGTCTGTCTGTCTGTCCGACGTCTTTCCCTATATTGCTAAAGATCTCTAAAATGGCGAAATTGATTTCAATAAAACTTACACTTATGTACAAAGGATACTCAAACCTATAAAATAGTATATGTTACATCACAATCGGTTGAGTGGTTTTTGGTGTACAGCTTGACCTCTTCTTTGTACGTAGTCCCAAACAAAACAGGGACCATCCAAAACTGGTTATATGTAGTGCCATCTATGATCATTATAAGTTTGTTAGTAAAAGTATAGTTAGTCTAAATAGGAACCTTCAAAGTGCTTTATGGCTATTTACCGACCGATAGATAGATGTCACTATTTTCAAATAATTTTCTAGCAAAATAAATGTTTCTTGCAAAAAAGACAATAATTATGTGTCGGGTATCTTTCTGTTATTAAAAAAATAATAGAGTATAATATTCGGCACTTTCATAAATAAAAAGTTTCTGTGTCAAAATTTATTACAAGTATCTATCTACACTTTAATAAAACTGTAGAGGTGAAAAATTTGTACATTAAAGATATTTTGACGAAAATTAGCTAAAAAAAACTAGGAAAATGCTAAAAAGCAATACTTGATAATTTTTAGAATTTATGTCTGTCTGTCTGTTTCTTTCGTTCGATCGTGTTCTGTACTTATACAGGTGACTCATTATACCCAAATTCCCACACCTCACGTACGTGGGAATCCGTGGGTGGGAGACTGAGGCCTGAATTCAGATACCTCTTGAGTAACTCAAAGGGGCTATCTTACTTTCGGCAGGGCTGGATATTCGTAGCCCTGTGTGTATTTTCTAAATAAATCGCAGGGACAGACTAGAAACAGCTGGAATCGACTCCCCAACATGTTGTTTTTCACATGGTCAGTTATATGTGGCATGTTCACGAGTAAGCGGTAAAAATAATTTACATGTTCTATGTGAAGGTGGTAAAACAGATAATGTTGTGTATAAAGAAATTAGGCAATAGGCGCGCCCCCTATTACACGGGACCTAAAAATTCAAGGCGAAATGTGGGTGTAATATTACACCTCTGCCTACCCCCTCGGGGATACAGGCGTGATTCTATAAAAAAAAAAATTCTCTAATGATATGTTTTATATAATCTATACATATATATAAGAGAAAGTCGTGTTAGTTACACTATTTATAACTCAAGAATGGCATAACCGATTTGGCTGAAAATTGGTGGTGAGGTAGCTCAGAACCAGGAAAAACACATAGGATACAATTAGCTGCAAAAAATAATCTGGGAGGGATTTTAGAGAGGGTCGAAGTTCGTAGAGACAAACCTACTACCTATTGACAGTAAGAACGCTTGCGCTATATGTGTTATCGTATATCTGTCAGTACTGTCACATTATACATTGTCCTATGATGCACTGTCATTACTTCGTTCGCTTACAGATATAAACTAATAATTATTGTAACAGCTTTTGATGTGTACCTATGTATGTATATACCGATTTCACGCTTAACCGGCTGAACCTATCTTCTCTACTCATTGATGCGAAAGTGTGTCTAGAGATATAGCAGACCATGGCTTTGACATTTGACTGTATGCAAAGTGATGTTGTTGAGCACCTTTTGGTAGATAATGTCATGAATTCTGACCAAGTTACTTCAAGGTACCCTATAGAGTTTCTGAACTACTTACAATTATCAGGAGTACCTTCACGCAACTTGAGACCGAATGCTGGTGTTCCAGTCCTGTTAATGCGGAATCTTAATGCACTAAAGCTTTGTAATGGCAAACGGCTACAAGTAACACCAAGGATGAAACATTATAAAAGCTATTCACTATTGCGAGTCAGACTCGCTCATGAAGGGTTCCGTAGTCGAGGTATCCACTTACCATAGCCATTATCTTCGACTAACTATTATAGTAGTATAGTATTTGTATAAACGACAAAGCTATATTTGCAGTTTTTAAGATGTGCTTTATTTCAAAAACCGCTGACTATATATCGTTCAAACCAATTTTCATTGGAAGTTTTTATAACGATCTACAGCATATATTTTTTATAGATTTGTCACTCTCTTACTTTAAAAGTTAGAGGGACCCTCACCCATTTCACCACTTTCCGGAACCGTATATCTTTCAAACGATTGACTTTGAGAAACAATGGTTTTAGGAACCTCAAAGTAATTTTTAACGACCCATTTTCCACATCAGTTCCATGTATGAAGAAATTATTATCTTATATATCCTTAATCTATCTATACTATAATAAAACTGTAGAGGTGAAAAAGTCTGTACATTAAAGATATTTTGACGAAAATTAGCTAA
This sequence comes from Euclidia mi, assembly GCA_944739405.2. Lineage (NCBI taxonomy): Eukaryota > Metazoa > Arthropoda > Insecta > Lepidoptera > Erebidae > Euclidia > Euclidia mi. Next base: position 5,621,303 of record OX123199.2, on the reverse strand, counting down.
AAAACCTAGGAAAATGCTAAAAAGCAATACTTGATCATTTTTAGAATTTATGTCTGTCTGTCTGTCTGTCCGACGTCTTTCCCTATATTGCTAAAGATCTCTAAAATGGCGAAATTGATTTCAATAAAACTTACAATCATGTACAAAGGATATTTGAACCTATAAAATAGTATATGTTACATCACAATCGGTTGAGTGGTTTTCGGTGTACAGCTTGACCTCTCCTTTGTACGTAGTCCCAAACAAAACAAGGATCATCTAAAACTGGTTATATATGTGATGCCATCTATGATCATTATAAGTTTGTTAGTAAAAGTATAGTTAGTCTAAATAGGTACCTTCAAAGTGTTTTATGGCTATTTACCCGACTTTAAAAAGGAGGCGATTCTTAATTTCGTCAGTTTATTTTTATGTATTTTCGATTAATAAATTACTGGAATCGAGCATGTTTAAAGTTATCCTTCCGACTGATAGATGTCACTATTTTCAAATAATTTTCTAGCAAAATAAATGTTTCTTGCAAAAAAGACAATAATTATGTGTCGGGTATCTTTGTGTTATTAAAAAATTAATAGAGTATAATATTCGGCACTTTCATAAACAAAAGTCTCTGTGCCAAAATTTATTACAATGTCCACTTAATTTAAACGATCAATCTCATTTATTTCAAATTATTATGTTTATATAATAGTTATATAATCATTTCATTTTATTTTAAATGATAAAAACAATGACTATAGATCCTTTTTTCAATAAATTGTCGATTAGTCCATATTATTTTCTATCTCGGTTGGTTTGTATATGTAAACATAGATGGCGGTGTTAAGATTCCCCGTGGATTGATGAGGTTCTCGGTTAATTTTCTTTCGTTTTCGTCGGATTACTGTCTTTGACCGTTTGTCGTTTCTTCTTTTGAATAATTAATGTGGTTGTGTTTATTTGATTTCTTTCGTTCGTTCGTGTTCTGTACCTACTTATACAGGTGTCTCATTAATCCCAATTCCCACACCTCACGTACGTAGGAATTTCCAATTATAAATCTCTATATAATGTCTATGCGAAGGAATCCGTGGGTGGTAGACTGAGGCCTGAATTCAGAATTTCAGATACCTCTTGAGTAAATCAACGGGGCTATCTTACTTTCGGCAGGGCTGGATATTCGTAGCCCTGTGTGTATTTTCTAAATAAATCGCAGGGACAGACTTGAAATAGCTGGAATCGACCCCCGAACATGTTGTTTTTCACATGGTCAGTGCTATATTATGTACATAATTTTATTATTTTGACAAGATTTAACAAATATTTATCATAACATATATACAAACAAAATAAAACTACTTATATAATTAAACTCACAGATATAGATCTACATAGATAACGCAATTATCACGATTTGTATTGAAACCAAACGTGCCGACTTTTTGATACCTACTGTGACGTTGCCTGTATCACGAAGTCGAAGCGATGCGCGACAGTAGGTATCGCTTGTGCGATATTCATCGTCTCCTAACACACAACGTCAGATCAAACGTCCAAAGCAAACGCGGCAACGTAATGTGAATAAAGTTTACTTAACGGTAAAACGGACGCGCGGGGACTGAAGTTAGTGGCGACCAACCTCGACGCTTGATCGGGATTCAGACACGCGAAGTGCATGCATTTGCGTTATCTATGTAGATCTATATCTGTGATTAAACTATCCTAAGCTAAACTACAAAAACTGAATAATTAATGATAACAAAAGAAAAAGTAAATCAAAAAGAAAATTGACTACGATTCGTCAAGAAATTCCTCCGCAACGCTGTCGGCTGGTAGCGTGCCCAGAAGGCTGGCAGCATTGCCACGTTGAATGGCAATGCTTAATCTTTCTGCAAAATATAAACCAGCCTTCTGGTCACGGGAAGCGTCGATCAGTCTTTTGGCGATTTCTTTGTAAAGAGCGCGTGCACTAGGGCCCCATGGCCCCAGCGTTTCGACCCCAAACGGCTCAAAAACGTAATAACCAGATAGGTTGCCGTATTTGCGCCGTTTGAGGGTCTCCGCTGATGCAGCAGCAGCGCCAGCCGATCCAGCTATGCTTGGAAGATGTGATAGTGTAAGGGTATCGACGCAGGTCGCGTCCCATACCAGAGGCCTGCCCATCTTCCAAGGTAATAACGTCATACCGTCTGGTCTCTTCCCATCGTCGCGCACAAGCCATTCGGTTCAAGATGAGCTGGTACTCCGGCAGTGACAAGAGCTCGACGGAGTATGTCGTTAATGTGGGCATGTCGGGAAATACGCCCAGCACTCCTGCTGCACAATAAGCCATGGTGGCCAAGACTGTCGACGGCTTCACCACAAGAAGCGATGCGGAAAGTTGTATCGTCCAACATAGTTCCTATGTTGGACGATGGAAGTGCTTGAAGCCATAGCCAGATTCCCACTCTCCCACAGCCAACAAACGGGCACACTCTGCAACACTGGATGAAGTATAGAATAGAATAGAATAGAATAGAATAGAATAGAATAGAATAGAATAGAATAGAATAGAATAGAATAGAATAGAATAGAATAGAATAGAATAGAATAGAATAGAATAGAATAGAATAGAATAGAATAGAATAGAATAGAATAGAATAGAATAGAATAGAATATAATAGAATAGAATAGAATAGAATAGAATAGAATAGACTAGAATAGACTAGAATAGAATAGAATAGAATAGAATAGAATAGAATAGAATAGAATAGAATAGAATAGAATAGAATAGAATAGAATAGAATAGAATAGAATAGAATAGAATAGAATAGAATAGAATAGAATAGAATAGACTAGAATAGACTAGAATAGAATAGAATAGAATAGAATAGAATAGAATAGAATAGAATAGAATAGAATAGAATAGAATAGAATAGAATAGAATAGAATAGAATAGAATAGAATAGAATAGAATAGAATAGAATAGAATAGAATAGAATAGAATAGAATAGAATAGAATAGAATAGAATAGAATAGAATAGAATAGAATAGAATAGAATAGAATAGAATAGAATAGAATAGAATAGAATAGAATAGAATAGAATAGAATAGAATAGAATAGAATAGAATAGAATAGAATAGAATAGAATAGAATAGAATAGAATAGAATAGAATAGAATAGAATAGAATAGAATAGAATAGCATTTATTTGCAAAAGTATTTAAAAGATATTGTCGCATCTTGCTACAGAGCGGCCCGTCCCATTGCCTCTGAGAGGATAGAAATCGGGGTAAGTCAGAGCTCGGGCAAGCCATTTTCCAAGCTTTAATGGCATCAGTCTTGCACGGCACTTCAGAATTAGCCAGTGTGGGTTCTAGAATTTTCCTGGTCAGTTCCTCAGTGCCGTGGACCGAGGCCAAAAACGCAGGTAGACTTACATCGGTAATTTTGCGAACGCCGAGGCCGCCCAAACGAACTGGTAAAGTTGATTGAAGCCACACTCGGTCGTTCATGTCAAGATTTAGAATTTTGCCCAAGGTGTGCCGAATAATATTATCAATAATTTCCAATAGGGATAAATGTTTCCAAAAAGGAGAGGACCGCAAGTAATTTGTTAATTTTGGAACAAAAAGGCAGTGCTGAATAATCGTGAAAGCCGAATGAATATTAATTTTGTAAAGCCGTTCTGAAGTTTCACAGAAATTTTGTAGGCTTTTTCATCTATAAAAGATCCAAAAGCGTCGTCGAAAATAGGGGACCCAAGGAGGCGGAAGGAACATTTATTGATGATTTTAATATTTGGCGCCAAAGAATTAAATTTTGTTAATATCGAAAGGTTATCCAAATTGTCATTAATGTAAATTTCACATTTGTCTGAATTTAATTCCAAACCAATTGCTTTAAATGGTCAGTTATATGTGGCATGTTCACGAATAAGCGGTAAAAATAATTTACATGTTCTATGTGAAGGTGGTAAAACAGTTAGATAATGTTGTGTATAAAGAAATTCGCTAATGATATGTATTATATAATATACATATGAAAGTTATTAATATTGTATACTTTTGGCATAAATGTCATGCTAATTAAATTCCAACATTTACGCGAACGAAGTCGCGGGCACAGCTAGTACTATAATAAAACTGTAAAGGTGAAAAAGTCTGTACATTAAAAATATTTTGACGAAAATTAGCAAAAAAATCTAGGAAAATGCTAAAAAGCAATACTTGATAATTTTTAGAATTTATGTCTGTCTGTCTGTCTGTCCGACGTCTTTCCCTATGTTGCTAAATATCTCTAAAGTGGCGAAATTATTTTCAATAAAACTTACACTCATATACAAAGGATACTCAAACCTATAAAATAGTATATGTTATATCACAATCGGTTGAGTGGTTATCGGTGTACAGCTTGACCTCTCCTTTGTACGTAGTCCTAAACAAAACAGGGATCATCCAAAACTGGTTATTTAAATGTGTGGTGCCATCTATGATCATTATATGTCTGTGAGTAAAAGTAAAGTTAGTCTAAATAGGTACCTTCAAAGTGTTTTATGGCTATTTACCCGACTTTAAAAAAGGAGGCGATTCTTAATTTCATCAGTATATTTTTACGTATTGTCGATAAATAGATTACTGAAACCGAGCAAATTTATAGTTATCCTTCCGACTGATAGATGTCACTATTTTCAAATAATTTTCTAGCAAAATAAATGTTTCTTGCAAAAAAGACAATAATTATGTGTCGGGTATCATTCTGTTATTAAAAAAATAATAGAGAATAATATTCGGCACTTTCATAAACAAAAAGATTGTCGATTAGTCCATATTATTTTCTATCTCGGTCGGTTTGTATTTGTAAACATAGATGGCGTTTTCCGAATGGCGATGTTAAGATTCTCCGTGGATTGAGTGGGTTCTCGGTTAATTTTCTTTCGTTTTCGTCGGATTGGTGTCTTAGTTGTTTCTTTTGAATAATTAATGTGGATGTGTTTCTTTGATTTCTTTCGTTCGTTCGTGTTCTGTACTGAATTTGGGAATAATGAGACACCTGTCTCATTATTCCCAAATTCCCACACCTCACGTAGGTGGGAATCCGTGGGTGGGAGACTGAGGCCTGAATTCAGATACCTCTTGAGTAACTCAACGGGGCTATCTTACTTTCGGCAGGCCAGCCCTGCCGAAAGTATTCGTAGCCCTGTGTGTATTTTCTAAATAAATCGCCGGGACAAACTTGAAACAGCTGGAATCGACCCCCGAACATGTTGTTTTTGACATGGTCAGTTATATGTGGCATGTTCACGAGTAAGCGGTAAATATAATTTACATTTTCTATACGAAGGTGGTTTAACAGTTAGATAATGTTGTGTATAAAGAAAGTCTCTAATGATATCCCTACTATCCCTACTTCCCTACTTAATATTATAAATTCGAAAGTATGTATGTATGTATGTTCCGTTTTCACGCTAAAACGGCTGAACCAATTTTGTTGAAATTTAATATCGAGATATATTGGACCATGGAGACGGACATAGGCTACTATAAGTTGCAAAAATTAAACTGGCAGGTATTGTAGGGAGGGTAGAAGTTTGTGCAGCACAAAGGTCATTGGGCACCTGAGTATGGATACCATACCCATGGCGGACTCAAACGAAATATAGCAGAATGTATTCATCTATGGCTCTTATTTACTATGGCATTAGTCGCATTAATGTGAGCTACAGGAAACTCAAAAAATTCAAGTGTTATCTATGTATATATCCATACTCTTTATCTCTGAAAGTACTGATCCGATTTGAAAAAATCTTTTTGTGTATGATAGCCACATTCATGAGAAAGGTTATAGGCTACTTTTTATCTCGATATTCCCGCGGGATCACTGAATGAGGCCGAAAAAGTCGCGGGCGTTCGCTAATTAATTGATTTAGGTAAGAAAAATAAAATGTTAATTCATTAAAAAAAAAATATTCAATTTGATCCAAAGCAATCATAAGATCATTTAAAAAGGCAGCGGGTGCGTCTGTTGCTTCCTGGTGTATGGCCCAAGAAAGATAATAAATAATGCTAGCGATGTGGGGGCAGCTATTTAATGTGCGAAAAAAACCTGTTCAATGTGCGAAAGAGACATCGTATAACATATCTCTAAACATTAGCTCATCCATGCACCACGCTCTACGGTTTCGATATTATTTTTATGCCTTTATAAGATGAAATAAAAACCTTTGATACCGTTTGTTTTCTTCTTTATAGGATCCTGTACATTTTTCTCCGACGATTTTTAATCAAACAATTGTATGCAATGAAAGTTCATATTATTTCCCTTTGTTTAAAACTATTTTGGTTAATGTCCGCCACTGTTCGCAAAGCGGGTCAGATATGCCCAATGACCTTTACCTCTGGGAAGTAAGAACGCATGCGCTAATAATTGAGTGCTGCGCATGTACTAATATTATAAATGCGTAAATATTTATACATATATATGGACATGTATTAGAACATGGCTTTGACATTTGAAGGTGATGTTATTATGTACCTTTCGGTAGATAATGTCATGTATACTGACCAAGTTACTTTGTACCCTATAGAGTAGGTATCTGAAATCTTTAGAATAATCAGGAGTGCCTTCACACAACTTGAGACTGAAAGTAGATTTGTGTTACTCCGAATTTAACGCGCGCGAAGCGGCGGGCAAAAGCTAGTATTCAATATTTTTATTTTCTAAGACGTCGTAAAGTGGTTCACAGAATACGTCTACCTACCAATTTTCACATGTGTAAACTCAATAGTTTCGGCATAATTGTGACATACGAACTGACGGACATAGCGCGTCTATAAGGATTCCGTGTTTAGCCATTTTTGACTACGGAACTCTAAAAATACTGTTTACAGAAATGTTTTAAATACTTCTTGCGGATTTCTTATCAGTCCCTATGACTAGAATTAAAACGAAAATGACTATCGGACGATGAAGGAGTTTTGTGTTACCCCGAATTTAACGTGAGCGAAGCCGCGGGCAAAAGCTAGTTTCATAATAAAGATGATAGCATCACGAATAGATCTAGGATGACCACCTAGAACTTGCTAAACTGAAAAGAGTACGTAGGTACGATGTAGTGCAATATTTTAGAAAACCATTGCAAAATGTTTTTCAGTTTTCATTTTTTCAATGTTTTGAGGCATATACTTTCATAGCATAAGGGGGCTTCAAATATTAACGAGTTTATTAGTAGCTTACTCATAAAATACGGTAAAATATATATTTAATTCAATTAGTGTCCACTGCTGACCATAGGCCTCCTCCAAATCTTCTCATTTAGGCCAATCTTGAGCGCCCGCAGCCACCCGCCTCCCACGATCCGTTGGTCCGCCTTGTGGGTGGGGTAGATCTGCTGCGAAGTCCAGTATTTTAATCAAAGAGTTTGCTAACAATTTCACGATCGTCAATCTTCATTAATTGTTATTTTTTTATAAATCTTTACAGTTATTCCTTACTAGCTGCTGCCCGCGACGTCGTCTGCCTGAACGCTATACAGCACCAAAAATATGTACCTACGATTATACCTTTTAAAATAACATTCATTTACCCGTTTCTTCTTTACATTTCATATCTTCAGAAAGTGCAGTAACAGAGAGAGACTGTCTTTTGTAAAATTGACCTTCAAAAATTGCTGATTTTCAGCCTGCTTTGAATAAATGACTTTATGGTGATTCTGCTAAATTAAGTCATAAGTTGTAACTAAAGCAGATGAAGAAAATAATGAATAAGGAATACCGAATAGGGTAAAATTACATAATTACACGACTTCTCGATAAAAAACATTAGTGGTTTGGCTCTCCGCAGCCAAAATATAGTAATAACTAGCTGCTGCCCGCGACGTCGTCTGCGTGAACGCTATACAGCACCTAATTATTAAAGAAATACCTACCATTATACCTTTTAAAATAACATTTATTTACCCGTTTCTTCTTTATATTTCATACCTGCAGAAAGTGTAATAACAGAGGGAGACTGTCTTTTGTAAAATTGACCTTCAAAAAGTGCTGATATTCAGCATGCTTTGAATAAATTACTGTATGGTGATTCTGCTGAATTAAGTCATAAGTTGTGACTGAAGCAGACGGAGAAAATAAGGAATACATAATAGGGTAAAATACATACTTATAGGACTTTTCGATATACAACATTAGTGGTTTGGCTCTCCGCAGCCAAAATGTAAAGAGAGTCAGGACTGGTGACGCGGGATCAAGCGACATACAGGACACCCGCTGCCCTCAGTGTCTGCATCCGCGACTTTTTGGTGGTCATCGCGAAGCAAACACTCACGGGGAACTGTATGCGCTTGAAGGGGAACCGGAAGTTATGAGGTATGAGAGGAATGCGTGGTATAAATACTGCCTCGCCGACGCCACAACCCGTAAGAATTTCCGCCTAAATGGTGTGTCTGTGGAGCGAGATGACTTTCAGGCGGGTCACGTTACACAACTTCGGAGGAGATAGGTTCCGAAGAAGCATAATCGGGACACCGACCTTCAGTTTGATGGTATGCGCTGGAAGTTCACTTGCTGACAGGGAGTTCAGAAATTCCACGGAATAATGTGTGGCGTTTTCTTGCTCGACGACAGTGTTTATAGAGGTGTAGACCACTTCATTCCCCTCATTTTCCGAGAGAATGCATTCGTCAATTGCTACATCCAGATCATTTTTGGGCGTCAAAATAGGCTGGTTCTAAGCTGGATACAACTCTACTGAGAGACTCTGGAAGCACCACCTGTCCACCTCTCTCCTCTGGTAGAGTGACTTCGTCAAGACTTAGAAAAACATCTTAGAATTGTTGAGCACGTGCATTGACGCCGAGCTGAGCTCTCATATTAATGGTCAAGCGCATCATACGAACTCGTGACCACAACAAAGATAATTTCAACGAAGCACTCACCTTGTCCGTGTGGTGACGGATTAAGAATACGGCATGTCACCACCCCATATCATCCCATGGGTGTCGTAAGAGCCGACAGAGGGAGCATATTATGCAGAGAACAGCACTGTAAGAGAAGGAAAACTTGATACGAACCCTATACCAACCCGTTTGGCCAGCGTGGTATAGTAGGCCGATTCCTCCTTTCAAAGGAGAGGCCTAGTCCAGCAGTGGACTGTTAAAGGCTGATGATGATGATGATGATGACTCACCTCGTTAGCCCTCGATCCCTGCGTCACCACGGGAAGCGTTTGTCGGGAATCGTCACTGAACAGAACTGTGACCACCCATTAAATGCTCCTTCCTGCGGATGTCCTGCAGGGTTCTGTCCATGGCCTCAACTGCCTTCCTATTGGCCATCGTACGCTCATCCCATACGATCAGAGAGCAATCCTTGAGCACGTGTCCCTTATCACTGTTACGTGACACACCACAAACGGATGTTACGGCGCTCTCTAAATCGATGGGAAATTTAAACATGGTATGTGCTGTCTTACCACCCGGAAGCAGTGTGACGCTACAGCAATGACAATTTTGCCTTGCCTTCTGACCTCTGCAAGTATGGCAGTAGTAACAAACGTTTTTCCTGTTCCACCAGGTGCATCCAAGGAAAACATTTCAGCCTGGCTTTGCCCAACGTTTTCAAGGACGGTGTCATAAAATTCGTAAGGTGGTCATTTCAAATTGTCTCAGCATTATACTCCCAATTTTCACGATCTTGATGCGGTGATGATTGGGAAGCTGGTAACAAATATTTGACCAGTGGATTGCTGCCGATAGAAATGACCACGTCTTGAAGTGAACTGAGACAGGTGTTCAGCACGCGGTCATCAGTTACTTCGACTTCGTCTCCAGTAGCACGCCTCAAAGCTCGTAGAAAATCATCAGACAGATGATAACGATACTTCTCCCAGAAAGCTACCGGGTTCGCGACTCCACAAAACACCAAGATGATGTCAAACAAATGACGTATGCGGCTGGGACTGTCACTGACGCTCGCCTCCGCGAGGGTGTCATCCCAGTGTTGGTCACCGTCAAGAAAGTGACGTACTACGCAGGCTGTGCGGTAAGTGGGATACTCCACCATCAAATATCCTCAGAAAGGCGAAAGACGTTGGACCTCGGACTTTGTGAAGTATCAACCGCAGAAAATAGCATTCGACATTATTTGTGTGTACGGTATAAACTCTACAAAATGCGGTGTCCTTGAAACTTCCCGGAAAACCTTCCACAGCACCTCCTCGTCAACGTCGGTTAAATACACCCTTTTGCTTGTCGTACGTGTTATATGAAGGCATCTCGTCATACGCAAGGGACCTCCCAAACTGGTCGATTTTACAGTGCCTGAAAAACGCCAAGAGACTTGTTTGACGCGGATTTTCCAAGTGCTCAGCAACGCTGTCGGGATCAAAATATATGCGCTGACCGTTCTCTAGGTGGACGTGTAAATGCATGACGGTAGGATGCTTCTCATGTATAGAGAAAACCAGTATCCGCCAAACCGCTTCAGACGTAACAATAAATAAATGGCTGTGTGTGAGTAAATAAGATCTAGCTAGTTCCACATCTTACTGATGTTTATATATAGTTAATCCAAACAAAGGTATATATGTATATCCCGAAAGACAATTTAAAGCAAGTTTATATGCGACATGTAAATATATTAATTAAGAAGCCATAATTACACACCAAAATGTTTTTTTTTGTACTAAATCTATTACTATTTATTCTGACAGAAATAATGTAAGCAATCAAGTGTGGCGATGGTGTAGTTATGTAGTTAATTAATTTAATAACTTTAACTTGTAGTCTTGCTCATCTCTGAAACGAATTAACAATACAATTTTAAGAAGGAAATGTACAACTCCATCTATGACTTTTGAAAACAACTATTAACGTCGCCAACATGTTCAAATTAAATTATTTATATCCAAAAAGGGCTTACAGATGTAATTCGACTTGATGTTTTTGAGCTCTCTTAGATGGCGCTGCATTAAAATTGTCTTGATTCTACCTAAATTCAATTAATTATGTTTATCAGCCTAAGCTACTTATATTGCGTGATTTTTATAGTGTGAAGCTAGATTATAGCATAGTTAACATAATAACAACATTAAAATATGCATTGTTACATTACACGTTGTTACAGAATACGTTCAAGAAATAAAGGTTCTCTGCTCGTTCCCAGTAGGTGATAGCGTAATAATATGTAACCTATAAGGTGACCCGACTTTTTAATAATATTTGTGCCAAATTTGAAGTAAATCCATGCAGTACTTATTGAGTTTAGCCCGGACATAAGGACAAACAGATAAACAGATAAACAGACAAACAGACAAACAGACAAACAGACAAACAGACAAAAATTCTAAAAACTATATTTTTGGATTCGGTATCGATTGTAGGTCACACCCCAAGTATTCTTTAAAAAAAATATTCAATGTACAGTTTTGACTTTCCTACCATTTTATTATATGTATAGATGAAGGCAGCGATAGCTGCGTGGAGAGACCGACAGACTGCTACGCAGAGGGTCTCGGGTTCGAATCCACGGCACGCACCAATGACTTTTCGGAGCTAAGTGCGTATTAAATTGTTAATTATTGCTTCCTAAACAGTGAAGGAAAACATCGTGAAGAAACCTGCATGTCTGCAAGTTCTCTATAATGATTTCGAAAGACATGTGAAGTCTGCCAACCCTCACATGGCCAGCGTGGTGGACTATGGCCTTATCCTTCTCATAGTGCGAAGAGGCCCGTGCCCAGCAGTGGGATAGTATAAAGGGCTGATGATGAGCCAAAATGTAAAAAGAGTCAGAACTGGTGACGCGGGAAGAAGCGACGTACAGCTGCCCGTGTGAGAAGCAGCTTGTATTGAGGTCGACACCTACTGCCCTCAGTGTCTGCCCCTGCGACTTATTGATGGTCATCGCGAAGCAAACACTCACGGGGAACAGTACGCGCTTGAACTGGAACGGCAAGTTATAAGGTATGAGGGGAATGCGTGGTATAAATACTGCCTTGCCGCGCCACATCCCGTAAGAATTTCCGCCTCAATGGTGTGTCAGTGGAGCGAGATGACTTTAAGGTGGGTCCTTTTACACAACTTCGGCGGAGATAGGTTCCAAAGAAGCATTATCGGGTCACCGACCTTCAGCTTGATGGTATGCGCTGGAAGTCAGCTTGCTGACTGGACGTTCAGAAATTCCACGGGATAATGTGTGGCGTAGACCACTTAATTCCCCTCAATTTCCCAGAGAATGCATTCGTTAATTGCTGCAGCCTGATCATTTTTGGGCGTCAAAATGGCCCGCTCACGCCCCAAAAATTCTGCTGGTGCGGTATACGACTGATGTCTCCGTACACACAGCGAATGAGTTCATCTACGTTGGATACAACTCTACCGAAAGACTCTGGAAGCACCACCTGTCCACCTCTCTCCTCTGTTAGAGTGCCTTCGCCAAGACTTAGAAGGACATCGGAGAAGTCTTGAGCACGTGAATTGCTGCCGAGCCGAGCTCTCATATTAATGGTCAAGTGCAGCGTACGAACTCGTGACCACAACGAAGGTAGTTTCAACGCAGCATTCACCTCGTCAGCCTTCGATCCCCGCGTCACAGAGTACCTTTGTATATAGGAGCCCCGCGTCACCACGGGAAGCGCACCACGCATCAAATGTTCGTTCCTGTGGGTTCTGTCCACGGCCTCAACTGCCTTCCTATTGGCACTCATCCCATACCATCAGAGGGCAATCCTTGAGCACGTGTCCCTTATCACTTTTACGTATGTCTTATGTTATGATATGGCATGCTTAATTTTTAAACCACTTAAAAAAGGAGGTTCTCAGTTTGACCTGTATGTATGTTTGTCCGCGATTTGTCCACTTTCTTCGTTATTTAGCTTAAATTGCTTACAGCAATAGCGTGCAGTTTTCGAGTATACATTTTGTTATAATTCATCTATGACTTTTAAAAACAACTATTAACCTATACAACTATTAACCTCGCCTCGCGTTTACACAGTCATGTAATTCGACTTGATGTTTTCCAATTTCTTAGATGGCGCTGCTTTAAAATTGTGTTGAAACTAATTATATTCATTTAATTATGTTTATCAGCCTAAGTTACTAATATTGCGTTATTTTTATAGTGTGAAGCTAGCTTATAGCATGGTTAACATAATAACAACATTCAAATATGCGTCGTTAGATTACACGTTGTTACAGAATGCTTTGAAGAAATAAAGGTTCACTGCTCGTTCCCCGTAGGTGATAGCGTAATAATATGCAGCTTATATGATGATCCGACATTCTAACAATATACGTGCCAAAGGACATTGGGCGTATTCCGACCCGGTCACGGACATTGACGAACTTGGTATAAAATGAAAGAGCATGAATGCTCTTACCAGTACATACGAGATTTTTTTTTTTAATCCATGGGAGAACAAAGTTTGAGCTAGAAATATATTTATAAAAAATCAAAAATCTCATACTCTATTTAAGTAATATAAATTGTGGTTTTGTTAGAAATAGTTACAAATCGGGTCTGTCGAGTGCATGCATGTGCCTACCGAGAGATCATTCATGCCATTAGATGGAAACAATCCAGATTTTAGAGATTTCCCACAGTTGACATACGAAGAACTGATATTTTTATTATCATCAAAGATTGGACAAGTCCTACTGTCATGGGCATGTGAGACCAAGATTTTATAAACAATAAAATATTGATCATCATCATCATCCTAGCGTTATCCCAGTTGTATCCAAGACTTACACGTCTTGGAGCCCGAGGGCCGCTTACTGGTCTGACAAGCTATGACAGAATATCAACTTTTCCACCGAGCGACTGCCGTCTGACCTCTGTAAGCCAAAGGCATAGCGATATTCCATGGTTTGGACCAGTATCTGTTTTTATTTAGGGTAATGATACCCCGTAACGACTGTCAGAGATCTTCATGACAGCCAGGTTTAACGTGCTCTTCGAGGCACGGGGTATAATTCACAATATAATAATGATAATTAACAATATAATACACACTTAACTTCGAAAAGTCATTGGTGTACGCCGTGTATTCGAAACCCTCAGCATGGCAGTCCGTTGGTATCTCCACTAGGCTATCGCTGCCTTAAACAACCAATAAAATATTCTAATACATACATACATACATAGACTCAAGCCTGTTTCCCGGAAGGGGTAGGCAGAGGCATATTAAACGCCCACTTTTTGCCAGTGTTTTGATCCCACGTAATAGGTGGCGAGCCTATTGCCGCCCATCGGGATATTTTGTTTGCCAGAACCTCGTCCGTTGATCGGCAGGTGCACCACCTGCAGGTGAGGTTAGTTTGGGACCCTAAGTTCTTGGTGGGAACCCTATGCACCCACCTTCTAATTCTATTAATATTCTACCACATACACACATCACCATCTAGTCCCAAACTAATCAAAGCTTGTACTATGGGTACTAGATAATGGATAAACATACATAATACTTTGTTTTTGTAAATACATACATATTATATATAGAAACACCCAGACCATGACAAACATCCATGTTCATGCACACAAATGTTTGACTTGAGCGGGAATCGAACCCGCGACCATCAGCGTGGCAGTCCCATACACTCCCGCTGCGCCAACCGGTCGTCATGTCAGAGCGCGAAAATACTACGTACAAAGATATTTTGATAAACCAGGCGAGACAAGGAAGACAAACTGTTGAAGATTATTTCTGCTCGTGTATACAATCATGGCCTCCGTACCACATGCAGTTGCGCGTATATTGTCAGTATCATTTAATTTTTATTCTCGGCTAGACACCAACAGAAAATCAAAATGTTTGCGGTATTTTTAGATAAAATCACAATAGACATTGATTACGCCGAATAAATAATGTTAAATATATATTTTTTTTTAATTCCCACAACTCACAAGAAAGCGACCCTTACCATGATAAACTAGAGGTAATTACGGATATATACTCACAATTTCATGTCTGTCCGCCGTGGGTTTTTCTCCCATACTATTTGCCCAATGACCTTTGAAGTAAATCCATGCAGTACTTTTTCAGTTTATCCCGGATATAAGGACAAACAGATAAACAGACAAACAGACAAAAATTCTAAAAACTATATTTTTGGCTTCGGTATCGATTGTAGATCACACCCCAAGTATTCTTTTTTAAAAATATTCAATGTACAGTTTTGACTTTCCTACCATTTTATTATATGTATAGATAAATGAGAACAGGAGAACTCATCACTCATTCAAAGAACAGGAGAGAGCAAAATCAGTTTTTTGGTGTTACAAAATCATAACAAACCTTGACATTTATTGTACAAACAGATATTATATTTCACAAGTACTATTACTGATGAGTTATATTGGCTTTGATTTCTTGAGAAATGAGGAATGTTTTGACTAGCATTTAGTAAACACATCATTAGAGCAGGTATATACAATTGTATTATGTTTAAGAAACGCGTCTTTCGGTTGGTAACACGAGTTGTCATGTTGAGGTGTGGAGGCGATGGAAAAGTTCCTTCAGATTTCTATAAACGCTGATATTTATTGTATTAGGATTTGTGGTAACGAGTGTATTTATGTAGCCTTAATAAGTGGACCCGCAGGTGGGACATTTATCGCATTATACAAACTATGGCCGCGGCTCCACCTGCGTGTAAGTCGGGTGACGCGGTACAAAGTAGCCCATGTCACTCCCCAGCTTTCTAGCTACTACGTCACACACAAATAATACGCTCAGTAGCGACGTGTAAGAAGGTCACTGCAAAAAAGCTTTAGAATTTTACTATTAGTATGGATTTACGAGATAATTACTAAGTCTAGCACCAGACCTAGACCTGCACTCGGAAGTTTTAGAAAGATTTCTTGCAACCCCTTCAATGTGGAAAATGGCTTTGTAGGGTTATAATGTAACAGTAGATAAATGCAGAATTTATCTACTGCAGACGAGATAGCTCCTATGAAAAATAAATTATTTTCAAACAAACGATTTGAAGTACCGCGATCGGAAACATCCGTCCGTAGTAAGTACTATTGACGATTTAACTAGATACGAAGGTACTGTAGCTGCAATAACAATCGTTAAATCTAAGTCCTTTGTATTTGAAGTATTTTATTTGTTTACTCATTATTGATGCGATGCAATAACAAAATGTTACATAACGCTCTATGAGAAAGAATGATAAGCTTTATGACAATTTGCTTTCGTCGCTACTCGTCACGTCGCGACGCTGACACCCAGAGTGCATTTAATGGCGCTGATACACCTGAGCATTCACTTGTAACAGAACAGCGAGCATTCGCCGTTTTCTATTTTGTCGAACCGAACATTTTCACGATCATTCTAGCGAACAATAGAAAAAAATAGAAATCACACTACAACAGCAGTTTTACCCAATATGTTTACTCCAGTTTCACTTATAAATTATTTCTAGAGTAAAAGTAAGATACATAAACAAATGACGTTTCTAAATAATAAAATGCAGATTTTAATTTGAACAGGTTTAATAAATCACACAAGCGTCCGTTCCTACGTTCAAATTTATTTATCGATATCGAAAGTTTATCAACATTCTATTGAAATTAATTCCGAGTAAATCTAAGTAAACTATTGTAAACATTATAGATATTTTATCGATATTTATTCGCTAGATTAAAATCATAAGTCAAAGTGAAGTAATGTATTGGGTTTAACCGCCATTGTAGCGCGAATTCTATGTATTATCTATATTCTAAGGCTCACCCAAATGAGTACCTATTTGTTTTGTAATATTGACGAGAATGCTCATTACAGGTGAATGCTCAAGTGTATTAGCGCCATTAGAGGCCCGATTTGAAAATATGCGTAAAATGTTTGACATCAGGACATGCTTTCAATACGATTTGCCGATCCGTGCTCAAAAGGCTACAATATAGGTGGAGGAGTAGGTGTTCCGAGCAATAAGTCGTCAGGTAGTCACAAATGAATTTTGTACTCATTTGCCCTTTTGAAGACAAAATAATATGTGATAAGAAAAGGAAACACGTATACCTAACATGTTATGTTCCGTCTCAAAAATTTTACTTTGCATGCGGTAAAGGTGCATTTCCGTGCAACGCAATAGTTCGGCAATCATGAAAAGCTGATCTGACAGCCAGAGTATGAGAATAATATAAAGTGCCGTTTCTTCGCAGACCTCGAACACGGTGCCATACATGATACATCCTCATACTCTGACCATTGTCACATCTGCCGCGCGCGGCGGCGATCGAGCGCGATACATGGAAATGTCTCTCATCTCTATGTCTACATCACCAAGTTCAGTTTTTTATAGATTTAAATGTTATAAACTTACAACATTCTCATTCTACAGGTATTGCCTCTGAAAAACGAGATGCGAAACCGGGAACAATTCCAAAAGCCGCTGGGAGTTCTGAACGTTGGCATGGTGATCGTCGGCAGTATATTTATCGTCGTGGGCTTCCTGGGATACCTCAAGTGGGGCGAGGACGTGGCTGGCAGCTTGACGCTCAACTTGGACTCTAAACACGTGTAAGTACTATCAATATACTTTTCAGGTGTGCCTTAGAATATGGGGCACTGCTTTTTTCAACAAAGTATTAGGTACTTAAGTAGCTTTCATGTGTAATATGTATGTAATAATCGTATCGTATGTGATATATTATTATTACTAACCCAAGAACATGCGCTGCAGTGCCGTGTTTAATCACTGTACAGTTTGTAGCAAGACGGCAACAAGCTAGTCAAGTTTGACGGATATTTGTGAGAACAATTATGAACGCCAACCAATCGCGGTAAGGTAGCATACTAATATATTAATAAAATAAATTGATCATTATATCGCTTGCTAAACGGTGAAGGAAAACATAGTGAGGCAACTTGCATGTCTGAGAGTTCTCCATAATGTTCTCGAAAGACATGTGAAGTCTGTCAACTCGGACTTGGCCAGCGTGGTGGATGGTATGGTCTTACCCTTCTCATTGTGAGAAGAGGCTCGTGCCCAGCAGTGGGACAGTATATATACAGGGCTGATGATGATGTTGATGCTAATCGCAATTCGCGAGTATTCACAACACTACCTGAATGTTGAAGAGACTGCGGTCGTTTCAATGAGTACACTCTAAACGCTTTTAGAGGTACTTCTCTAAAGGTGTACCTCTCACACCTATTCCAGCACCTAATCAGTCGACGGTTTTATATCACTGCTATTGATACATAATTAATTGAATTTTTCGATCTAAATGAACTCGAAATCTCAAAGCCAATGTGTTTCTCTATACCCTGATAAAAATAAAATAACAAACCAGCAATTTCTAAGCATTGTCGTAAGACGCATAACTCATTAGCGGTAGTTACTTGGACACTCATACCGCAGTACTACATACTACCCGAGATGACGGTTAATTTAATAAGACATTTCCTTCACAACAAATTCTTAAAATGTGACCACATTCTGAATTTTTTTATCAAGTTCAAATCTTACATTGCGAACATTCTGATAATTATTTTCACATCGAATAAATACTTGTATATTTCTACATGTATCATGTAGAAATATACAGGCTTTCTGTGTTATTTTTGAAGAGGCGCAGTAACATCCAGACTACTTATGTACGATTTACTTGAGCAGACAGCAGACATACTTATGACTACTTACAATACGCTTGAGTGGGCCCATATCGAAATCAATACAATCAGAGGGTTTAGTATTTATATGAACATACGGCGACGGCATGATTTATAAAACGCATCAGATCACTAAGATGCAATGATTAATGCAGAAACTCAGAAATGTAAGCATGCGGAAAAAAATCTTTTGAGAAGACTAACGCTCGGTCATTGATGCCAAGAAAGGCAGAGCTTGTATTATGGCAACCAGAAGTCTGATAGACATACCATAATACACATATTGTTTTAGATTAATTACTCCCAAACACGTTGTAATCGCGCTCATCGCACTGAGATAAAATTTGTCTCACCCTGGGCAACGAAACTTTTTCTACAACCTCCAGCATAGCACCCATGGCTAATAACCGGTGTCCAATCATTTGACAAAAAACGAATGAAAAATTTTCATTTGACAAATAACGTTTGACAAAATTATACTTGATAAATGTATTATTTTACAAACTATTGTTTAATAAATTACTCATTAGACAATATACTTACTATAAAAAAGTTATTATGCTAAAACATTAATTTACAAATTGATTATTTTTTAAACATGTTATTTGGCAAATCAACGAAAATCATAAATAACATTTGACAAAATGCATTGTTTGGTAAATATTTTATTTACCAAAATCTACGTCAATACAATAATCTTTGTGTAGGGTCAACTGTAACAATGGTTGGTTAGGTTAGGTGTAAAGTATTATATTTATCTATGGGTTAGGTTAGAACTGCGACCACAACGCCAGAACCGAATTCTACTTATTTCACTTAATACAGGCAGAGTCTATTTTTTTAAAAGACTTAAGTTATATGGAATTAGTATTATACAAAATTATTACTTGCCTATAAATAATCTCTCCAAGATGAAAATTGCAACCATGCAATTAAACATTTTCAAAATTTGGCATAGGTATTGGTTAGATATTACTTATTTTTAAAAGGGATATTTTTAACAGCGTATCAAAAATATTATGTAACATACTGAAGTGAGTTACGCAAAAAATCTTTATTATTTCACTAAAATACTGACTTGCACACCGAATATGATGATCTTTTTACAAAATATCATTTGATATGAAAAGTTTCGTCCGCTCGGGAAACTTATCCACTCAGAAAACTTAATAGGTTATGTTAGGTTCTCTTGTGACCCTGCTCCCAAAAATAGGAGCCCTGCGAAGCAGGGCTCCGTCAACTTAGCTTAGTGGTGCAATTAGTATTTTTGGTGGAAACCAGAAATAAATTGACTAACAGTTAAATACAACCCTTTTTAAAAACGAATAATTTATCTTCTAACTTTTTGTACAATCACCAATTTGGCAAACGAATTATTTAGTCAAATGATTATTTTTTAAATAATTATTTAACATTTGAATTATTTTCTAAGTAAAATATTTGCTTAACCTGTATTATGTCAAATGATAGTTTTTAAAGTAATATGTTTGCGAAATGAAAGTTTGTCAAATGATTAGTTTTTCAAACGTTGTTTGTAAAATGATCTTTTGTCATTCGTTTTTTGTCAAACAATAGTAAACCCTAATAACCACTAGACCAACACTACACACACTACCAACCTACAAAAATGTTATCATATTAGACATCAATGCATATTATAATAAACCTTATACTCACCATTTTGATTCTTATCGTACGAGATATACAAAAACAAGATATGATGCATTGATATTCCCAGCGAATTCTTTAATCATGTCAAACAAGTTCTCTTTTCAACATTTCTCTTTTGTACCGTACAATGGCACCTATCATGTACTCGCTTGTTGTACGAACCACGAAACAGAATAACACAATAACCAGTGCCTCGGCAGATGAATACTTATCTGCCGAATTTTTTATTTTTTTATTTTTTTTATTTATAGTCTCGCGCCTGTATTCCCGATGGGGTAGGCAGAGGAGTAATATTACACCCACATTCTGCCATGAATTTTTAGGTCCCACGTAATAGGGGGTGAGCCTATTGCCGTATCGGGCACATTACCAGACTCCGTGCTGCTACTGAGAATTTCCTAACGGAAAATCTCTACCGAAAAATCGGAGAATTTAATAAAAAGTCTTTACGTAATAATTCTTCGCAGGTGCCTGATATGTTTGGAAAAATATCGCAAGTATCAAGTATTGTTTATACGTAATAATACTGAGTCTTGTCTAGATAATATTTTGACGAATGTTTGTGATAATAGTATAAGTTCCACGCCTATTGAACACAATGGATAAGCAGATGGACATGCTGCTCTTTTCTGTACAGCATATTTGGAAAAAGTTACCTTTAAGCAATGTGCTCGTTTTATAAGTTTAAATAGAAGATTCTACACTGAAAAAGTAAAAATCTTTAGAAATAAGCTAATTGAGTTTGCTGGAATCTAGGCATCAATACATTTATTAAAAAATTAAAGAACTGCACTCATATACATTTAAAAAAAGAAACAAACATGTTAGAAGAATTTGTAGGTCTCAATGGGTGACTAAAGGTATTCGGATAGCTAGCAAAATGAAACGGCTTCTAAATTTTGTGAACCGATCAAATTGTGATGTATTAGTTTTGGATGACCGTTTAAAGCATTTCAGAATATATAGAAATATAATACAATACGCAAAAATAAAATAAACTAGTAATCAAATTAATAAAGCTAGCAACTCCAGTAAAGAGATTTGGAATATAGTGAACAATGCTCGTAAAAAAAAATATTACTTTGACGCAGGTAATATAGTGCTTAATTTAATAACTTCGAACTACGGATATTCAGTTTATTGTGTAAACTATTTTTTTCCATTTCAATTTTATTTTATTCGATTCTTATAACTTAGTAAAGGTGGGTTGAATTTTAATTAAATCTTATTACTTCTGATATTATTTAAGCCTAAGGCCACGCGGTTATAGTTGCGCGATTTTCGACCGCATCGGTTTATTCAAAATTGGCCGTAATTTTCCGCGGATGACTTTATTTCGTATGAATGTTTCGCCAATTCTAGTGTCAGAGTTTTTGAACCACCCGAAGGCCTAACCATAGTTGTCCTTAGACAAGGACCGTGACCGACAGCTTTACGTGCCCTCCGAAACAAGCGGTCTGATTGCGGCACGCGGTCACCCGTCCCTGTAGCGACGTGCACAAGCGTTGCTTAACTTTGGCGACCTATTAGGAACGGAAAGCCAAGTCTCGCTGCTGATTTATAAGAAAACTAGCAGGGTTGCAACCGCAAGTGCACACTGTAAAATCGCGATGACGCAGTGCTCTTTTCAATGTTGTGGTAGCGGTAAGCGAGCTGACTACATTAGCTTTTTATATTGACATTATAAAATATATTATACGATTTAAATAAATCGCTGGATGGGCGACGTCGCCATGCATGGAAAATGTGCCCTGACCTTTAAACTTGATTTAAAGATATTATAAATCCTCAATTTTATTATTGAAATAAAATTAAATATTATTAAATAGTACCTATATCATTCTTTCAAAGTCAAAAATCAAAATCCTTTACTCATCTAGGTCACAAGGTGACGCTTATGAAATTCATTTTTTTTTAAATCGTATTAGGTACTTAATGCTTCTACATTTACATTTACTGCCTCGTTCGTAAAGCAATAGGTAGAACGTAGAACCACAATAAAGAACTTTGTGACACAAATGAAGTAAATATCTTTGAATTTCAAGCATTTAATTAAAGTGTAATACTTCATTTGCGCATTAATTCCACCTTTATAATGTAGGTATATACCTATGTATAAAAATTAAATTACTTTTCCAAAACATCCAAATTTTAACATACATAAATTCAGTATTGTAAAATCTTATTCATTTGTAGAATACATCGTTATTATTTGCCTGCTTCGTTAGTAAATTGGATGGAGCTCTGAAATGTAATACAAATAATATTTGATATGAATTTCGCGTCGCAGTTTATAAAATATAATAACTGAGCTCTCGGAAAAGCAGTGCCGACGCACTACAGATATTCCGTGCATGATATTTCATTTGTACGCTTCGGCATGCAATGTTAGCGCTTGGAATCGTATGTGAAGATATGGAAGGTATTGCAGTTTATGAAATTTGCAGTATGTGAAGGATATGAAAGCGGACGATATTGAATTTTATTGCTGATTTAAATATGTGTGAGTCTTGTCTACTGGAAAATGTTTTCCTTTTTACTTTTATAGTATTATAGGTTTCTATTTTGTAACTACATCATACCGTATCTTGTATGTAATGTAATCAATTTGGTTATCAGAAAAATATAGGAACACTGGATGCAATTGACTCATTGGTTAATAGTATAGTTATTAATCTAAATGCCCAATTAAAAGTCGCAGGATTATTCCTGGATTAAGTTCTGCCTTTGACACCGTGGTACATTCTATTCTTTAAGATAAGTCGCCGTCCCCAACGAATAACATCGTAATCAAAAAAAGTAAAATTTACAGGAAAAATAAAAAACCGTTTTTTGATTATAACTTCTTATCAGTTTTACATAGCAAACTCGTTGACATACCAATAGATAGGTATTTTTTTGTTGTGTAAAGAGATGTAACTTAAAAAATATTAGTTTTACACCCATAAAAATATAATCAAAAAATCATATTACCAAAATGTAAACACAATTTTCAAACCGTAATGCAACAATACGATTTTATTCGAGTAAATTGTTGACAGTGACCTATACAGCAATAGTTAATTGCGATCGTCTTGACTGTAAAGTAGCGAGGTTGATTGTAATGATAACTTATTATTAACATTAATCATTGCTCAAAACAATATATTGTGGTAACAGTAAATTGGTTAAAATTAATATTCCATAGCAAAAGGAATGGTAATATACTTTACCGAAATAAGTTATATTTATTGTACCCGAATAAAATTGTAATTACAGTTTACTGGAAAAAGGATAACTTCAAGGGGTCAGTATTGATTCATTATGGTGATATTCGTCACAAAAAATAGTTTTTATTTATAGACGAATAGTACAGGTAAATTCATTACAAAATGTCTAACTCGAAAAGTAATCGTAGGAATCACGTGAAAAAAATTCACAAGGTGTAATCGCACCTCTAAAACACTAAATTCCCCATAAAAGCACTTCTATCGCAATAGTTGATTACGATATTATTCGCTGGGGACGGCGAAGTTAGAACACTATGGCATTAGAGAAAATAGTTTAGAATTATATCGATCATATATAACGAACAGGACAGTTACAAGTCAGTTGAAAATGGCATTGAAAATTCATAAATCTAGACTAAAGGTGACCAATTTTATTCATTACTAGCTGCTGCCCGCGACGTCGTCTGCGTGAACGCTATACAGCACCAAAAATACCTACGATTATACCTTTTAAAATAACATTCATTTACCCGTTTCTTCTTTACATTTCATATCTTCAGAAAGTGCAGTAACAGAGAGAGACTGTCTTTTGTAAAATTGACCTTCAAAAAGTGCTAATTTTCAGCCTGCTTTGAATAAATGATTCTGCTAAATTAAGTCATAAGTTGTAACTAAAGCAGATGAAGAAAATAATGAATAAAGAATACCGAAAAGGGTAAAATTACATAATTACAGGACTTCTCGATAAAAATCATTAGTGGTTTGGCTCTCCGCAGCCAAAATGTAGTAATAATGAAGGCAGCGATAGCTGCGTGGAGAGACCGACAGACTGCTACGCAGAGGGTCTCGGGTTCGAATCCACGGCACGCACCAATGACTTTTCGGAGTTAAGTGCGTATTAAATTTTTAATTATTGCTTCCTAAACAGTGATGGAAAACATCGTGAGGAAACCTGCATGTCTGCGAGTTCTCTATAATGTTTTCGAAAGACATGTGAAGCTGCCAACCCACACTTGGCCAGCGTGGTGGACTATGGCCTTATCCTTCTCATAGTGAGGAGAGGCCCGTGCCCAGCAGTGGGACAGTCTATAGGGCTGATGATGAGCCAAAATGTAAAAAGAGTCAGAACTGGTGACGCGGGAAGAAGCGACGTACAGCTGCCCGTGTGAGAAGCAGCTTGTATTGAGGTCGACACCTACTGCCCTCAGTGTCTGCCCCTGCAACTTATTGATGGTCATCGCGAAACAAACACTCACGGGGAACAGTACGCGCTTGAACTGAAACGGGAAGTTATAAGGTATGAGGGGAATGCGTGGTATAAATACTGCCTTGCCGCGCCACATCCCGTAAGAATTTCCGCCTCAATGGTGTGTCAGTGGAGCGAGATGACTTTAAGGTGGGTCCTTTTACACAACTTCGGCGGAGATAGGTTCCAAAGAAGCATTTTCGGGACACCGACCTCATAACCACCTCGGTGGCGCCACACAGTATTCCACGGGATACTGTGTGGCGTAGACCACTTAATTCCCCTCAATTTCCCAGAGAATGCATTCGTTAATTGCTGCAGCCTGATCATTTTTGGGCGTCAAAATGGCCCGCTCACACCCCAAAAATTCTGCTGGTGTGGTATACGACTAATGTTTCCGCACACACAGCGAATGAGTTCATCTAAGTTGGATACAACTCTACCGAGAGAGTCTGGAAGCACCACCTGTCTACCTCTCTCCTCTGTTAGAGTGCCTTCGCCAAGACTTAGAAGGACATCGGAGAAGTCTTGAGCACGTGCATTGCCGCCGAGCCGAGCTCTCATATTAATGGTTAAGTGCAGCGTACGAACTCGTGACCACAACGAAGATCGTTTCAACGCAGCATTCACCTCGTCAGCCTTCGATCCACGCGTCACAGAGTACCTTTGTATACTCGTATAGGAGCCCCGCGTCACCACGGGAAGCGCACCACGCATCAAATGTTCGTTCCTGTGGGTTCTGTCCACGGCCTCAACTGCCTTCCTATTGGCCATCGTACTCTCATACCATACGATCAGAGAGCAATCCTTGAGCACGTGTCCCTTATCACTGCCTTATGCTTAATTTTTAAACCACTTAAAAAAGGAGGTTCTCAGTTTGACCTGTATGTATGTTTGTCCGCGATTTGTCCACTTTCTTCGTTATTTAGCTTAAATTGCTTACAGCAATAGCGTGCCGTTTTCGAGTATAAATTTTGTTATAAATCTTTGCAGTTATTTTTGAGTTCTGTTAGTTATTTATTACATACAGACAAACTCTACGAATTTTATAAGATATAGATGAAGCAGCTTAAAACATATATAAACACATTTTTTTATCGTCTTGCTCATCTCAAACGAAATAACGATACAATTTTTAAAAACTTAATAAGAAAATGCATAGCTCCATCTATGACTTTTAAAAACAACTATTAACCAATACAACCTATTAACCTAGCCTCGCGTTTACACAATCATGTAATTCGACTTGATGTTTTCCAATTTCTTAGATGGCGCTGTTTTAAAATTGTCTTGATACTACTTAAATCAATTTAATTTTGTTTATCAGCCTAAGTTACTAATATTGCGTTATTTTTATAGTGTGAAGCTAGCTTATAGCATGGTTAACATAATAACAACATTCAAATATGCGTCGTTAGATTACACGTTGTTACAGAATGCTTTGAAGAAATAAAAGTTCACTGCTCGTTCCCCGTAGGTGATAGCGTAATAATATGCAGCCTATATGATGACCCGACATTCTAACAATATTCGTGCCAAATTTGAAGTAAATCCATGCAGTACTTTTTGAGTTTATCCCGGATATAAGGACAAACAGATAAACAGACAAACAGACAAAAATTCTAAAAACTATATTTTTGGCTTCGGTATCGATTGTAGATCACACCCCAAGTATTCTTTTAAAAAAATATTCAATGTACAGTTTTGACTTTCCTACCATTTTATTATATGTATAGATATTTGTCAATGATTTAATTGCCTAAATAAAAAAAATCCATGGTCCAGTGGATAACGTATGCGACTGCTGATCGGCGGTCCCGGGTTCGATTCCCGGGTCGGGCAAAAGTGTTACTGGGTTTTTCCGAATTCTCAGTAGCAGCACGGAGTCTGGAAATGTGCCCGATAACGGCAATAGGCTCGCCCCCTATTACGTGGGACCTAAAAATTCATGGCGAAGTATGGGGGAATATTACACCTCTGTCTACCCCTTCGGGGATAAAGCCGTGAGTCTATAAATAAAAAAATAAAAATAAATGTTTCACCAGATACTAGCCTTGTTCTTTTTGCGGATGACACCAGTGCTGTTGTAATTGCTTATACAGTTGATACTTTAGAAGAAAACTGGTCAGTTTTCTAAAGGCCTGTGAAAACTGGTTTTCTATAAATAATTAAAAACTAAATGTATACTATTCAGAAACACAGTTAGCAATAATACTACTATAAATGTATGGTCGTTAGGCAACAAAATCGACATAGTTGAAAATATAAATTTCTTAGGGATACAAATTGAGAAATCTGAACTTACTTCATTAACTTATGTAGTAAGTACTGCCTGCTTTGCTATTAGAACGCTTAGAGATGTTTTATCTCTTGCTCAACTTCGTACTGTCTTGAATAAAAAATTAGGTACAGCATTAAATTTTGGGGAGGCAGTTACAAATACAACATTAGGTAATGCTGCCTTTGTGGTGCAAAAGAAAGAAAGAAAGAAAGCACTTAGTACTTTACTTGGCATTGCCAAATTGAGTCATGTAAGGAGCATTTTAGACAGCTACATATTTTGACTGTACCATGCCTATAGTAGAATACTAGTGCTACTAACACACTTTCAAAAAAATTGACACTGATTATAAAAGGAAGTTTAGATTAGTGACACGTAGAAAATAATTTCAATTTTGACATATTATTTAATTCAATTTATTTTTTATTGGTAATTTAATTTTATATTTGTAACATCTAAGTAATTGTTGACATGTGCAAGTTTATTCATATTGTTTTCTTTTTTATTATATGTATGTGTACATTTCGACATAAAATATTTTTGACGTGACAACGTCTTATAAATTGGTTTGCCGGGTGACACTTCAAGAAACTGCGTTACGCTCCGCTCACGTTATGCGCTCACAATGAGAGCGAGTGAGAGGCACGCGTCCCGCCTAAGAGCGAGAGAGACAGACATAAAAAGTGAAAGGCACGCGTCTTTCATCCTTCTTCCTACTATACGAATGAATATTCACATTAAAATTATTTGACTTCTCAAAGTCGTTGTCACGTAAAACTTTCGCCCGTATACCGACTTTACAGGCAACCAATTTTTGTTATGAAATTATCTATATACTATAATAAAACTGTAGAGGTGAAAAAGTCTGTACATTAAAGATATTTTGACGAAAATTAGCTAAAAAATCTAGGAAAATGCTAAAAAGCAATACTTGATAATTTTTAGAATTTATGTCTGTCTGTCTGTCTGTCCGACGTCTTTCCCTATATTGCTAAAGATCTCTAAAATGGCGAAATTGATTTCAATAAAACTTACACTTATGTACAAAGGATACTCAAACCTATAAAATAGTATATGTTACATCACAATCGGTTGAGTGGTTTTTGGTGTACAGCTTGACCTCTTCTTTGTACGTAGTCCCAAACAAAACAGGGACCATCCAAAACTGGTTATATGTAGTGCCATCTATGATCATTATAAGTTTGTTAGTAAAAGTATAGTTAGTCTAAATAGGAACCTTCAAAGTGCTTTATGGCTATTTACCGACCGATAGATAGATGTCACTATTTTCAAATAATTTTCTAGCAAAATAAATGTTTCTTGCAAAAAAGACAATAATTATGTGTCGGATATCTTTCTGTTATTAAAAAAATAATAGAGTATAATATTCGGCACTTTCATAAATAAAAAGTTTCTGTGTCAAAATTTATTACAAGTATCTATCTACACTTTAATAAAACTGTAGAGGTCAAAAATTTGTACATTAAAGATATTTTGACGAAAATTAGCTAAAAAAAACTAGGAAAATGCTAAAAAGCAATACTTGATAATTTTTAGAATTTATGTCTGTCTGTCTGTTTCTTTCGTTCGATCGTGTTCTGTACTTATACAGGTGACTCATTATACCCAAATTCCCACACCTCACGTACGTGGGAATCCGTGGGTGGGAGACTGAGGCCTGAATTCAGATACCTCTTGAGTAACTCAAAGGGGCTATCTTACTTTCGGCAGGGCTGGATATTCGTAGCCCTGTGTGTATTTTCTAAATAAATCGCAGGGACAGACTAGAAACAGCTGGAATCGACTCCCCAACATGTTGTTTTTCACATGGTCAGTTATATGTGGCATGTTCACGAGTAAGCGGTAAAAATAATTTACATGTTCTATGTGAAGGTGGTAAAACAGATAATGTTGTGTATAAAGAAATTAGGCAATAGGCGCGCCCCCTATTACACGGGACCTAAAAATTCAAGGCGAAATGTGGGTGTAATATTACACCTCTGCCTACCCCCTCGGGGATACAGGCGTGATTCTATAAAAAAAAAAGAAATTCTCTAATGATATGTTTTATATAATCTATACATATATATAAGAGAAAGTCGTGTTAGTTACACTATTTATAACTCAAGAATGGCATAACCGATTTGGCTGAAAATTGGTGGTGAGGTAGCTCAGAACCAGGAAAAACACATAGGATACAATTAGCTGCAAAAAATAATCTGGGAGGGATTTTAGAGAGGGTCGAAGTTCGTAGAGACAAACCTACTACCTATTGACAGTAAGAACGCTTGCGCTATATGTGTTATCGTATATCTGTCAGTACTGTCACATTATACATTGTCCTATGATGCACTGTCATTACTTCGTTCGCTTACAGATATAAACTAATAATTATTGTAACAGCTTTTGATGTGTACCTATGTATGTATATACCGATTTCACGCTTAACCGGCTGAACCTATCTTCTCTACTCATTGATGCGAAAGTGTGTCTAGAGATATAGCAGACCATGGCTTTGACATTTGACTGTATGCAAAGTGATGTTGTTGAGCACCTTTTGGTAGATAATGTCATGAATTCTGACCAAGTTACTTCAAGGTACCCTATAGAGTTTCTGAACTACTTACAATTATCAGGAGTACCTTCAACTTGAGACCGAATGCTGGTGTTCCAGTCCTGTTAATGCGGAATCTTAATGCACTAAAGCTTTGTAATGGCAAACGGCTACAAGTAACACCAAGGATGAAACATTATAAAAGCTATTCACTATTGCGAGTCAGACTCGCTCATGAAGGGTTCCGTAGTCGAGGTATCCACTTACCATAGCCATTATCTTCGACTAACTATTATAGTAGTATAGTATTTGTATAAACGACAAAGCTATATTTGCAGTTTTTAAGATGTGCTTTATTTCAAAAACCGCTGACTATGTATCGTTCAAACCAATTTTCATTGGAAGTTTTTATAACGATCTACAGCATATATTTTTTATAGATTTGTCACTCTCTTACTTTAAAAGTTAGAGGGACCCTCACCCATTTCACCACTTTCCGGAACCGTATATCTTTCAAACGATTGACTTTGAGAAACAATGGTTTTAGGAACCTCAAAGTAATTTTTAACGACCCATTTTCCACATCAGTTCCATGTATGAAGAAATTATCTTATATATCCTTAATATTCAATATTTTTATTTTCTAAGACGTCGTAAAGTGGTTCACAGAATACGTCTACCTACCAATTTTCACATGTGTAAACTGAATAGTTTCGGCATAATTGTGACATACGAACTGACGGACATAGCGCGTCTATAAGGATTCCGTGTTTAGCCATTTTTGACTACGGAACTCTAAAAATACTGTTTACAGAAATGTTTTAAATACTTCTTGCGGATTTCTTATCAGTCCCTATGACTAGAATTAAAACGAAAATTACTATCGGACGATGAAGGAGTTTTGTGTTACCCCGAATTTAACGTGAGCGAAGCCGCGGGCAAAAGCTAGTATTAAATAAAAAAATAAAATAAAATAAAATATTTTTGTTATGAAATTATATTAAATAAAAAAATAAAATAAAGATGTGCTATATTTATCGTGTCTACTGGAACACGTTTACTGTTGATTTTCATAAAATAACTGTTGTAGATGATCCATTTCATGATTAGTGGGAAGGCCTTAGGCGCAAGTGCTCTTACTACAGAATTCAATATTCGAACTATAGATAGATCTGTAGATTTTAGATTCGTTTTTGACATAAGCTCCATACAAAATATGTCAAACACGAATCTCGAATCTCATAATCTATGGATGGATCGAATATTGAAAATGCCCGTTAGTAGTATTAGTAAGGCATAATTCGTGCATTGCCAGTAAAAGCAGAGAATAGAGCTACTGCAATACAATCTAAACTACAGTTAGCAATCTGATACTTCCCTTCTACCACGTTTTTTCATGTGTGTGGCCCACTCTGGTATCGGAGTTATCATACGGCTCGAAGGCTTCTGACATGACCTTGCAATTCTTGTCCACAAACTAGAACTGGGACCGACAACTTCACGTGTCCGCACAGTGGTGCTCCAATGTATGCTATAAGCGAGACAAGGCTTGCCGATAGATGTAATAAACTGTTTAACTGCAACAATATAAAGCTCTTGTATGTTTGTCCAACAGGTTAAGCAAAGTTGTCCAGAGCCTGATCCTGATGGCGATCTTGTTCACGTACCCTCTGCAGTTCTACGTGCCAATCTCCATCACCTGGCCGAGCATATGCAGCCGTTGGCCTTCTAAGTACCCCATCGCTATGGAGCTGCTGTATAGAGCTCTGTTGGCACTTCTCACATGTAAGTATCTCCTATAGTTCTGCCTATTCGCGTGTTTCTTTTGTGAGTATTCAGACATTCCAGCGTTACAAAACTCACGCCAACTTTGCATTGTTGTAACCGTTTTTATAGTTAATGTATAGGTAGTTTGTATCTTAGTAGGTACTATTTTGAAAGTGAAAGTTTGGGAGAATGGATAGATGAATGAATGTTTGTTTCTCTTTCAAAAACCACTGCATGGACTTTCATTAAACCTTGCAGTTATTACCATATACGTCAGAATATAGTAATAATTGGGGTTTTGTCCCGATAACCGATACTCAGGTCGCGTCGGTGAAGCCGCGGGTAGAAGCTAGTGTAACATCAGTATACAGTTGTCCCTGTTTAGGTTCACATTGCTAATGGTTTTTATGTACCTACTGGATTAAACTAAATTTCGAATTGTTCTTATTGATAAACTCAAAACAATAAAGAAATCGAGACATTAAATCCGTCGAAAGTTTCATTAAAGTTCCTGCGCAGTATTTCGTCAAGATGTGACGAGAAATCCCGGGGCCAAAAGCCGTACAAAATTTTGATTGATAGACTGTTGAACATCACATTGCCTTGTCATAAATTGCGTGTTGGTACAAAACAGCAAGAGCCTGACAAGAAAATTAGAAGAAGATCGAAATAAGTGATGAGATACGCCTAGATTATTTGTGATTTAAAATCATAAATTGTACATTCGTTTATGTTCAGTTGATTGAGCGAGAATCTCGTTGCATTACCGCTAAGCAGCTTATGTTTAGGAGAGGAGCGGTAAAAGTGGCAATTTTCTTTAAAACATGATGTCGCGACGCCTTCATTATTAATTTATCGTTGGACGACTTTTGTGTCTAGCTGTTCCCATTACATCGACATTTTCGACACTGACATACAGGGTGTAAAAAGACCCTTAACGAAAACTAAAATCCCATATTGTACCTACCTATCAATACAAACATTTTTTACTTCGGCACCATACCTGGGAAATTATTGGTTCAGGAGATATTGAGGTTCAAAGTCACCATAATTTTTTTCTAATTAGATACAAAATCGATGCATTTATCACGCCAAAAAATTGTCTACTTAAAAAAAAGTTTCCCAGTTATTATTTTTACTTAGTATGACTTGGCATGGTGTCCAAATCGAGTAGACTTCGGCTTTGTGATGGGTCTTGTGTCAACCTGTATAAAAGTCTTGAATGACAATGAGTCTTGTCGTCACCGATGTATGTAAAATCCTAAATGTGAGTATACAAGCCACGACGCCATAAACGTCACGATAATCTGACGTCAAAACATAGTGGGAACGCGAACTAAAGGTGAACGAACACTTATCCGAGCCGAACGCGTCGAACAAGTCGAACGAAACGAATTTTAGAATTCTGTATATGAAATCTCATGAAACCTCGCACATTTCCCCGCGTCGAATAGTCCGAATCGATAGTGTGCGAGGTTTCATTTTTCTTTCATCTCTAAACGCGCCATTGAAAAACGCACATCACATTTTAACGGCTGTTTTCAATATTCGATCCATACATGGATTTTGAGATTCGTGTTTGACATATTTTGTATGCAGCTTATGTCAAAAACAAATCCAAAATCTAAAAAAATGGATAGATCGAATATAGAATTCAGCGGTAAATCTGAACATACCTACATATGTTTCAAATACCTACGTACCCTAGAGTCTGCTGGCTTAATATCCAAAAAGCATTTTCCAAAAGGCTTAGTATTCAAAAGGCATCCAAGAATTACTTTGGTATCAGTATTGGTACATTTGTGTTAAAGTGCTCTACATCAAAGGAGCAATCAAATGGCAACATTTTCTTCGTAACTGAGTGAGCAAAGCGTAGGTAGGCGTCTGCGCACGGGCTTACTACCGCAAATCAACCCAGTGGCACAGAGCATCCTGAATCTTAGAGAAGCCCAGTATTCCTGCTAAACTGATTCCTTCAATGTCGTAACATTCACAAGAAAAAATATAAAGATTTATAGGGGTATACTTTACTAAACTAAACTTACTTCAACAAAGTATTCGCTTATTTTGAAGATTATTAACGAGGAAGACCTTTTTAAATATGTAACACTACGTTTAACTACCTACCCCTAAATTTTCACATAGCATATTTTTAATTTTAATACTTTATTGAATTTTACTACACTAAATTTCAAGAGTGATTATCAAAGTCAAATGATTTTGGATACCGCTATTACAAACTACAAACAAACATTGTTTGTGTTTTCATAAAGGAGGGGTATTAGCAATTATGCATTATTTGTACTAACAAATAATCGCTCGGCTCGATAATCTTCTTATCACTGAAGATCCTCTTAGTACCCAGGAATATTTACAGGAAGCGAATTTAAGTATTCTGCCAATTTTTCCCTTCAATTAAACGGCGTGGTAGGAGCGAGGGAGTAGCACATCCATTTGTACCTCATGTCAGCATACTCCGACATGCCGTTTAATGGACTTATTCGACCACTCGATATTCTATAATGACCTCTGTGACAACCAACCCGTGTGACAACCATACCTCTTAGCGTTATTCCAGTTGCATCTAAGACCTTTCGCCGTAGAGCCTACTTCTGCTCATTAGTTTAACCAGATTTGATAAAATATCAGCTTCCGCACTCATAAGGTCATAAGGTAAAAATAGTATAATATAATATATAGCAGCAATGTAATAAGCAATCTTCACTGCAAAAGTGTTTAGATGTGTTAAGCTTACCCGCCCAACTACGGAACGGATAGTCGCCAATAAGTATACATCTTGTCAGGATGGCAGCAAAAGGACTTAGGATACACACATACAATTTATACGCTTTTGTATTGTAGGTAGTTGCAGTTTACTAATTAATAAAGCTTCCACGCGAGTGAAGGCGCGAGCAAAGCGTAAATTTATAGTAATGATATTTAGGAATTGAAACATACCTACTACTTAATGTAAAATTAGAAGTGATAATCCATACATTACAAGAAATGTAACAAAAGGAAAGCTAACTACATCAAGGGCAAATAACTATTACGGAGCGAGAATGAGCAAGTATCTAGTGCCTAAGATAAATAACGAAATAGAATTGTTAAGAACTGAACCTAAAATATGTAAAAATCTATTAAAACTAAAGCTAACACTGCTATTAGTGAGGTTAATTCCCGAGATACAATAGATTTCATAAGTGGTGTATAGAGATAATACCTAACCAAATCTATACTATAATAAAACTGTAGAGGTGAAAAAGTCTGTACATTAAAGATATTTTGACGAAAATTAGCGAAAAAATCTAGGAAAATGCTAAAAAGCAATACTTGATACTGTTTTTAATTTATGTCTGTCTGTCTGTCCGACGTCTTTCCCTATATTGCTAAAGATCTCTAAAATGGCGAAGCTGATTTCAATAAAACTTACACTCATGTACAAAGGATACTCAAACCTATAAAATAGTATATGTTACACCACAATCGGTTGAGTGGTTTTCGGTGTACAGCTTGACCTCTCCTTTGTACGTAGTCCCAAACAAAACAGGGATCATCCAAAACTGGTTATATAAATGGTGCCATCTATGATCATTACAAGTTTGTTAGTAAAAGTATAGTTAGTCTAAATAGGTACCTTCAAAGTGTTTTATGGCTACTTACCGACCGATAGATGTCACTATTTTCAAATAATTTTCCAGCAAAATTAATGTTTCTTGCAAAAAAGACAATAATTATGTGTCGGGTATTTTTCTGTTGTTAAAAAATAATAGAGTATAATATTCGGCACTTTCATAAACAAAAAGTCTCTGTGTCAAAATTTATTACAATGTCCACTTAATTTAAACGGTCAATCTCATGTATTTCAAATTATTATGTTTATATAATACTTATATAATCATTTCACTATTATTTATTTTAAATGATAAATACAATGACTATAGATCCCTTTTTCAATAAATTGTCGATTAGTCCATAATTATTATTTTCTATCTTGGTCGGTTTGTTTATGTAAACAAAGATGGCGTTGACAAATGACGGCGTTTTCTGAATGGCGGTGTTAAGGCCTATCCACACGACACGATTTTACGTCCAACTTGACTAAATCACTTGATGAAATCGTGACGTGTAGACGCCAGTCGTCCAACTCAAGTTCATCGGGTGGGCGGTACCACCAGATTTTAACCAGTCGGGTGGACGGAATGAAAATCATTGATTTGATTGTGTCGTGTAGACGGGCAAAGCCAATTCGATTGAAATTTTGATCCGTGGTAAAATTGTACCGTGTGGATGGGCGTTTAAAGGCCTATCCACACGACACGATTTTACATCCAACTTGACTAAATTAGTGGATGAAATCGTGACGTGTAGACGCCAGTCGTCCAACTCAAGTTCATCGGGTGGGCGGTACCTACCACCAGATTTTAACCAATCGGGTGGACGGAATGCAAATCAGTGATTTAATTGTGTCGTGTAGACAGGCAAAGCCAATTCGATTGAAAATTTGATCAGTGGTAAAATTGTGCCGTGTGGATAGGCCTTAAAGATTCTCCGAGGATTGATCAGGTCCTCGGATAATTTGCTTTCGTCGTCGTTGGAATACTTGGATTGTGTATTTGACGTTACTTATGAGTTTATGATTGTTGAATGTTATCGTGTTTCTTTGATTTCTTTCGTTCGTTAGTGTTCTGTTCTTATACAGGTGTCTCATTATTCCCAATTTTCCACTCCTCACGTCACGTACGTGGGAATCTCTGAGCGGGAGACTGAGCCCTGAATTCAGATACCTCTTGAATTACTCAACGGGGCTATCTTACTTTCGGCAGTGCTGGATAGTCGTAGTCCTTCCTGTGTGTATTTTCTAAATAAATCGCAGGGACAGACACTTGAAACAGCTGGAATCGACATCCGAACATGTTGTTTTTCACATGATCGGTAAAAATAATTTACATGTTCTATGTATGGTAGTGAAAGTTGGGTATGGCAGAAGAGTCATGAAAGTAGAATAAATGCTGTAGAAATGAGAGCATAAGGAAGTATGTGTGGTGTGTCTATGACCGACAGAGTAAAGAATTGTGTGATACGAGAGTGGTGTGCGGTAAAAGAAGATGTAGTGACAAGCATCGAGAAAGGCATGTCAAGATGGTTTGGACACAAGGAGAGGATGGATGGCGAAAGACTGACAAAGAAGATATATAAGGCAAGTGTGAATGGGACAGGACGAAGGGGAAGACCTAGGCGGACGTTCTCTGATTAGATTGGAGACATCCTAAAAAAAAAAGGACAGGTTAGAAGTACCCTAAACAGAAGAGCATGCATGAGGAACTTGATGGGAGTGAATGAAGCAAGAGAGGTATCTATGTCAGGATCGTTGCAAATGGCGTTCCATGGTCTCTGCCTACCCCTCCGGGAAACAGGCGTGAGTCTATGTATGTATGTTCTATGTGAAGGTGGTAAACAGTTAATGTTGTGTATAAAGAAATTCTCTAAAGATATATATTAGGTATATAATATACATATAAAAGTTATAAATATTATATACCCTTGGCATAAATGTCATGCTAATTAAAT
Source organism: Euclidia mi (assembly GCA_944739405.2). NCBI lineage: Eukaryota > Metazoa > Arthropoda > Insecta > Lepidoptera > Erebidae > Euclidia > Euclidia mi. The sequence goes on along the minus strand of OX123199.2, from coordinate 5,584,422 downwards.
TCCAACATTTACGCGAACGAAGTCGCGGGCACAGCTAGTACCAAATAATTATGTTAATTACTTTTTAAGGTGTTGTACTTTTTTACTTTAATTTACTTTATTTTAATTAAATTACAATGTTAACGAGCGTATCTCGCCAACAAGCTGTTGTAGCTTGGCGAGGGAATTGTTTTTTAATATTTTTGTGTATAAAAGAAATAAAGAATTAAAAAAAAATTACTTAGCATGTTAGATGGTGGTCAATAATAAACCTTTATTTCCCGTTATGCATAAAATCAGCTGATATTGGATGGCGGTTTTTGTTAATTTAATCATAAAATACTTGCCAGATCTACATTAGATACTAATGTCATTGTCGCAATAGAATGTACAGAGTACAGACGCTAAAGGTTCCGGAGATAATGTCACCTCAAAAGCTAAATTGTGATGCGTCCCATTGTCAAGGTTACAAAGGTCACGAACATGCGCTTTCTTTGCACGTTTACGATTGACCTTCGACATGGCACACAGCTGGTCTCATTCATATTGTGGGATAACCAGCAGACCTACATTGTCGAAAACCGCACTTACCCGATCTGATGCATCGTGTATCTTTGACCATCTATACAAGTATAAATCAACATCAAACCCGTCCAGTATTTAGGGATATCGGATTCACCCCTCGTAAAACATTTACTGGTTCCTTTAATACCTGGATGTATACAAGTGATTCAAGTCGCAATGTTCAAAGGGGTGGCTTTCATAAAGCAAGGGGTTGCCATCATGACGGCCTGTGAGGGGAGCTCTAAGGGCATATTTGTTTTGTTTGAAGGGCTGATGTTCCCCTTGACATTGCGGAGCCGTTTGATTGTATGATATGAATGCTGTATTATAGGTATTGATGTTAGTCTCATGATTCAATTAAGGGGTGAAAGAGTTATTGTTGACGGATTAGGTGATTTTATTGTAATGAGTGTAGGTAAGGGATGATAGGTAATTTTGTGTGGTTTAGTATTGCTATGCATATTATATAAACAGTTGTTATGTTATGATGGCAATAATTGCATCATCATCGTGGTCAGCATTGTTTATAATCTATCCCACTAATGGGCAGAAGCCACTCCTCATTATCAGCAGGAATAGTCTATAAGTAGTACACTACGCTGACCAAGTGTGGGTTGCCAGACTTCACATGTCTTTCGAGGATATTATGGAAAACTGTCAGACACGCAAGTTTCCTCACGATGTTGTCCCACGCCACTTAGTAATCGATTTATAAATTAAGAATTTAATACGCGAAAAGTTACCAGTACGTGCCCTGGACCGACACCTCGAAACCCTCTGCGTAGCAGTTTTTCAATGTCTCCATTAGGCTACCGCGGCCATCAAATTTGTGAATAAAACGAAATAATAAGCAAAATCTCATGTTGCAGTTGTCCTGGCAGAGACGATACCAAAGCTGGGACTATTCATCTCTCTCGTCGGTGCCGTAAGCAGCACTGCTCTGGCGCTGGTGTTTCCCCCTCTCATCGACCTGGTCTGCAAGTCCAGCGGTCCTGAAAGCATCTCCGTCTTTGTGTGGATAAAGAACATGGTCATCATATGCTTGGGACTCTTCGTATTCGTCACCGGCACCTACCAAAGTCTGGCAGCTATTGTTCACGCCTTTAGTATATAAATCTGATGATTTGGTGAGAATATTGAAGTTGAAAGTTGGAAGTTACCGTGAGTCCTAGTCGTGCAGTCTTTGATTAATCAAGATTGAAATTGAATCGACTAAGATGTTCGAAGTTTTCCCATTTGGAGGTTCGATTTTGGACATCCAGACATTTTATTATCAGAATTTTATGTAAAAAATATATTTATTATACAAGCCAAACACTTATTTTTATGTTTATGGCCAATGGAATGGTACTGTAGGTATAGCGTTAAAAATGGTCAAAGTGCCATTAATTTACAAATAAGACGCATATGAATTTACTTAGGAACATAAATAAATAATTATACATTACAATGTTATGATACAATCTGTAACAATATTATGGTGACCACTCTTATAACAATTCTTAAATGAAGATAATTAGGATGCTAAAAATGTTAAGTACCCGTCAAACCGTGTAAAATTTATTATTATATTATTTATATTTATAAGACCTATTCGTTTACTAAGATCTGTCCTTGAGTCTTACAATATTTTGTTGAACAGTACTTTGTCAACCTATTTTTTAACATAAGAACAATAACATAGGTATGTAATAATAAGTAAAGGGTAAGCTATGTGTAGGGAGGGACTGGAGAGGTATTTAGGTGGGTCCAGTAGAAATATTGTAAAAATTAAATACTGAATTTATGCGCTTTGAGAGCGAATGAGTGTCCAAAGGCAAATAAATTCATATTTTCCATACGCAAATATTAGTGGGTATAAAATTCAATATAAGTATGTCGAAGCGACCACTCGTTTTGAATAATATTGCTGCGAACATGTAACAGGCGGCGACACTGTTTAATTAATGAATCACTGTACATATTTGCGTAACGTGAAACGACCAGAACCATCACATTTTTGAGAGCATTTTGATAGCTTGTACTATTTTCACTGATGTTTAAAGGTGTACATTATTTTTGCGGTCTGATTTTAAACCATTCGTAAATCAGTATTTACAGTATATTGGAGGTATATAGTTTAGTTTGTATGTCGTAGCACATGCGTTATAGTAATTTTAGGAAGACAAATATGTAAAAGTTGTTCTATAGCTTACTTCATATACATTTTTTTTTGTGTTTGTTAGGTATCCGTTATTCTTAACCCTGTTAATCAAATAAATAAATTCAGTTGGTATTCAATTTGATAGACAAGTATTATAAAATGGTACAGTACAGTAGTAAATTAAGTTCTTAAGTAACAGAAATGTCATCATTGTCACAGCGTTATCCCGGTTGCGTCCAAGACTTTTCGCCTTGAAGCTCCGAGTCCGCTTACTGGTCTAGCAGATTTAATAGAATACTAGCATGTATGATCCATAAAAGTTAATAAGTATTCTATTCTATTTGAAAGGCAGTTTATTAATAAAATTATAATAGGTAAAGCGCACGAAGGATATCGATTGTGATTTATTTTTATTTGTATTAGGCACGTTATAACCAAATTGTACTAAGTACCAACGCTGTGATCTATAGAGACGGCTTAGACTTTGCTCAGACTAGTATTTGGAGTTTATCACAGTTATATAACTGTCTTGTCCGTGTGGTGACGGATTAAGAATACGTAATATCACCACCCCATATCGTCCCACATGGGTGTCGTAAGAGCCGACAGAGGGAGCATATTATGCAGAGAACAGCACTGTAAGAAAAGGCAAACTTGATACAAACCCTATACCAACCCGTTTGGCCAGCGTGGTATAGTAGGCAAATTCCTCCTTTCAAAGGAGAGGCCTACTTCAGTAGTTGTCTGGTAAATAGGCTGATGATGATGATATCACAGTCTAATAATCCATACAGTAGTTTGACGAACGCGTCTAGACAGATCAATCGTGCGGGGGAGTAAGAGGTGAGACGCGGGAAGAGCGGTACCTAGTTACGTAGGTATGTCGCCTTAGGTCGTTACTAGGGACATATTTTTGGGGGCTGGCGCGTGCTTGTTTGTTACTCATTTATTTGCTTATGAATATTAATTAAGATGCAGCATGCGACTTGTGCTGTGAGATATTGCAATTATTTATGCTGCTTAAAGATTTAAATAAATAAGGATTTAAAAAATCTGCGATTTCACCAATTTACTTAAGTAGGTATATCAAAAAAGAAAATTTCAGTAATTATAATTATTTATATTATTTTGAAATGTATGTACCTACCTATAACCACTTAAAATAATGTGCAAGTACCTACTAATCTACTTAACTTTTTACAATATCTGATGTCTGGCCAAATCACAGAATAAAGTACCTAGTAATTACTGTACGTAAACAACATGGCAGACGTAAGAAAATATGCGTTGTAAGGTAATGTACGATTCAAGTGTCATTTTAATTTCATCCAATATATACCTAGTCTAGTACCTTCGTATTAGGTAAGTACCTATCACATATTATTATATATATTGGTAACGGCGCGTCCTAGCTCAAAAATAACCATATTTTTGGCCCCTTTTATAAACTTCACACATGTGATGTTCTCCGTAATCTCATAGCCCGATCACTATCCATAAAATGACCGCAATGTCTATTACTTTACCTTAACGTAGTTTGCACGAAAATAAATCTGCAAAATACCTACTTCATATCGATAACATAGGCTCTGCAAGCTGATCCCATGGTTACCATTCATTAAACGACCGCTATGTCAATCGCTTTATTTTAACTTGGTTTGTACGATAACGTCCTAGTATATCTGAAAAATGCTTCATATTCTTAACCGCCTCCCACGACACCTGCGGGATGAAATAGGTGCTGACGGACACTTTGTATGCAAAGATGTCACCGCACGAAAATATGCAAACTGTTTTATAATAATTATTTATCGTTAATTATTGTAATATAATAAATAATTTAGTGAGTTACGCTATAATACTCATGTAGCGTAGCAATTGTAATATTTTTCTATAATAGATAGACGGTGATTGAATAAGTAGGTATTGTTTACATGTGGCAGCCCTAGCCTCCTTAACCTTGTCTAGACGTTGACGGCTTTTTCTACGAGATCAAAGGCGTCAAATTACTGTATGTCTTTATACTGCGGTTATATTAGATTTTTCGCACCTCTTAATAGGATTTATTTACGAAATTACGTAAAGATTACTAGCTTGGTTATAAAATTAAATCACCTTTCCAAATTGCCTGAATTTCTATATATTATCAAGATAAGTTCTGGTGAAGATTTCTTTATTAATCTCAATTTATATTATGATCAAGTTTTCTTTGTCCAAAACTTCTACAAGATATTAAGAATGACGATTAAGTAGTTTGAATGATATAATCATCAAAAGGGACGTAGATGATTATTGTCTTATGTAGCTTGCTTTACGTACCTATATACGAAGGACATTTTCAATAAACGCAAGCCACAGATCCACCGGATGCACGTCATCTGTAACGTTTCCTTTGTAGCGGTCAACACGTGATTCAAGCGGTGCACTCATTGGAACCAAAGAGATAGCTATTTGTGCGATGGTGATGCGATCGGAAACCAAATTATTCCTGCTACATATGAGAATAAGGCGCTGTGTGCCTTCGAAGTGTGTTATTAAAAATCATAGCCTAAATACAGAGGCGGATTTAGAAATTTGTTAGCTTGACCTGGTGAAGGAAAGTTTTATCCAGGCAAATACTCATTTGTTTTTGTAAGAAAACAAATGCCTTTGGAAGAGAAGGGACTTATGTCTTTTATTCTATTGCTCTTCCTGCATCCGCCCTTGTCAGAACACGTTGTTCAATATGTTTGTTGCTTAATAATTGTAGGGTCCACTTTTATACACATTTTAAGGAGAGCTAAGAACGTAGTATTGAATCGTAAATAATATTTAGATAATAATTTAATTTCTAGACATAATTAGTTGTAGAGAAATAATAATATATTGTGACATGAGTTGACAATTTGTGAAATCAAAGTTTTATAATAATATTCTGTGATACAAATTATTGATTAAAAATCATTCCAATAAAATGTTTTTTATTACAACCTGTTAGTGACTATTTCAAGAATTAAGGTGACATTTTCTTCAGTCTGTGTGATTGATTTATCAGAGCGGTCTGGAAAGTTTGAAATCGTCGTCCGTCCATCTTTATCTCATCGTAAAATCTGATGGATATGAAAGTTCCAATAAATTAGACAGAGTAATTAAGTTTTCTCCTTCTTTATCTTGTGTAAGTACTATATATACTATGCGGCCAACTATTATATCGAGGTATCTAGACATAAAGAATTAAAGACATAAAGACATATTTATTTCTACATTTTGGTTGTTTACAACGGCCGGTTTCTGAATTGAGAATTATAGTTTTCATCAGTTGAAAATTTCTGAACTATAGTATTTTCGCTATCTAATGATATGCATGACAGTTCATCACTGACAATTATAGTGATGTAACCTTAGGAAATTTAAGCGATTATTTATAAATATCGAATTAATTGGCAAACGACATGCAATCGTACGTAGTTACCGATTTTAAAATTACATCTTCGAAATAAATTCATATTAAAAGTGTTTTGGCAAATACATTCACAAATAAAACGCAGTAATTTTAAAATATTTTTTTTATTATTCGTCACTGTCACTCGAAATACATTCACAAATAAAATGCAGTAATTTTAATTTTTTTTTTATTATTCGTCACTGTCACTCGAACTAAAACCTCATATCTGAATCGTCATCTTCTCCGACTGAGATAATAAATTGCTGATCTCCAGTGGCGTAGCTAGGGGGGGCCGGTGGGGGCGGTCCGCCCCGGGTGACACCATTTTTGGGGTGACACCCATTCACATTACACGGATGTGTAATGTTACAGATGGATATAGAAAAAAATGCGTTACTGGCTGACTGACAGACAACGCACAGCCAAAACTATTTGGGACAAGAAGCTGAAATTTTGCACGTCTCTTGAGGACCGTAGGGATGCACTAAGAACGGATTTCAAGAAATTCTCAAGCGACCGGGGAGAAACGGTTCAGTTAAAATAAAATGGCTGGGCGTAGCTGCAGTAGCCTCTAGTATCTAGTAAATTTAAGCCTTCGTCCCGTCCGCGTGAATTATACTGACACCTTTTACGTTCCTCAGGAATCACACTAATTATTTATTGGTGAAAAACGTACAAAAATTAGCTTTTTGTTGTTTTTGAGTTAACCGGGTTCATACAGACAGAACGAAAAGGGGACTTCATTTCATTATAATAAGTGTAGGTATCAGAGCCGCGCCGATTTAAGTCGGCGCGCCTGTGTGCGAAACCTAATAATCGCTTTTTGACATTCTATTTTATTATATTTGTCTGAAATAATTTTGTTCTCCAGTTTTATATACTTAGTACTTAGGCAATTTACCTAAATACGTGAAGTTCGCTACCATTTGGGAAATACTGCAAAAATTAAGCACAATTAAAATTTGTACATACCTACTATATTTAAGATAGCTGACTTTCTTAATCTATACCATTTTGAACAAAAATCATCAATTGTTAAAGAATATAAAAATAATTTATCATCATCTTCAAGCCTTTCGCAGTCCAGTGATATCTAATCAGATAAATTCTTCGTTTTATTATGTTTTATTTTGATTTTAGGGTCGCTTACTTTGATTCTCTGGCAGATGACTTCATTTCGAATTCGATTCCTCAGAGAAACTCCGAGCGTAGCCCTCTCCATAGCTTGCGCTCCATAAATTGGTGGACCAGTCGTACCGTCAGTGTCCACGTTCTGTAAGTCACGGGTAGAACACACTTTGACTTGACAAAAAAGCGGCGTGATTTCCTATACGCTGCCCAGTTAAGCTGTATTCTTTTGCGAGCCTTCTCGTAATTGTCTCTACCCAACTGCAAGTTTTGCCCGACGCAGAAATTCGACATACCTCTGAGCAAACGGTACCGTTACACGGATTCCAGAGTAGACTAGGTTGCAGTAAAGTCAAAGGCTTTTTCATAGTCCATAAATGCTATAAGCACAGGGGATGATCATACTCTTGTGTCTCATGTATAATCTGCCGTAATGTGAATGTCATCTTTGGTGATGGCTCCACCACGCGCCTCGAGAACCAGTCTATTTGAAGGTCTAAAACTCGTCAAGCGAGACGCGGAACTGTTGGTGGTGACTGATGACACTGGAAAACAGCTTTTTAAATACGGTGCTCAAGAGAGTGACGTGTCGATAGCACTTAAAAAGGGTTTTGTCCGCCACTCCACGAGAAGAGGCTAGATTTAAATATACTTTGGAGCTGCACATTGTTTCGACTTCTACAGGGCATTTGCCACGTTTAAGCTCTTGGCTGACTTCTGGTAACTCGTCCGTGTTCTTGTTAATGCTCTGAACTTCAAGAATTTCGGACCTAGAAGTGAAGAATTTCCATCAGATGTGGTCAACTTCTCCTACCAAATCCGTGCGATCCAATTACAATTTGGTAGATATGCACTCCCACTTTGGCGTTGTAGTTCTCCATGGCAACATTGAAAATTGTAAGACTCTAGAAATGTCAAAATACATTTCCTCCACTTCATCATTCGAGTATATCAAAGTAGGTGCATATACTTGGACAATTTTCAAGTTCATACTCTTGCCGACACACTGGAAACTGATATATCGTTGCCAGAGAAGACTTTACATACCTACCCAGAATCCGGCACCGCCTTGGGATAGCTGGTGTCCCTCTCTAAGTACATAGGATGTCTAGAATCTAGGATAATGGTATTCTACGCCTCGCTGCGAACTTCACATAATCCCAAAATATGTCAGGCGTAGCTTTTCCACCAGTGACGTTGCTACCCGTGACCGATATTTGGCATTTTAGGGTGAACCTTACACCCGCATTTTCAAATATTTTTGTTTTATTCACCAGAGTGTTAGAATTAGGCATAATCATACATTTGTACACTCCTATTTTCTACTATTCATACTACTTACTATACTACTACAATAATTATAGTTGTAACCCTATAACGAAAGGGGACATGTAAAAGTATCTAATTTGACTACAGTTAAAAAGTGAATCTAAATAGGTTTATTAAATAACTTTATTGTTACAATGGCTTACAATTCTAAGAATAATATTTAAATTATAATTTGAATATTCCGACGTATTTTTAGTTGACTTTGTTTTGTTAAATAAAAAGTACTAACGGATAATAGTGATAATGCATTGTAATAGTTGCTAAGTTGAACAGACACCGCATGGCGGGAAAGAGGGAGAGGACTGGTTTTTAAAATGTAGCTACAGATCTGGGCTGAAAATATATTAAACTACTTATTTACCAATATTTTGTTTAATTTGCCACCCTGATTTTTATATCAGAAGTGGGATTTGAACTAAAATGTGTAACGCTGATAGTTTACAGTACGATCGATGTTCGCGAAGCGTTGCAAAATCATCATCATCATCATCAATCATCATCATAAGCAACGCCATCAGGCCATCGGCGCAGTACGACGCCGAACAGTGCCAGCTTCACGATCAGAAGCTGATTCGTGGTCGTGGGACGACGAGCCATGGGAAGAGGAAGCGACAGGAGTCGTAATGGAAGGCACCATCGACGCAGCTCGAGGATGAGGAGCGGTGCTTCTAAGTCTAGGGGTACCTACGCAACCTCTCGAAGATGGCCGTAAAGATTGAAACTCGGAGGGTCGACGATTTGGTATAGCAGGCAAGTAAAACTATTACTGTTTGCTTTTCTATATAAATATTTTTGATTGCTTTTCTTTTCTCCCTTGACGAATATGATGTACTTACCTGAGTAATATAATGTACTTATGTTGCCGTAAAATTCGACAACGGCAAAAACTGCAACAAAAATTACATACAAGTACAACAAAAGAGTTGTACTTATAGGTACATATATGTATAATACATAGGCTTTATAACGACTAGGTACTATTATGAATACCTTGACTATGATATGAAGGCAATGTTTAGTCAAATTAATAGGATGATGAGTGTTCAATCGTTGACAAATATAGTATTTTTTTATATTCAACTGATTAAGTGGGTCCTTTTTTCTCAAATGAGGTATGTAACTAATGCTTTTACATGCGAGTTCAACTTACATTTGCATTTTCTTTTTATATTTCCTTTTGATTCTACCCAGATGGTTTCAATTAATACAAGAAGCTTTTGGACACTTGTTTGTTTACTTTTGCATCTGTAATAGGTATGACTATCCAGCGTATACCAAGTTAAAATTACCTTTATGAACTCCACGTTATGACATAAACTGTAATTTTATTTATAATACTTGTTTTATTATATATTTATACACATTGGAATTCCTAATTGTCTAGAAACATACACTATGTCACAAGTATTATTTGAATACTTAGTATACTGAATAAATTTAGTAATGTAACATCTTCTTTCTTCTTAGAGTTCCTATTATTTAATGACTATTGTAGCCGTACCTGTTGAATATTCTCTTATTTTGCATATATGTATCGCACTGATGAAACATTGCAGGAGATGAATAAACAAATAAGATAACAAGGACGGGCTGGACAGATGACTTCACCCTTGCAGCAAGGATATACTTAGCAGTGCAGAGGTGCCCCGGCAGCCACCAGCTGTGAGGGAGTTGGACTCTACCACAAATTCTATGAAATTTTTTTGGCATACCTAGGGTTGCACTGATGGCACATTAGTGAGACCAGTGGCTATGGTGAGACCCAAGGATATTGAGGTATTTTTGCAGGAAGGGATATCATGCTAGAAATGTTCAATTGATAATTGATGCTGACCTAAATATTCTACATGTATATAGCTCATATAGAGTTGCATCACGTGATATATTTATACTTAATCAGTCCATAATAATAAATCATTTGGAACAACATAAGCTAGAGAAAGTGTATTTATTGGGTGATTACATATTATCACAGATTACATTATGTGCATATTATATACATTGATTGATGTGGAGAATACATCACAATTTTATTACTAAAGCGTTTGTTGTGAAAGTGTTATAGATACACAAATGTTTCAATATTAGTATGGATTACTTGCAGGTTCATATAACATTGCTATCGCCAACATGCATTTCTACCATGGTTCTGATCATGTTAACAAGTTGCTTGTATAAAATCCTCCTTACAAATATAAAATCTTTACACATTACACAAAATTGTAAGTTGAGTAATAATAAGGTTTAGTGCTCATTCTTGGGTCATGGATATATGCACTAAATGTAAAGCTAGAATCAGTAAGTAAAAGACTTGTAAATAAGATGTCCATGAGCGTCACATTGCAACCTAAGTGAAGAAATTTAATGACTGACTTTATTTATTTCTGACTGTATGTACAATAAGTTTAAACCCTTAAACACAGTTACAATAAATGTAAACTAAAATATGTAAATCAGTTTTATACACAGTTAATCAATTACATTATTTATAACTATACATTAATAATGATTAAAAAAAAAAAAATGTTCCTATATGTTTTCTGGTTTCTCTTGGGCATCAACAATTTAAAACAAGAACTAATAATTAAACAACAAATTATGTAGGTATTAATCAAGTTCTTCATGAATGCCTACAATAACTGGCGACTTATAGTATTCAGATGGACAATATGTGGCAATAACATCACTTGTTTCAATCTGAAACATCAACAATTTATATTTTACTGAATAACTTCATATTCCTGATTAATTCTTAAGGGAATTTCTCCTGTAGAAATATTTTGACCATCTGTTTATGTCAATATAAGTTTGATTTGATGAAGATCTAGGTATATTATAGAAATGAAGTCTTGGAAGGTCATCAATGTGAGAAAGCTCTATGACTTCAGCACATTAATGGCATCACCACCAGTCAAGTTGTATCAATTGGCTTCTTCTTGCCTGAAAAGAGAATAATAATAAAACATATTACATATTGATGATTATCATCAATATCACAATAAATAAGGAGATACAACTATGATGAAATGTAATAAGTACCTTAATCCATTTATGAGTTTTCTTTACTGGTTCACCATCTATGCTGTTAGGCTGCAAGGCAACTTGTGCCCAGTCACTTGGAGTTTTTTTTTTATTTGACTGCCTTCGTTTTATGAAGCTTTCAGCTATAATGGACCTACTCTCAAAGAAAGCAAGTAGGGCCTCTACTTGAGCAGTCGATAGGTGTAAAACTCTACAAATGTGCAAATAAATGAGTTAATAATATGTAGTGTAGCTCTATTTCAAAACATTAGATGTAACACTAGGTATTATTTACATACCTTGCTATTGTAGAATTATGATGAAAGAAATCCACAAAACTTTACGCATCATTACTTAGGTACTCAACAAGAGATACCGAGCTTATGAAACTATAAAAACAAAGATAACGTTACCGTTTTACAAGGGCTTTTGAATAACCAATCAGACTATATAATACTGGAGATGTAACCAATAGTTCGCAGGGAGCCCCTTGAAAACCACATTTAGGCACTTAAAATATCACCGCTGATGGATTTATTTTTATTATTTACACTTTACACAAATACAAAAACAAACCAAAATCAAAGTTTGACGTTTAATTAATGAAGCAAAGGAAACGCGACATACAGCCTAAGGAATTATAACAAGCTATAAAATAATTATTATTCTCCGCCTGCTCTAAAAAGATAAAAAGAAAACCCTTTCAAATATTTGATTATATTATACCTTTTCCAAAATTTTGTTCTACCTTTAAAAGCTAAATTTATTCTTTGAATTTTATAAACTGGGTAGTGAGTAAACTTTGACGGCCTGTTGGCGTAGGTAGCAGGAGTGTAAGAGACTGCCACACCGAAGGGAGCGGGTTCGATTCTCGTAAAAGTCAAACATTTGTATGCGTGAAGATGATTATTTGACTTGGTCTGGGTGTTTCTATGCGTAATAACTAATATGTATGTATGTAATTAAAAAAAAAAAAAAAAAAAAAAGAAGTAGGTATATATATTTATGTTTATCCCATAGTACAAGTCTTCTGCTTAGTTTGGGAGTAGATAGTGTTGTGTGAATGTGGTAGAATATTGTATAAATATTGTATAGGTTTAATAGGGTTTATTTTCAACAGTCAAATCAAACTTGAATAAAACACTTTTATTGAAATGTCAAAACGAAATTTACTACATACGGCTTTTGTATGAAAGACGAATATAGTGACGTCATAGTTTTTTTTTTTACTGTCAAGTAGAATACTTATTATCAACTAGATGATGCCCGCGGTTACACCCGCGTTATTTAAGGCTACTGCTCCGCTTCCGTGGCTCATAACGTGAAATTATATAGCCTATAGCCTTCCTCGATTAATGACCTACCTAACACTGAAAGAATTTTTCACGGACCGGTACTTCCTGAGATTAGCGCGTTCAACCAAACAAACAAACAAACTCTTCAGCTTTATACATATATTAATATAAGGCATAAGCTAAATAAAAAAAAAAGTATAATGAAGTTTAAACATTACTTAATTGATGAATATAACTACTATTATTGTGAATAAGTAATAAGAATAAGAATATTTATTTGCTCGAAACATGGTTAAAGTTTTTACAGGATAGTATGTTGTTAATAATAGGTACATCATGTTTCACCAGAATTCGGCATGCAAAATTACAGAGGAGCAACAATCATAATTGATTAAACTACGCATTCATTATAATTATATACCACAAATTTAATTATTATAATAATTTCATCACATTATATAATGATATTAATTACCCTTCAAGATGTTTTCTCATAATCATGTCAGAAAAATAGACAATAATCAATAATTAAAATTAAATCCATTAATTACATTTCAACACAATATAAAAATTAAGTATAATAAATAGGTAGGTATTGAATTTGTTACAAACGTTACATAGAATTTAATAAAACAGTGCATAATAAATTGGTTCAGTTGCAGTTACAAATGTCAGATACAATAAAAAAGAAAGTACAAGGTATAAATAGGATGTCAGTAGTAATCAGTAGTTACATTATCTTATCTTTATGTGCAAAATATTCTTGTAAATTATAAAAACATTTCTCAATTAGCCATTTTATTTCAGAGAGCTTTTGAATTGCATAAGCGGTAGCTCTCTTACAGCTTTTGATATCTTATTATAAACCACTGTAACATGATTTACTAAAAAAAAAAAAAGAGACTTTTATAATTTATTTTACTAGCAGGAAACTTCCCTATTGGATTAGTTGGCCTTGATATTGTCAATGCGAAGTTTCAGAATACCGTGAGAACTTTTAGTGAATCCGCATAACGATGTTGTCATTTTTGGAATCGCTTTGCTGATCTCAAATGGGTTGCACCCAAAATGGCTCGATTACATCTGTGTACATTAAATCACGATTAGATTGGTAACTAACTATAGTGTTGACAAAACACTTGACAAAATTAGAAAGGGCTTATGGTGTACAAAAATGAAACATTTTGTACGAAAATATGTAAAATTTGGAATGTGCAATGTAAAGAATCAACTGGACCGAAAATTCTTCGGTTTTCGTATTTTCTGCATCCGATCCATAAGCTTGACAAGCCCTTTGACACAGTTCACGTCGATCATTTGGGTTCCTCTGTTAAAAGTGCTAACGGTAATGCTTTTAAACTACATTCTCCATATGTTCTCCATGCAGTAGCCTCTCCTCATGCCAACGCACAAGTGGAGAGATACAAAATGACTGGGTTAGATGCGCTTACAGCTTATGCTGACAAATTGCTTGTAAAATATTGAGACCGATCGATAGGTAAGTTCCAACGGGATTTAAATAATACAAACAACAAAGGAATAGTAATAATAATATGACGTTCATAAGTGTTGCTTTTGTAACATATGAATAAATTATTTTGAATTTGAATGATAAAAAAAAAGGCACCGGCTGAGGCACTAATTTCTATTTCAATGATAAGCAGAAGTGGTTGGTAACATATTATTCAATGGTAACCTTTAGTTCTATTTTGAATGAAACACGGCATCTAGGTAAAGTAGAAGAAATAAGACATTACATAAGTGAACATGTAACTAAAAACCAACAAGTTCAGAAAAGTAGATACGATAAAATAAAAATTAAAGCTAGACTGTACAAAGTAGGCGATATTAAAACCTAGCCCTATATATCGACGGCGATAGTAAGAAATTACTAAGTACCAAAATTCACGGGATTCTTTCGAATAACGTTATTTTTTTTAAAAACTATAGTTACCTACGAAGTGTCGAGCATACCCGGTACAAGTGTAACGCAAGTACAAAATATATAAAAGAGTTATTTTAATGTTTGGGCGGCCGATGGCATAAAGCCTTGGATATCCATTTAGTTTGTTATGACGAGATGAATTATATAGATAGAAAATACTTCTAGTGACATCAGATTCACAGTAATTCAGTAGATGGAATAAAATAAGAAAGGAGGCGACTATAATAGCAAATGTATGAAATGAGTAAGTTGTGATAATATGTATTAACTTAATAAGTATGTAATGTACCTATGTATTATAATATTTACATACTTTTTTGATAAATGAGGCGATGTTTGTCCAGCAGGGACTATCATGGCATGTAAGTAATAATATAAGATAAATCCATGGGAAATTTTCAATCTTTTCATGGTTATTATGTGCCTCAAATGTACGGCAATGCATTTAAAATGATTGATTTGGATAGTAATGTAGGTTGAAAGTATTGAGTGACCATGTTGATGGATCCATGGGTACTTTCAACCGCAAAAACACTAGTGTCCTGTTGATGAATCCAGGGGTGTTTTTGGTCGAATGTGGTTAGTATAGTAGGTTGAAAATATTGAGTGACCATGTTGATAGATCCATGGGTATTTTCAACTGCAAAAACACTAGTGTCCTGTTGATAGATCCAGGGGTGTTTTTGGTATTCGATGAATGTGGTTAGTATAGTAGGTTGAAAATATTGAGTGACCATGTTGATAGATCCATGGGTATTTTCAACCGCAAAAACACTAGTGTCCTGTTGATAGATCCAGGGGTGTTTTTGGTATTCGATGAATGTGGTTAGTATAGTAGGTTGAAAATATTGAGTGACCATGTTGATAGATCCATGGGTATTTTCAACCGCAAAAACACTAGTGTCCTGTTGATAGATCCAGGGGTGTTTTTGGTATTCGATGAATGTGGTTAGTATAGTAGGTTGAAAATATTGAGTGACCATGTTGATAGATCCATGGGTATTTTCAACCGCAAAAACACTAGTGTCCTGTTGATAGATCCAGGGGTGTTTTTGGTATTCGATGAATGTGGTTAGTATAGTAGGTTGAAAATATTGAGTGACCATGTTGATAGATCCATGGGTATTTTCAACCGCAAAAACACTAGTGTCCTGTTGATAGATCCAGGGGTGTTTTTGGTATTCGATGAATTTGGATGGTACGCTCCATCGGTGTTTTCAACCGAAACAATGCCAAGAGGAGGAGCGGAAAAACACGACGAGTGGCGTCGAATTGTGAAGCAGGCCACAGCTGTAGATGTGACGACCACGACCACTCTGCCAAGAGAGTAACGCTTAAGAAGAAGAATGAATACATTTATAGAGACACAACTGTGGTTAAGTTTGAGGACAAACTTATTGTCAGGAAAGGCCGAATGTTAGAATTAGGCATAATCATACATTTGTACACTCCTATTTTCTACTATTCATACTACTTACTATACTACTACAATAATTATAGTTGTAACCCTATAACGAAAGGGGACATGTAAAAGTATCTAATTTGACTACAGTTAAAAAGTGAATCTAAATAGGTTTATTAAATAACTTTATTGTTACAATGGCTTACAATTCTAAGAATAATATTTAAATTATAATTTGAATATTCCGACGTATTTTTAGTTGCCTTTGTTTTGTTAAATAAAAAGTACTAACGGATAATAGTGATAATGCATTGTAATAGTTGCTAAGTTGAACAGACACCGCATGGCGGGAAAGAGGGAGAGGACTGGTTTTTAAAATGTAGCTACAGATCTGGGCTGAAAATATATTAAACTACTTATTTACCAATATTTTGTTTAATTTGCCACCCTGATTTTTATAAGAGTAAGCAAAAAACAACAAGTATTAACTTTCTCACTCGCAAAAATAAAAAAATGTGACTGAACCCATACACAACGTGTGTCACATCACATTGGATAGGATCAAATCTGACTAAAAAAGGATTTAGAATGATGATGAATTAACTATGTTTATTTTATTTAACAATTGGGCATCTATAAATATTGTCGAAACAAGAGAACAAAAAAGGCGCTTCATAGATTTCGCTCACAGGCGCTGTCTAGGATCGGCTCGACCCTGGATCGCTAGCTTGATCCTGGTTATCGTAGAATTTATGAAGATAATCATTCAAAAGCCATGGCAGGATTCAGATGCTTTGGAGAGGGCAATGAGCCGAAATACCCCCGCGATGGGGTGCCACCCAAGCTCGCTACGCCACTGCTGATCTCAAATTCGGTCGAGGTGGACATATTTATCCCAGTCTGTAAAAATATTGTCGATTGTGTTATTTCTACGACTGATTAATAATTTTATCAATGTAGAGATTTCGTATTGCCAGCACATCGGAACTATCTGTGTCAGTTATTGAAGCTTTACGCTCAAGTTTCTTCGGAGTGGACAGCTTCTTGTCTTCAAAACTAGTTTCTCCAAATTTTATTTTGGTCATTCGAGAAACTGAAGCGTTGCTGATGTCCAGAGCTGCCGCATCTCTGTACACAACACTGTCGATCGGTATTAAGGCCTTGCCACACGGCACAATTTTACGTCCGACTTGACTAAATCACTTGATGAAATCGTGACGTGTAGACGCCAGTCGTCCAACTCAAGTTCATCGGGTGGGCGGTACCACCAGATTTTAACCAATCGGGTGGACGGAATGCAAATCAGTGATTTGATTGTGTCGTGTAGACGGGCAAAGCCAATTCGATTGAAAATTTGATCAGTCGTAAAATTGTATCGTGTGGCAAGGCCTTTACCTGGCCCCCGTTTGCACTCTTTCGTTCAAAGAAGGTCCTCAAACGAAGCACTAACTCATGGCTTTGAGAGCTTAAAACTATCTTTTTTGTTGTTTTTGGCACTGTACGTACCAAATAAAACACAACAAAAAAATAAAAAATAACACGCCAAACAGGCAGAATCACAAACCGCATACAAGGCGCTCGTACTAACGTATTCGATCACAAGATGGCCGCTCCTATTCATCGATTTCATGTCGATTCAATGGTGTCAATCTCTACGGACAGAGGGTTCGTTTCATGCATCTGACATTTTGAGGATTATATTTTATTATATTTAAATAATTTATTGAAAGTTAATAATAATTATAAAAATAGAGAGAGACATAGGTACTAGTATCAATTTACTTTGTAATTTTTAATAGATATTTTTTTAAATAATTGTTTTTTTGCAAATTTATTTTCATAAGTTGAAAGTAGTACCTATGCGTGATATGTAAAATGAGAACTGTCATGCATATCATCATACAGCGAAAATACTATAGTTGAAGTCTACTTAAGTTTTTTTCTGTTTCACAGGTCAGATTGATATTTTTTCAAAGCACTTTCAACTGAGTTTTCTTCAAATCATGAATAACTTAAACCGAACAACACTAGTACGTTCCGATACAAGTAAAAAAACCGGTACTAACCATAAAATTCGTATTAATTACCTAACATTTTACAAAGAAGCACACTTGTCAGTTCATTATTTTTATACGGAAACAAATAAAAATTCGAAATAAAGTTGTATTTAAAATTATTTCAACGATTATTTTATTTTAATATAAAGTCAGTTTGTTTTATTTTTTATACAAAATATTTGTGGCCAGGTATATTTGAGGTATAATTCTATAGACCTCCATGGTGGCCACCATGGAGGTATATAGAATTATACCTCCATGGAGGCCACGGCGTAATTATTTGGATTGATTTAACACGGAAATCTCTTATTTATATTTTCTATCCCTTCGATTTGTTCCTAATAATGTTGTAATCTATTTGTTCCAAATATTGAATAGTCTTTGAACCTTTTTTCTATAAATTCTGTTTAACGACCTTCTTGTTGTGTAGACGTCAGTATAACGTAACCGCTGCTTGGCAACCGTAGAGTGGACAGTTGACATACTGGCTGTCATATCACTCGTGATCACGGGTTAGTGAGGTTTGACAAATGTCAAATGTTTTCAGAAACGCGATTATAGAGTTGATATGGAGTTGATCATATGTTGTGTCAAATTTTAGATTTTACAAGCACAAATACTCAACATGTGTCAAAACATTTTTTGTGAAACAGAAAATTGATTAAGTAGTATATTATTAGTGTTTAAATTGTTCTCAACGCGAAATTCTCAATTCAGAAACCGGCCGTAACATGTCAAAACCCTATTCTAGATGATGCCGGCTTTTCCTAGCTAAATGACTTCTTGAGAAGAAAGGCCGAAACAAACTCAGAGTCATTGTTTTTTTTGTCACTTCAATTTCATTAGTCTTTTCTTCATCTTTTAAAGTCCAGACAAAAAAAGGGTTAAGTATGCAAGTACAATGCAGGAAATTATCTGACGCTTTTGACTGACTCGGCCCACTGATGGCCCGCATTCAACAGCAATCGTACGGCTCAACCTTAATTGAGGGTGCCAGCACGATCTGTATCACTATGCCTCCACGCCATCAGAAGGTGTATGCATAAGCATGTTGCCAGAGTCCTCCGACATAGCCTAACTATTCTATTAAAAGCATGTTCTGATGCATGGCAGCGCCCTGGTGAAATCACAACAAGTGGTTACCTAACAAGAAGCAAAAGGGATTCGGATTACTTAAAATTTAAGTTGAGCGTGTGTGTGAAATTTTACCGTGGTGACCAAAATTAAAAGAGGTAAAATGAAGTGCATTCAGACTCAGTCCATGAAATTGTAAATAGGATATTTAATATTATGTGTAGCAGTCAATCAGTAGTGGTAGAGCAAACTACCCATTGGTAGCGCCATCTACCTTTCTATCGAAAACTAATCACATCAACGTCAATGGTTCGGCGCTGCTTGTCCAATGCGAGCGATGCCTTTTGTTTCCGTCTCTGTCTATCCCATTCCCTAGAAGGGGCACGCCTTTCGCGGATTGGTCGCCGCGATCATCGACGCGAGAGACCACTAGAATAATCCGCGTCGCAACGAACCGTACCGCACCGCGCAGCTTCCGCTATAATTATTACCGCTTATACAAAACCGCTCGCAAGTGAAAGTGATTTGTGTAGTGGAGTGAATCAAACAGCTTCAGGATTCTCGAAAACACCAGGAGGCTGCCACTGGAAGGAAAGAGGACTGACGTACAACGTAGGTGCCCCTCATCCTTCAGCATCCTTAGAATATCCTATACCCACTCACAATCCTCTTCCCATTCCAATCCTAGGCGACTAGAACTCGCCCTAATACAGTCCATTTTATTAATCCTTCTCAAAGTCGCCTAGAACCTACGGTTTCGGTGTAACGCCGAACCATATTATATTTTTCCCATAAAATATAATATCGCTTCAAGAAAATAATATTGATTCTCTTTGTGCCCGTTGTCAAGCCAAGCCGCTAACCTTGACACACTTACGTCGCAGGTGCAGGCCACGGTGACTTAGCGCAATGGACGTCGTACACAACGATACTTCGCCCTGAGGCGTGGAGGGGGAAGTCACCGTGGCCTGCACCTGCGACGTAAGTGTGTCAAGGTTAGCGGCTTGGCTTCACATCGGGCACAAAGAGAATCAATATTATTTTCTTGAAGAACAGAACAACAGCAAGACGTAACGTATTGAGAAGTATGTAATGTAGGTACGGTACCCATAATCACATACCCAAATACCGTCTCAATAGCGGGCGGTAAATCATATCACTCACTACGTACTATTTTAGTTAGTAGCAAGTGCGGGAATATTGCGGCTCCGATCAAAACATCAATGTCTGCCGGATTCGCAAACTCCGAGTCTGCCAGCGGCAATGACTCGAGGTGTGTGAGATGCGATACGTCCACATTAGCGTTTGACAATGTGTCCGTAATACGCTCCACGATAAGCGAAGAAATGTTAAAATTAATATCCCTATCAAAACGCAAATGTATTTTAATATCTACGGAACCCTTGCAATGTTTTTCTGACCCGCCGATTCCTTTGACCACTGAACTAAAGTTATTCCACAATCCGAGGCGTTTGAAGCATTCCGATGTTATTAGATTGGTCTGAGACGCGCTATCGAGTAGACAACGTACTAGGTGCGGCGACCCATTAACATCATAAACGATAACTTGCGCTGTCGCTAACAGAACAGTCTTAGGGCCTGTTTACGAGATCGGTCTAAGCGGCGCGCGTCGCGGCGGGCAGCGCGGCAGAGCGTCGTGCACGCCACGACCCTACAGCAGCGGTAAACGCAGCGGCAAATGTGGACGTATTTGGGCCGACGGAGTTACCCATAAATATGGCGATAACCAAAATATCTTTGTGTAACTATACGGTATACTTACCTACAAAATTGTCGACATTGGATCTTCATTTCTTACAAGTATTTTATATCAAAGGAATAATGCATATTCGCAATTAATGAGGCGTTGAATAGGTACCTACACAACGTAGATTACGTTAAGTAGGTAGGTAAATCACCTTTCAACTTTCATAGTAGCTGTGTCTATACCTAAATAGGTACATAAATGTACATTACACAATGTTTTAATGTTTGCGATTTATATTAAAACCTACTATTACATTCTGTAAAACATTGATTCATTACATCTCGCAACGTTTTATTAACATTTTTTGTATTTATACAGCGGATGTGTTGCTATCCATACACGCGACCGTTTTAAAATTTCGACTTTAAATGTCTCCGTATTCATTACCGCCACAAAATATTTAACAAATAGTTTAACCGCCTAGTTCGTCCCTCGCGTAACGCTGTCTGTGCCGCTCGTAGTCGTGGCGTCGGACTCGGTCGCAGTACATTTGTTCCCGCCGCTCGCCGCACCGCGCGCTGCGCCGCTCGCCGCGCAGCCATTCACGCCAAAAAAAACGTGCGCGTTATCGCTGTGCGCGGCGGCTCGTGGCGTGCTTCGAGCGTCTTCATACATTTGATCTTACCACTCGCCGCCCCGCGCTAAGCCGCCGCTCAGAGCGGCAAGGTCGTGACAGGGCTGTTAGACGTCATACACTGCGTCTTGGCCCTGCGCGGATCATTATAGATGCGCGAGTGCCGTCCTCGCGTGCGCGTCGCCCGCGCAATGGACGTCGTACACAACGATACTTCGCCCTGAGGCGTGGAGGGGGAAGTCACCGTGGCCTGCACCTGTGACGTAAGTGTGTCAAGGTTAGCGACTTGGCTTGACAACGGGCTACCTTTATCGAAATGTAACAGTGAATGGTGTCGTTGATTACATGAGCGGCATCTCGTTATACTAGAACAATCACTCGTTTTATGCTTTATACTTAAGCAATTAATGCATGCTCACGCATACCAAATTCTCATAAAGCTTCTCCAGACATTGAGTTTGAGAAGTCTGTACCGCATAAGGTTCTCAATTTACGCTGGGACAAATCCTGCGATAGTTTTCGGTTTGACGTCTCACCACCAGATGATAAGTGCACCAAACGCACTATGCTGTCCACAGTGGCTCGACTATGGGACATAATGGGGACATGATGTGGCTCCCACAATTTTGTACGCCAAGCTCTTGATCAAAGAGCTTTGGCTATCAAAGTGTGAGTGGGATGAAACACCCCCTGACCATATTGCCGCCGCTTGGGGCCAGTTTTGTATTGAGCTTACCGCGCTCAATCAAATTACTATTCCGCGGCATCTTGGGTTGGTAGATGGATGTACCATCAACTTAATAGGTTTCGCTGACGCCAGCGAGCGTGCTTACGGCGGAGTCGTATAACTGCAAGTCCACATTGGTTCTAACTCGGTGCAGTTAGTTTGTGCCAAGTCTAAGGTCTCGCCTGTTAAAACCATTTCGGTTGCGAGACTGGAAATGTGCGCGGCCCTTCTGCTGTCTCAGTTGCTCCGCAAGGTTCAAGACACAGTTTTGCCCCACTACCCCATTAATAAAATATACGCATTTTCCGACTCCAAAGTAGTGCTCGCTTGGATTCATTCTTCTCCTCATCGCTGGCAGACTTTTGTCGCCAACCGCGTTAGCAAATTGATTGAACTGGTTCCTGCTACTTGTTTCAATCACGTCGCGGGTATTGAGAATCCCGCAGATTGCTTGTCTCGTGGTGTCACTCCACTTAATCTTCTGCATCATCCATTGTGGCATCGTGGACCTTCTTGGATTTCCCATAAAATATAATTATTCCCGCACTTGCTACTAACTAAAGTGGTACGTAGTGAGCAAAATAACTTACCGCCCGCTATTGAGACGGTATTTGGGTATGTGATTATGGGTACCGTACCTACATTACATACTTCTCAATACGTTACGTCTTGCTGTTGTTCTGTTCTTCAAGAAAATAATATTGATTCTCTTTTCAAGCGATTTTGGGAGCTTGAAGAGGTTATCGCACCACCCTCGATGAGCCGTAAAGATCTCGAGTGTGAAGAACATTTCCGCGCTACCACTGTTCGTGACGACAGTGGCAGATACGTGGCGTTGCCATTCTGTGGTGACCCTTATTCGTTAGGCGACTCGTACGCTGCTGCGCTCAGACGTTTCCATTGTTTGGAACGTAAACTTGATGTATCACTTAAGTTACGCAGCGCCTATAATGACGTTATTCGTGACTGCATAGATAAAGGTTTTTTGAGTGTAGTTGTAAACAACGAGGGCAACTCTCTACCCTCATATTATATCCATCACGGCGTAGTTCGCGAAGATAAAACCTCTACTAAACTTCGTGTGGTTTTAGATGCTAGTTGTAAGACTACCTCGGGTCAGTCGATTAATGACATTTTGCATGCCGGCCCCAATCTACAGGGTGATTTATTTAACATCATAATAAAGTTTCGTCTTTTCCAAATCGCTCTGCCGCCAAATGTTTCTCAATATCGGCGTTCGCGAATCTGACCGTAGATTTCAACGGATCTTTTATCGTTTTGACAAGAAAGAACCTTTATCTGTGTATCAGTTCAATCGTGTTTGTTTTGGACTGAAGTCTAGCCCATATCACGCGTTACGAGTTGTTCGCCAGTTGATCGCTGATGAAGGCGATCATTTTCCCGCCGCAGCGGCTGTTGCCACTTCCGCTTTGTACATGGATGACATTGCCTGTAGTATCATATCCGCTCCGCTAGCAATCTCGCTTTGTGAAGAGCTTATTCAGCTTTTCAAGCGAGGCCAGTTTGATCTTGTCAAATGGACAAGCAACTCTAAGGAGGTTCTCGCACGCATACCAGATTCTCAAAAAGCTTCTCCAGACATTGAGTTTGAGAAGTCTGTACCGCATAAGGTTCTCGGTTTACGCTGGGACAAATCCTGCGATGTGGTAGAATATGCATGAACATTTTATCTATGCTTTATAAAAACTATTGTCACCATATTCGAGCAAATAAAGATTTATTATTATTATTATAAGTGCACCAAACGCACTATGCTGTCCACAGTGGCTCGACTATGGGACATAATGGGTTTTGTGGCTCCCACAATTTTGTACGCCAAGCTCTTGATCAAAGAGCTTTGGCTATCAAAGTGTGAGTGGGATGAAACACCCCCTGACCATACTGTCGCCGCTTGGGGCCAGTTTTGTATTGAGCTTACCGAGCTCAATCAAATTACTATTCCGCGTCATCTTGGGTTGGTAGATGGATGTACCATCAACTTAATAGGTTTTGCTGACGCCAGCGAGCGTGCATACGGCGGAGTCGTATATCTGCAAGTCCACATTGGTTCTAACTACTCGGTGCAGTTAGTTTGGCCAAGTCTAAGGTCTCGCCTGTTAAAACCATTTCGGTTGCGAGACTGGAGTTGTGCGCGGCCCTTCTGCTGTCTCAGTTGCTCCGCAAGGTTCAAGATACAGTTTTGCCCCACGACCCCATTAATAAAATATACGCATTTTCCGACTCCAAAGTAGTGCTCGCTTGGATTCATTCTTCTCCTCATCGCTGGCAGACTTTTGTCGCCAACCGCGTTAGTAAATTGATTGAACTGGTTCCTGCTACTTGTTTCAATCACGTCGCGGGTATTGAGAACCCCGCAGATTGCTTGTCTCGTGGTGTCACTCCACTTAATCTTCTGCATCATCCATTGTGGCATCGTGGACCTTCTTGGATTTCCCATGATCCGTCAGAATGGCCCATGCAACCCTTTGACCACAGTGCAGAAGACGAAGATGTACCCGAACGGAAGTCTGTTTCTTATCCCATGATTGCTGAGGCTGCGGAGTCTCCCATCTATGCACTCGCACTACGCATGTCATCGTGGTCTAAGTAACTCCGCGCTATCGTTTATGTCTATAGGTTTCTTAGGCACCCAGCTAATGAGACTTTTGTAACAAGTACTGATATCAAATTCGCAGAATGTAAGTTACTACGAGCTGTACAGGCTGTTCATTTTAGTAACGACATTCAAAATTTGAAAGACAATGTACCTTGTTCTCCCGCTATCCTTAGACTCAAGCCGTTTCTCGATGAACACGGCGTCATTTTATTTTATTTTTATTTTATTTATTATGGTTCACCAACAATTGTTTACATCAAAACTTACGATCTAAAATAGTCTAAAATACAAGTGACAATGTAACAATTACTTAAAGGTGAACACCGCTTGCACACACAATAAAGTGTAAGAAACTTATACTAGTGTATAGTATACACTATAATCTTACTCCTATTTTTTACACACTGGTTACATAATCGTTAATTATTTTATTATTTTTATTGTATTTCAAGATCCTTAATGCTAAGAAATATGGACTTTATTTTACTTATACTAAAAAAATGTATATCAATTAAATCGCTGAAACGATTCACCATCTTACACATTCTTGCGCAAGGAGAATTGGCACCAAGGACAGTTCTTCTTAACGGTGGACAGAGTGGTGTGACTGAGTTGCGAGGCAGTCTAGCAGGTACGCGAAATTTAAAAAGAGCTAGCAACTGAGGGCAGTCAATCTGCTGCTTGAGGATTTTAATAGCAAACATTGCGTCATTTATACTTCTGCGACCTGCTAAGGAATGAATGCCAAAATGCTTTAATCGAGAATCGTAAGATCGCTTTTTTTTTGTTATTCCATTGGAAAACGCCAAATGCCACAAGAAACGTTTCTGAATGCGTTCAAGGCGCAAGGAGTGTATCGCATAATGTGGCCGCCAGACTACGCTGCAGTATTCCAATAAGCTACGAATTAAGTTATTATAAAGTAAAACGTACGTAAAGTCATACGCGTTGGGGGTCGTCTGTCAAATTCGGATGAACCTTATAACTACAAGCATCCTTGTATTCTGCCGTGACATGATCATGTTGTCGACCTTCTTGTTGATTTTTATCACAAGAAACACCTCCATGCCGGTCCAGAGTTGCTTATGTCCTTACTTAGGCATAAGTATTGGATTTTAGCCGCTCGACGAATAATTCGTCACAGAATACATAAATGTAACGTCTTGTAACGTATGTCCGGTACTTACCGCGTTGCGTCACAGTACCGCCCATACGCTCGGCCAATCAGAGAAGGCCATCGTCCGCGCTCGCAAAGCCTGACCAAATATGGTCATAAACGGACTCTCACCCTGATGGAGGGCCCGGTATATAAAGGGGCCGACAGAGAGGCCGGCACCGCTACTCTAACGTCGCTTCTACTACCTACCTACTATAACTAAGCGTACCTACTGACCCTACGTCGTATCTACGTGTATCCTGGTCCCAGCTACGGGTTCCAGGTTCACCTTAAGACTTCGGCTACGCTCCTAGACCGCTACACTTTCCTGCATTGCCTTCGGCGTCACCTCTGCCGAAGAGTCTGGCGCTGCCCTGCTCATCGTACTCGCACCGCCGGCGTCTGCCAGCTGAACCAATGGCCTGCGAGGATCTACCGCTACGCGCAGCCTTCGAGCAGCCTACACACTACCGGAGGGAACAGCGTGGGAGACTGCAGCCCTTAGTGTTGAGGCCAGTGTCGTGTTGTTGGTCGGTCATACTCGTGGCAAGGGAAGTGAGACAATACTCGGCAAATAAACGCATAGAACCTTTTCTGCGTTTTACTACCAGAACCCGTTACAGTGGCCTGAACACTAAGGGCTGCAGTCTCCCACGCTGTTCCCTCCGGTAGTGTGTAGGCAGGCTGCTCGAAGGCTGCGCGTAGCGGTAGATCCTCGCAGGCCGTTGGTTAGGCTGGCAGACGCCGGCGGTGCGAGTACGATGAGCAGGGCAGGGCCAGACTCTTCGGCAGAGGTGACGCCGAAGGCGATGCAGGAAAGTGTAGCGGTCTAGGAGCGTAGCCGAAGTCTTAAGGTGAACCTGGAACCCGTAGCTGGGACCAGGATACACGTAGATACGACGTAGGGTCAGTAGGTACGCTTAGTTATAGTAGGTAGGTAGTAGAAGCGACGTTAGAGTAGCGGTGCCGGCCTCTCTGTCGGCCCCTTTATCTACCGGGCCATCCATCAGGGTGAGAGTCCGTTTATGACCATATTTGGTCAGGCTTTGCGAGCGCGGACGATGGCTTTCTCTGATTGGCCGAGCGTATGAGCGGTACTGTGACGCAACGCGGTAAGTACCGGACATACGTTACAGTCTGTTTCAAATTTCGTCCGCGTCCGACTTTCCCTCACATGGCCGATCTCCCTAGCCAGCGCGTCAACCAGGTTGCTAAAGCGTTTACACACACCGGTTGTGCTTACGCAGGACCACTGCAGTATACGCCAGTGCGTGGTCGAGGTGTTAAAAGCCGTAAAGCCTGGCTATGAATTTTTACATGCTTAATGACGTGCGCTACGCATATTGAAGTTGCGACAGATTTAAGCACGGTGTCATTCCCGGCAGCCCTTAAACGATTTCTCTCACGGCGCGGCCCTATACAGTGTTTGTACACGGATAACGGCACTTGTTTTGTGGGCGCAAGCTCTTATTTACGCGACCTTTATAAGTTTCTCAGGGAAGAATATCGTACTCGTCATCAGGAAGAACTTTCCATAAATCATATTGACTGGAAGTTTATTCCACCAGCATCACCACATTTCGGTGGATGTTGGGAAAGCATGGTCAAAGTAATTAAAACGCATCTCTTCAAGGTTATAGGTCAACAGATCCTCTCTTACGAAGAGCTTTTAACTGTCCTTGCACAAGTCGAGACACTGATCAACTCGCGTCCGCTCACGGCATTGAGTAGTGACCCTGCAGAACCATCCGCGTTAAGCCCTGCACATTTTCTGAACACAGTGCCATTATCGTCATTTCCGACTCCTGAAGCAGACTCTTTAAACTTGCTCCAGAGTCATACTCTGCTGGATAAACTTGTGCAGTCGTTCTGGCGGCGCTGGCGTGCGGAATATCTACACCAGCTTCAGGCTAGATCCAAGTGGAATAGTCCTGCATCCCCTATACAGGAGGGTACGTTGGTCGTCATAATACATGATAATGCTCCGCCGCTTTCATGGCCGTTAGCCATCGTAGAGAAATTGCATACTTCCAAGGACGGTACAACCCGCATTGTTACCGTGAAAACCGCTAAGGGGAGCTATGTGCGCCCTGTTGTACGTCTCTGTCCGCTTCCAACTCAGTGAGATCTAGCTTGAAGTTGGATCTACCTCTTAGTTTAAGTATTTAGTTAGTAGTTTTCGCTGTTATTGCGTTTGTAGTTTTCGCTAAAGTTAATTTAGATTAATTTTATTGTCATATCGCTGTCTTAGCCTATTGATGGGTTATGCGGTAGTACACCCAACATAGCTAAGTTCAATTTTATTTATTTTTAAAGGCAACCCTTTAGGGCCGGGGGGATATGGTAGCGCCATCTACCTTTCCATCGAAAACTAATCACATCAACGTCAATGTTTCGGCGCTGCTTGGCCAATGCGAGCGATGCCTTTGTTTCCGTCTCTGTCTATCCCATTCCCTGGAAGGGGCACGCCTTTCGCGGATTGGTCGCCGCGATCATCGACGCGAGAGACAGTCCAGAACATTCGAGACGCTGAGATCGTGTCCACCATACCGCACCGCCATAATTTTACCGCTCCCGCTTTATACTAAAAACAGCCCGCGAGTGAAAGTGATTTGTGTAGTGGAGTGATTCAAACAGCTTCAGGATTCTCGAAGACACCAGGAGGCTGCCATTTGCAAGGAAAGAGAACTGACGTACAAGGTAGGTGCCCCTCATCCTTCAGCATCCTTTAGAATATCCTATACCCACTCACAATCCTCTTCCCTTATCCAATCCTTAGGCGACCAGAACTCGCCATCCTTTAGATACAGTCCATTCCTTCTCCAAGTCGCCTAGAACCTTCGGTTTCGGTGTAACGCCGAACCACCCATGATCACTTATTGTAGGATTACAATCATTTATGAGTAGGTAGGTAAGTATATGAGTGCATAGGGTTCCCACCAAAACTTAGGGTCCCAAGCCAACCTCACCTGCAAGTGCCGATCAACGGACGAGGCGACGGCAAACAAAATATCCCGATAAGCGACAGTAGGCTCGCCACCTAGTTCGTGGGATCGAAACACTGGCGAAAAGTGGGCGTTTAATATGCCTCTGCCTACCCCTTCGAGGACATAGGCGTGAGTCTATGTATGTATGTATGTAGGTAAGTATATTTGATTTATTTAAATTATTTCCTTAACCATTTATGCTACTGTAAAATTAAAATCTCATTACATTCTCATAGCCTTATCCCAGTTGTAGTCTAGGGTCTGAGGGTCTAGTACGAGTTTTACACATTGACGATAGCCTACTCGACGGGATCTATTTTCATACATTTTCCAAATGCGCCCCCTAGCGGACTCTATCCATCACTACTGTCCGTTTGTTAGGGGCGCTTTAAGAAAATGTATGGAAATTGTTCCCGTCGCCTAGGCTATCGTCCACCGTGACGATCGAGTGCAAAACTCGTACTAGACCCTCTACTTAGGTACTAGCCTTACCAGATTTGACTGAATATTAGCTTTTCCATAGAGTGTCTGCCTTCTGACCTGTGCAACGCAAAGGAATGGCAATATTCCATGATTTAGATTAGAATAGAATCAGGTTGTTCAGAGGAACTTTATATAGCAACTGTCAAAGATGTTAACATGCTCGCCGAGGCACTGAGCAAACTTGCATAACTCTGCAAAAGTTGCTTAACTTTGGCGCTCTGTTTCTAACAGCAAGTCAAATCACGATAAGAGATAGCGAGCTTAAGCTTAGAATAATGTTCTATTAAAGAAACCTGCATGCCATAGCCTCGTCCCTAAACAAAAAGCAGCACGATGGTGACGTTTTAAAAGTCGGAGAAAAATGACGGATCTCACAAATATCCATTTATTAGATCTGTCGTTGTTCCATTACTAGGGCGCATTTCTTATGGGGCGCTCTGAAGACAAACTTTTTGTAACCCAAATTGCCGTTTGGCAGCGTGGCAGTCGCGCTGTGACAGCTGTCTCTACGAGAGCAAGAGAGCCGAACGTTAGGCTGTGTATCTTAACCTTCGAGAGCAAGAGAGATGGAGAACGACGCCAGCGTCGCCAACGGCGCCATCTACGAACTAAACTGGAGACAGTCTCCACTTGGAATCGGCACACTAAATCCTTAAGAACTGCGCTTCTATGTAAATATGTATTCATTGCTACGACGAAATATTTTGTACCTACTTATTAGAAGGATGTTTACAAGCAAATTAACCAGGTGATCACAACCCAAAAGATTAAGTGCAGTCATCTTCATCATTTCGGCTTAGAGACGTCCACTACTGGACATAGACCTCGATCAAGACTCTCCATTAAGACCGATCTTGCGCCTTGCAGCTTGCCTTAGAAGACTTAAATTAAATCATCTATGAAATTTACTCAGTTACCTATGATGAATTACCTAGTTCGATGGAACAAAAATACCATAATTAGTCTTCGCTCACCTTAAACTCGATCTGTACTACTTAAGAAAAATGTTTAATAGATAACATTGATTTGACACGATAATGCACTTTAGCCATAGAGCATAGATATTTAATAAAAATTTGTATTCATTGCTTTAGCCTCATTTTAGCAATGAATCTGACAAACAGAAGAATAAGTTATAGATACCTACACGTTAGTGCGGGAGAAATATATTTTTTATGAAAGAGCTCAGCGAGCAATCCTTAAAGTATCAACCTCCAAACCGTTTCTATATCCAACTAATTCCCTGTACCAAGCTACTATTTATTAAAAGTATCATAATAAAGCAACACACAACCCTTCCCTACAGCACTATTCACGTCCAAATTTTATACATTCCTGGGGAATCTGCTTCACAAAAGACTAACGCATTAACTAACCTAAATCCTTGCACCTACTTCAAATGCAACAAAATTATCAACAATATCCTTCTGAACATGTCCTACGAAGATAAAGATTCTTATTAATTGTGTTAAAATAATTATCTCAACAAAATACACATTTACCTAAATTTATTATCTAGTTGAAATCTATCTTAATATAATTATATATTTCTTGTGTGCGTGTGTATGTCTCTGAACTCCTCCTAACCACTGGACCGATCTTGATGAATTTTTTTGTATGTGTACAAGGGGACTTGAGAATGGTTTAGATTCACAATTTAGTGCACTGGAAAATGTTTTTTTACTTAATTTTTAATTTGCAAGTAGTTGTGGATGTTGGAATGTTTCACATTGGAACCGACGGACTGCGCTGCTATCGCAGTGTCAAATCTTATATTAATAACTAGCTGCTGCCCGCGACGTCGTCTGCGTGAACGCTATACAGCACCTAACTATTAAATAAATACCTACGATTATACCTTTTAAAAAATACGCGGCGGCGATAGCCCAGTGGTGTATGTAACGGACTGCCGTGACGATGGTCTTGGGTTCGATCCCCAGCTACCCCGGGCACACACCTATGACTTTTCGAAGTTATGTGTGTATTAAAAAATATTAATTAATTATCGCTCGCTTAACAATGTGCCCGGTAGATGGCAATAGGCTCGCCCCCTATTACGTTGGGACCGAAACATATCTGGCGAAGTGTGGGTGTGTAATACACCTCTGCCTACCCCTTCGGGGATAAAAGGCGTGAAGATATGAGAAGATATACCTTTTAAAATAACATTCATTTACCCGTTTCTTCTTTATATTTCATACTGTCTTTTGTAAAATTGACCTTCAAAAAGTGCTGATTTTCAGCCTGCTTTGAATAAATGACTTTTTCACCACAGCAGCTCAAACATGCCGCTTTTGCTGCGAGACAACAGTGAACAAAACGCAATTTTGATTCGAGCGTGAGGCAAAGTAGCTTTTTAATTTTTCAATCTTCAGTGCCACGAATTGACATTGTTCAGCCACAAATTTGAAACATTCGAATTTTACTGTGCTCTGTCTCTTTCACATGCATATAAAAAGTGAGTGAAAAAACAAACCCCTTCGAACAGGGCCGTCTTAAGGTGTGCTGGGGCCCTTGGGCACACAAACTTTTGGGGGCCCTTGTAGCAGCAAAATAAAAAAACAAACACCAACTTTTATTATACATTGGTTTTTGGCTATGATAGTGATACTGGTATCTTTCGGGATTTCTGTTGAGCACAATCTTCTATTATATCCTCAAAGTCAATTTTTTTAAGGATATCACTTTCTATACACATCATTGACAAATTACTTAGCCGTTCTTGCAACATTGTTGTACGCAATTCGTTTTTAATTCTCTTGAGCCGTGAAAATGAACGCTCTCTAACACTACAATTCGTAACCATTAGGCAAAGAAATATTATTGTAGCGACTTCAACATTTGGAAAAGTTTCTTCTAATTTATCAGACTTTATTAGATTATGTAATGTAGAGATATTTAAATCCGTTGATTGATTTCCCATATTCTGTAAATAGCATATGCATTGATGTCTTCGTGGTAAAATTCTGCAAACTCTTTGCATTTTTTATTCAATTCGTCAGATTCAATTGTTGTTAACTGACCAAGAAAACTAAAGCGATTATCGATATCTTTGTATGTTGCCGAACGATTTTTTAAATGTGTATATAATGTGTCCATTATGGGAATAAAAGTGTCTACACGAAACTTATCCTTACTACTCAACTGTGCAGTTTCTGACGATCCTTCAAAAATAGTGATGCGTGTGCTGCGTATTCTTTTTCTTTCAAATTTATCTTTGTATTCAGCATGAGGATTTTTTTCTTTAGCAGCTGTTTCGTATTGATCGAAATTATTACGTGCGTTATTGACATAATTGATCAGAGATTCGTAAAGTTTACTTACGATATCCATAGTCATCGTGCTATTCAGCAAACTTAAACTTGTTCTGTTCATTACTCCCATGAGATCGCTCCATATTTCCGTTAGAAGAGCAGTCTTAAATTTTTCCATCTTTTTTGCTATGCTGGAGGCTTCGTTTCTAGTATCTCCTGGTTGATTGGTGTCACTTGCGATTGAAGACAATGCTTCGGAAATATTTAATTATCCGTTTTGCAAAGCATTAACAGCATTGGCACGAGCACACCATCTAGTTTCCGAAAAAGATTCCAGGACTTTATTTGCACCTATATGCTCTGTCAAAAATTTCCATTGTTTTGTCGAAGCTGAGAAAAAATTGAATAATTTTTGTATGAATTGAAAATAAGCCACTGCTTCAGTAACGCACTCAAAATCCTGAACAGCTACTAAATTAAGTGAATGTGCCGCGCATGGAACGAAAGTTGCAAATTCGCAAACTTCTGTTATTCTTGTCTGAACACCAGACATTTTTGATGCATTGTCGTAGCTTTGTCCGCGGAAATCTTTTATTGGAATATCAAGTTTTTCAGAAGGGTTTAAAATGGTATCTGCTATATGTTTAGCGTTATGGCCATCCATGGGCAAAAATTTTAAAAATCTCTCGATAGGCTGTCCATCTTTCACATATCGTACAATAAAAGTGAGTTGGTCAATGTGGGACATATCTGGCGTAGAATCCACGCTAATAGAATAGTATTTTGCCGATTTAAGTTCCTTTACTATATATTTCAACTCTTGCTGCCCCATTAGACTAATAAATTCATTGCAAATATTTGCAGATAGGTAAATAGGATTTACTTCCTTTGCCTCGATTCCCGTAGTTTCGTATGTGGTCAGCAAGAAAAGGATCTAATTCACTAATCAATTCTAAGCACCCCAAGTAATTTCCATTATTTTGGGATCCTAATATTTCATTATCGCCACGAAATGCAAGACCGCTTGAGGCTAAAATTTGATTACTGCAACAATTCTCCTAAGGACATTCTTCAATAGGTCACTTCTGAATTATATTGACTTAGAAACTCATTCGCCACTCGATTCTTCCAATATTTTTTAGCCTTGCAACATAATTCATCATTAATTGCCTGTGCTGTGAACTATTTTCATGCTCCATTAATAAATGACTGATATGTTTCGAATCTTTGGTTCCATTTGGAGAGCTCAAATTATATGCAGTTCCAGTAGAGGTATTAAATAGACGACAACAATAACAGTACACAGTTTTTTTTGTTGGTGAATAAAGTAGCCATTTCCTTTCTAAAGACTCACCATTCGTCAATCTACGGGTGAAAATATGTTTACTCAGAAATCTAGTTTTTGATTTCCCACTGGCATCTGGAAAACTTGCAGCAGTTTCGGAAAAGTCACAATCTTTATTTTGGAAAAACTCTGGCCCTTTTCGAATTCAACTATCACGAACTGCCTCCGTTAAAATATCGTCAGAGTACAGACCAGGGTCAGGTGATACATTTTGCAAGCTTGTAGTTATTAACACGCAGTAACTTGAAGTGGAGGGTTCTGTTTCTGAAGTGCGTTCGTCATTTTCGTCACACGTAACCTCTTTTTTCGGGCAGTATTCATAACTATTTTTGTCTTGAGGCGATAAGGAAGAAGAATCAGTCGGCTTATTTGTTTCTTCAGCCATAAAAAATGAAGTCAGCTTAGGCAGCTTTCCCGTTATTTTTTTTTGAGCTGTTACTTTTTTCTTTTTTGTGAACCACTTAAATATGTTCTTTTTAACATCCGGGGATTCACACCGCAATTGTTTTCTTTTCCAATGCTATTTTATCTATGGCATCCCAATTTCCACCAACCAAAAGTCTCGAAAAACTAAAATAAGGATTTTAAAACGAACCAACGACAGGCGTCATTTGTTTTCCCCGGGCAGAATAGTATATTATGACGACTATAATTTTTCAAAAAAAATCATAGATAAATTTTAAGCAAGCTGTCGGTCCTTCGGGGGCCCCCCTGAGGACGGGGGCCCTGGGCCAGTGCCCCGAGTGCCCCTATGGTAAAGACGGTACTGCCTTCGAATTCGAAAATCGATTTTGGAATTCAACCTCAAAGAAAACACCTACGGCAACGCAAAAAAAAAAGATATTTGTTTTTTTTTATATGTTATTGTTTACATGTTTAATTTATTATTGGATTTTAATAAAAATAAGTCTAATTAATAGTATAAAATTAAAGACGCGTCCTACTCGAAACACACTTCCCAGGCTGCGTCCTCACCCCGGTAGTAACGTGGCACGATACACCAACAGTGGCGACCGAACACGAATGGAGACAAGCAAACAACGTGGTCACAGAAGAAAAACTCCGATGGGCCATCGATAGCTTCCACCCCTTCAAAGCAGCCGGACTGGATGGCATCTTCCCAGGGTTACTACAATGGGGAGGGGAACCTGTCCTTAAAAGACTCCTGGCAATCATGAGGTCTAGCCTGGCCCTCAGATATGTACCGAAGAGGTGGAGGGAAGTCAAACTGATCTTCATACCAAAACCAGGCAAAACAGACTATACCCATGCAAAGTCCTTTAGACCAATAAGCCTTACCTCCTTCATGCTTAAAGCCTTGGAAAGGCTTTGCGAGAGGGAACTAAGAAGTGGGGCTCTTAAGCACCTACCCTTACATGCCAACCAACATGCATACAGCTCAGGGAAATCGACGGAATCGGCCTTACATCAGGTCGTGGCCCAGATAGAAGCTGCTATACAACAAAAAAGCATTTGCTTGGGCACCTTCATCGACATAGAAGGAGCCTTCGACAAGACAAACTTTTCCAGCATAAGCAACGCCCTAGCCAGGCATGGTGTGGATCAGATGCTCATACAGTGGATCCAAAACATGCTCAGCAAAAGGGTAGTGCGCCTGCAAGGCGACAATCAGACAGCCTTGATAACTAAAGGGTGCCCGCAGGGAGGTGTACTCTCCCCGCTATTGTGGAACTTAGTCATCAATGAACTCATAGACAAACTCAACGCGAGATACTTCTATACAATAGGTTATGCAGATGATCTAACCATACTCACATCAGGTAAGGTAACCAGTACAGTGTACGACCTAACCCAACAAGCCCTACGCATAGTAGAGTGGTGGTGTAATGAGTACGAATTATCTGTAAACCCGACCAAGACCGAACTAGTTATGTTTACACACAAACGCGCGCTGGGTACTTACCGATTGCCCAGGTTATTCGATACAGAGCTTAAGCTGTCTACCGAGGTCAAGTACCTAGGTGTCACTCTCGACAGCAAATTGACATGGAACAGCCACATGGAAAATAAGCTCAATAAAGCCAGCATCATTTTCTGGCAGTGCAAGAAGATGATAGGAAAACGCTGGGGCCTATCCCCCAAAATTGTCTTATGGCTCTATAAGACAATAATACGTCCGATGGTAAGCTACGGCGCAGTAGTGTGGTGGCCTAGGACCAACCTAATAACGGCCGCCAACAAGCTTCAGAAGCTTCAAAGACTTGCATGCCTAGCGGCCACGGGCTGTATGAAAACAACGCCAACAGCGGCACTTGAAGTGTTGCTGGATCTGCCTCCATTGCACCTGTTCATACAACAGGAAGCAACGATGTCGGCAGTCCGGCTGAGAGCCCTGAAGCTCTGGAAAGACACGAATATACCGCACACTAACAACTTAAATACACTCTTTAAAGAAGTTCCTATCACACAAGCAATAAGCGACCGCATACCGAAACAATTTGTTTTCGACAAGAAATACAAAATCCAACTGTACGAGGATCTACACGGAGGAGCAGTTAATCACAACGAGCTCACGATCTTCACAGATGGGTCCAAAACGGATACAGGTACGGGTTCAGGAGTATTCTCCGAGGACCTAAACATCAACATCGCAGCACCGCTGGGAGCCTACAACACGGTCTACCAGGCCGAATGTTTTGGCATAATCCTAGCTGCCACAGCAATCATGGCACGTGAGGTAAGGGAACGATCCATTAGGATCCTCTCAGATAGTAAGGCTGTCCTCTCAGCCCTCAAAAGCCATACTATCACCTCGGCACTCACGCTTGAATGCCACCAGAAACTAACAGAGGTAGGTAAACTAAACAAATTAACACTGCAATGGATCAAGGGCCACAGTGGCTCAAGAGGGAATGACGCAGCCGACGTACTCGCCAGAAGAGGGGCCACTTTAGAGGTGGTGGGACCCGAGCCCATAATTCCCCTCCCTTCTGGTTTTTATCGCAACCTGGTAAGAAATAGGACCAGGACCAAACACAACCAGTCCTGGATTGGTATTGAAACATGTAGGCAGGCCAAGGAGGCTCTTCCCGCAGTAGACGGTAAGATAGCCAAACAAATCCTCCGGCTGTCCAAACAACAACTACGGACAGTCACGGCCGCCTACACAGGACACGGATTCTTTAATAAACACCTATTTACTATAGGTATCACCGACAGCCCGCTGTGCAGGGCCTGTATGGCAGCAGACGAGACGGCAGCCCACCTGCTCCTCGACTGCCCTGTGGTCGCACAGTACAGGCAGCAGTACCTGACCAGATACAGCACCCTGAGGGAGGCCGTGGGCCACATCAAGAGTCTGCTGGCCTTCCTCGAAGAGCTGGGGTGGCTCGAATGAAGACACCATTCCCACCCGCACGCAAAATACACGCCAAGACGTGGAGTTGCGGAAACAGCCCGTGCCATCAAGTATCAAGTAGTATAAAATTAGTATTTAACCAATACATTTTTATTTAGAATTACAACAATGATACATTTGAAAAATAAACATCAGGGACGCGGTATTAAAACGCGATTTAAAAAAGTAGCGGGAATAAAAATTTCGCTGATGCTGACACAGTAGGTATAGCGTAACGTGTTAAATATATATTAATACTAGCTTTCGCCCGCGGCTTCGCCCGCATGAAAGTGAAATAAAGAGTTGCCTTTGTACTTTCCCAGGCTTCAGACTATCCATATCAAATTTCATCTCAAACGGATCTGCACATTAGCCGTGTAGCATTCATATAAACAGGTCCAAACTACTTACTGTAAAAGACAAAGTTCATCTACATTAAATACTGAAGGCAATAAATCTATCAATTTGATAACTACTCTACAATGAGCATTGTAAAAAACATTTTTTTTATGTTAAACTGTTTTATTACAATAAAAATTATGTAGTTAGAGGTTATGTACTAAAAGCTAAAAATTTATTCGGTAAGTCCTATGTAGCTACCAGATCGCACTAATGTTCTCATCAATGTGGGGTATTGATCAGACAAATATAAAATAGTTGGGCAAGCGAAATTTCTATCATAATGTTTACTCTGGATATGCTACGCCCAAAACGATTTTTTTTAGTTAATTTTATTTTCAAGTTTTTGCTTTTGTCGTTAGTTGATACTTCTCATTATCTTTTCATAGTGATCCCTTTGCTACCAATCAGGCCCTGTCGTTCGATACCCATATTGAGGTATTTGTGGAATATAGGTAATTCGCCATTTTGTTGTGGCGGCCATCTTGAATTATTCATAGTGAGCTCTATTCTACCAATCGAACCCTTTCATTTGATACCCATATTGAGGTATTTGTGGAAAATATGTAATCCGCCATTTTGCAGCGACAGCCATCTTGGATTTTTCATAGTGAGCCATATACTACGAATCAAGCCTTTTCATTTGATACCCATATTGAACTGTTTGAGGAAAATAAGTAATCCGCCATTTTGTGGCGGCGGCCATCTTGAATTTTTCATAGTGAGCTCTATTCTACGAATAAAGTCCTTTCATTTGATACCCATATTGAAGTATTTGTGGAAAATAACTAATCCGCCATTTTGTGGCGGCGGCCATCTTGGATTTTTCATAGTGAGCTCTTTTCTACCAATCAAGCCCTTTCATTTGATACCCATATTGAGGTTGTTGTGAAGTAATATGTAATCTGCCATTTTGTATCGGCGGCCATCTTGAATTTACAATCATTTAAATTCTTTTAAATCTTGATGACAATATGAGTGTATACCAAAAATCAGATCAATCTGTCATCAGGAAGGGGGTAAAATTCCAATTAATAGCTTTCAGAGCTCAGGATTTTTGCCGACTTAGTTGATACTTTTCCTTATATTATGGCAACATTATCCAAAAATGTTTTAAATTGTAGCCTATGTGTTATTCTGATGTATAAACTATATTACTGTAAAGTTTCATCCAAATCCGTTCAGTAGTTTTTGCGTGAAAGAGTAACAAACATCTATACATACATCTTCACAAACTTTCACATTTATAATATTAGTAGGATATAAAATAATCTAAAAAGATGAGTGAAACTAGCGATGATGACTGTACTTTAACACCAGAAGAGTTAAATCAACAAGTGATTATGCAGAATTCAATCTATTCCTGTTCATTTCTATGTCTCCTAAGTAATAGGTATGTGTTCTCACTGCTGTGGTGAAAAGTCATGTGTGCTACACGAGAGCAAAGTTTTTTGTATCTCGTGCTGTTGAGTCCCTCACCACGCTCAGGATTCTAACTTTGATTCACTCGCTACGCTCGTGAATCAATCATAGAATCCTTCGCTTGCTCGGGACTCAAAATCAGCACTCAAAACAAAAAACAACTTTGCTCTCTTGTTGCACAAATAACTATATGGTGATTCTGCTGAGTTAAGTCATAAGTTGTGACTGAAGCAGATGAAGAAAATAAGGAATACATAATAGGGTAAAATACATACTTATAGGACTTCTCGATATACAACATTAGTGGTTTGGCTCTCCGCAGCCAAAATGTAAAAAGAGTCAGGACTGGTGACGCGGGAGCAAGCGACATATAGGACACCCGCTGCCCTCAATGCCTGCCTCTGCGACTTATTGATGGTCTTCGCGAAGCAAACACTCACGGGGAACTGTATGCGCTTGAATTATGAGGTATGAGAGGACTGCGTGGTATAGGTAAATACTGCCTCGCCGACGCCACAACCCGTAAGAATTTCCTAAATGGTGTGTCTGTGGAGCGAGATGACTTTCAGGCGGGTCACGTTACACAACTTCGGAGGAGATAGGTTCCGAAGAAGCATAATCGGGACACCGACCTTCAGCTTGATGCTATGCGCTGGAAGTTCACTTGCTGACTGGGAGTTCAGAAATTCCACGGGATAATGTGAAGCGTTTTCTTGCTCGACAACAGTGTTTATAGAGGTGTAGACCACTTCATTCCTCTCAATTTCCGAGAGAATGCATTCGTTAATTGCTACAGCCTGATAATTTTTGGGCGTCAAAATAGGACACTCACACACTCACGAATTCTGCTATTACGGTATACAGCTGTATAATTTTAAGCTGGATACAACTCTACTGAACGACTCTGGAAGCACCACCTGTCCACCTTTCTCCTCTGGTAGAGTGTCTTCGCCAAGACTTAGAAAGACATCTTAGAATTGTTGAGCACGTGCATTGACGCCAAGCTGAGCTCTCATATTAATGGTCAAGCGCAGCATATGAACTCGTGACCACAACAAAGATAATTTCAACGAAGCACTCACCTTGTCCGTGTGGTGACGGATTAAGAACACGGAATGTCACCACCCCATATCATCCCATGGGTGTCGGAAGAGCCGACAGAGGGAGCAAGAACAGCACTGTAAGAGAAGGAAAACTTGATACAAACCCTATACCAACCCGTTTGGCCAGCGTGGTATAGTAGGCCAAAAGAGAGGCCTAGTCCAGCAGTGGACTGTTAAAGGCTGATGATGATGATGACTCACCTCGTCAGCCCTCGATCCCCGCGTCACCACGGGAAGCGTTTGTCGGGAATCGTCACTGAACAGAACTGTGACCACCCATTAAATGCTCGTTCCTGCGGATGTCCTGCAGGGTTCTGTCCATGGCTTGAACTGCCTTCCTATTGGCCATCGTACGCTCATCCCATACGATCAGAGTGCAATCCTTGAGCACGTGTCCCTTATCACTGTTACGTGACACACCACAAACGGGTATTACGGCGCTCTCTAAATCGATGGGAAATTTAAACATGGTATGTGCTGTCTTGCCACCCGGAAGCAGTGTGGCAGCGATTGCCGGCGACGCTACACCAATGACAATTTTGCCTTGCCTCCTGACCTCTGCAAGTATGCCAGTAGTAACAAATGTTTTTCCTGTTCCACCAGGAGCATCCAAGAAAAACATTTTAGCCTGGCTTTGCCCAACGCTTTCAAGGACGGTGTCGTAAAATTCGTAAGGTGGTCATTTTAAATTGTCTCAGCGTTATACTCCCAATTTTCACGGTCTTGATGCGGTGATGATTGGGAAGCTGGTAACAAATATTTGACCAGTGGATTGCCACAGATAGAAATGACCACGTCTTGAAGTGAACTGAGACAGGTGTTCAGTACGCGTTCATCAGTTACTTCGACTTCGTCTCTAGTAACACGCCTCAAAGCTCATCGAAAATCTTCAGACAGATGATGGAGATACTTCTCCCAGAAAGCTACCGCGTTCGCGACTCCACAAAACACCAAGATGACGTCAAACAGATGACTCATGCGGCTGGGAATGTCACTGACGCTCGCCTCCGCCAGAATTGGTCACCGTCGAGAACACCAGTATCCGCCAAACCGCTTCAGACGTAACAATAAATGTTGCTGTGTGTGAGTAAAAATAATCTAGCTAGTTCCACATCTCACTAATGTTTATATACGGTTAATCCAAACAAAGGTACGTGCTATATGTACTTATATCCCGGAAGACAATTTAAAGCAAGTTTACATGCGACATGAAAATATATTAATCAGGAAGCAATAATTACACCAATGTGACCAAAATGTTTATTTTGTACTAACTCTATTACTATTTATTCTGACAGAAATGATGTAAGCAATCAAGTGTGGCGATGGTGTAGTTAATTAATCAAATAACTTCAACTAATTAGTCTTGCTCATCTCTGAAACGAATTAAAAATAAAATTTTAAGAAGAAAATGTGCAACTCCATCTATGACTTTTGAAAACAACTATTAACGTCGCCAACATGTTCAAATTTAAATTATTTATATTCAAATAGGGCTTACACATGTAATTCGACTTGATGTTTTTGAACTCTCTTAAGTAGATGGCGCTGCATTAAAATTGTCTTAATTCTACATAAATTCAAATAATTATTTTTATCAGCCTAAGTTACTTATATTGCGTGATTTTTATAGTGTGAAGCTAGCTTATAGCATAGTTAACATAATAACAACATTCAAATATGCATTGTTACATTACACGTTGTTACAGAATGCGTTGAAGAAATAAAGGTTCTCTGCTCGTTCCCTGTAGGTCATAGCGTGATAATATGTAGCCTATGTGGTGACCCGACTTTTTGATAATATTTGTGCCAAATTTGAAGTAAATCCATGCAGTACTTTTTTACTTTATCCCGGATATAAGGACAAACAGATAAACAGACAAACAGACAAAAATTCTAAAAACTATATTTTTGGCCTCGGTATCGATAGTAGATCACACCCCAAGTATTCTTTTAAAAAAGTATTCAATGTACAGTTTTGACTTTCCTACCATTTTATTATATGTATGGATTTCGTCAAGGAGTACATCGAAACCATACCTGAATATAAAACATTAAAAAATAAAGATTTAGAGTCAACTTTATATCCGCAAAATTCGGATTTTTGAGTATTTTGTGAAATTCTTACGCAGTGATCGCATCTCAACTGCGTTAATTCTGCTTTCATACTTTTTCTGCAATACCCAACACTCACTTTCATACATGGGCACCAGCACTCCATTATGAACCGCCAATCGCGCTTTTTTTGGCACAGTTTGGTCGTTCATAAAGGCATGCAGCGCTGCATTCACACTGTTCCCCGCAGTCACTCTCCTTTCAATATCTCTTTCACGTCTTCCATCTCTTGTAAACTTGCTTCCCAAATATACTAATCTTTCAACTTGTTCCACATTTTCATCATCAATCGCAATATACCTAACACTCAATCAAACTTTCATCTTTCTCAAACACAATCACTTTCGTCTTTCTTGCATTAACTTTCATACCTTTCGCTTTAAAACTCTCGTTCATGCAGTCCATCATTTGTTGCAACTCATTCGCCGATGATGCAAGAATGACTTGATCATCGGCGTACAAGATGCACTTAACACGCAATTCTACCATATCGATCCCGCACTCAGTCAAACTTTCATCCTTGTCAAACACAATCACTTTCGTCTTTCTTGCATTAACTTTCATACTTTTCGCTTTAAAACTCTCGTTCATGCAGTCCATCCTTTGTTGCAACTCATTCGCACTTAACATACAATCCTACCATATCGATCTCGCAATCAATTTCTCTCATATCTATCATGCAGCTATCCATGAATAAGTTGAAAACCAGGGCGAGGCTGCACACCCCTGTCTGACACCTTTAGAGATGTCAAACCAGTCCGTATAGGCACCATTGATCCGGACACAGGCCCTAGAATCCCTATAAAGAGATTTTAGAGCCCTTATTATGAAGTTCTCCACCTCATACATAGATAGCACCTTCCATAGTTCCTTTCTATTTACCCCATCATAAGCCTTTTTCAAGTCTATGTAAAAAAGCTAATTATATGTTGTCAATAAATATAACATAAGGACTGGCGCATATATAGCGATTATCGCTATCCCTTCGGGTTGCGGAGGTCAGACAGGCAGGCGCTCTGTAGAAAAGCTAATATTGAGCCAAATCCAATTAGAAACTGGGATAACGCTAGGAGGATGATTTCCTAGTTCGCGTTCACTGTGTGGTTTGCTTCTACAGATTATTGGATTTAAATGACCTAGGTAATACAGAACGGGCTCGCCGGCACCAAACGGCGGGCTGAATTTCGGATGAATAAATGAAATGAAAAAAGAAAATGAATAGCGGTACCTATAGTAAACTAGCCATGATCCGTGTGACACACTAGTAACAGATGTTCAGGACACCGCGGTGATTTTAGCAAATATGAACTTTAGACGAGAGTCTTTTGCACCTCTGCCAGCCCCAGCTCGGTTAAACATACTCTTATGACCGAGTGACGAAGACGAGAGTTTTCACCGCATAATCAAAATTTAAAAAGTGATTCAGAACCTGGTCAATGGTCATCGTACCTATAGTTTTTAAAAATATTGCAATGATATTTAAATTAACCTTTCCTTTATTTAATCAGTTGTAGTAGTGACGCCACTAAAATACGGATTGCCTTATACCTATCTACGGCGCAACTATCTCCACCTTATCAGTAAGTAGCTTCCAATTCAAAAGGCTTTCAGTTTCCAATCAGGTCACCCATATGATACGAGTATAATTATAGATATGTACGGCTTATACGAGTATGCTATACAATATCATACTCTGACTATT
Source organism: Euclidia mi (assembly GCA_944739405.2). NCBI lineage: Eukaryota > Metazoa > Arthropoda > Insecta > Lepidoptera > Erebidae > Euclidia > Euclidia mi. Next base: position 5,540,051 of record OX123199.2, on the reverse strand, counting down.
GTCGACATCAGCCGCGTGCTGATGCGAACGGCCGATGCACGGAAATATACCTTAGATAGCAATACTTACGGAATCCTTTAAACTTGGTGCAATACTTACTAGCAGTTACTGACCCTTGTAGTAAGTTCATTTGTCGGTGCTTCTCTCCATTTAACCAGCCACAGCGACCAGCATCATCTCTGCTTTAGAATTACGGTACGGCAGTAGAGCCTTGCTGATTTCAGCACGAATGGGCCGGCTCGACCGGGGAAGTACTACCCTCTCACAGAAAATCGACGTAAAGTAACAGTACCTAAACTGTTGCGTTTCGTTTGGTGAGTGAGAGTGCCGGAGGCTCTATCCCCTGTTCCTTCTCACTCATCCCACTCCTCATCCTATCCCTTTTCCCAACCCCAAGGGGCGGCAACGCACTTGTGACTCCTGTGGTGTTGCTTGTGTCCATGGGCGGCGGTAATTGCTTACCATCAGGTGATCCGTCTGCTCGTTTGCCGCCTATTAATAAAAAAATTCAATTCTTTCATACTTACACTACCTAAAAAAGTGTTGCTGCACCATTCACAGTAATAGCTTCTTGCCCTTTTCACATGCTCGTACCAGTGTCTTATTTCACCTGTACCAATAAGTCTCTGATAAGGACAAATACGTGTATGAATATGCGACCTAATACCTCGAGGCCTCAGGAGGTATTTAAGTTTCAGTTATATTTGCATTTCAAGAGGTTGAAGTCTTCGTTTAAGTTGGTACTTCTGATCACCAATAGGTTAATTACCTGCTTCTTGCTACAGACCTACCACTGTGCAAGAACCATTTATAGTTTGTGTCAGTAGGAGTCTTGTTAGAAGGCAGATGGGTTGTTTGCGATGTCAACATCCACGGTTTGAGCGATGAGGTTTAGCTCCAGTGTTCTGCCAGGAAATGTTCAATGGCAGAGTAGAAGATCGTTTAAGCGCAAAGTTTTCACTTCGCAGAGTATTCGGTTCTCAGAAGAGTTTGTCCGATTCGGAGTCAATCCAATTTGCAGAATGTCTCGCACTTCTGCTGGACATTCTGAACCTAAGCCCATAAGTTGACTAATCGGTCACAGGTCACGATAATATTGTCATGTAAGTCAACCATCGCCAAGATCTATAGAACGCACAATCAAGACCTATCTGTGGCGAATCCTCAGGTACCTAAATCAAGGGAAAGGTATAACAAGTACGCATTGAAAAATAATACAAATCAAACCTTTTTTTATACATTTATTGACTGATACCATGAAAAATACAATTAGACCATGAATAAATTAAAGAAGCCGACACAAACTTATCTTAAATTAAGGGGAAGTGCTCACATTTCATACATTCAATGTAGTAGTACAATTTGTTAGTGCATTGGGACTGGGTATAACACGTTTGCAAATAAAATTCTAAAACGTATGATGAATGACAGAACTGTTTGGAACTGAATAGAAACCTTCCCATGTCTGTCTAAAACTACAATATGTAGTAAGTAATAAACTTATGTAATCGTATCAGTCCTGGAGAACTCTCTCTCTCTGATCTGTATACTACTTAAGGTTATCTTAAATCACAAACTGGTACATACGTATTCAAGTGATATATTGTAAAATGCAAAAGTAAACAACCATGTCACCGAGAAAAAGTTTCAAATAATACATTTTAACATATTTTTCGACTTGTGGTTGTTCGATTATCTCGTTTCATTGTGACATACAATTGTGAAATTGTAGGCCGTAACAAACTATTGGCTGTGATATGCATGTTCTTAAAAATATGATTATTAGACCTCGAATAGTAAAATATATACCAGCTGCTGTTTTTAATAGAGTCTAGTTAAACATACAAAGTTCCAAAAGTATAAGAAAACGAGATTGTCTATCAAATAATAGTGAATGAATGTTTTGAATTACGTATAAGCGTGTGTGATTTTAATACGACGAAAGTATTGAAGATGGTTTTAAATAAAGTATAACTTAAGGAAATGTACCACTGGCATTTTAAAATTACCGATCTCAGTCATATTAATACTTTTGATAAAAAACTGGGTATTTATTTATTTATTAAAGCGTCAGCTTTTGATCTAGTCACTGGTTTAAAACACATATGCAACGAAACCCGCGCAACAATTTTATACGCGGTTTCTTTATATTTTTCTGGCATTGACCAAATCGTTTTCAACTTGAAATGTGTTAAGTTCTACTGCCAGTTAGGTACAAATCAAAATAATTTTTGACATTATATTAAACCTATTAAAATTAATAAAAAATCCCAATACTCTTGTAAGTTCGCTGGCTTGTAAACATTTCATTATTTAAACGTATTTCTCATTTATATCAAACGTTTCATTTTCCAAAGTTACATTAAAATCGATTTTGTGGCGCAAACTTTCTTTCAATTTTTTTAGCACCCTGATTCAGTTTGAGGCTGATTTGTGAAGCTTAATCTGTTAATTAAAGTGTAACATTTAAGTTGTTCATCCTGGATTTGACTTGCAGTAAATTTATCTGGAATAAAATTCGATGCAGTAACTATTGGATGTCCATAGTGTCCATACTAATAAATTAAAAAGTAGTTTAATAGACCAAACTTGGGTACGCCTTCAACTCATTTCTAGAATACTAAAACTAAAATCAAATACCAACTCAATGACATTCGTCGTTATACACTTACATACATGTTATATGTAGTCACTTAATTCTAAATGTAAAACCTGCTTCCATACGTCGATCATAGACCGTACGCTACTAAATAAATAATTACGATGTAAGTACATTAAATACAATATAAACTTACATTTAATTAATATATAATACTGTTCAAGTGAGCTCTAGGTATAGATACATACGTACTCAATATCTCTCTTTTATAATGGTAATGTAATAAGGACAGAAGTTTTGATATAAATGAATTTTTGACAGAACAGATCGACTTTTTTTAAAGGTTTATTAAAATTTTTCGAAAATGGTAACTTTATTTTCATGTTTTAGCGAATCGCCACTGCATGATATTTCGTGCAATACAAGACTTCTTGTCATGATCAGTGGATCACAATGAACGTGTTCCGATAATCAGGTCTTTGTGGTCATGCTGTCGCTTATCAATTACCGTTATGAGAAAGAGATGCAAAACACAAAATCCAAACATAATTATCAATTTTGCGTACAGATAGGTGCATAGTTTTCTAAAGTTGTGATTGATGCATCAATGAGCATTGTAGGTATATTTTAGAACATGGAACTATGAGAAGTGTGTATTCTCGATGGAAATTTTGAATTTCTTATTACAGCGAGGTGTTCTGGATTGTTCTTTTTAACTGATTCTTGTATGTCATGTATCGGGATATTTGTTTTTCAATCTTATGTATACTCGCAGATGTATTTAGTATAAGAATTAATGGCCAAAAATTCGTGATACACTTTCTGAATCTAGAATTCATCACTTCACCAGTGCCTGTTCATAGTCGCACTGCTGTTTAGACCGTTTACCTCATAAGATGATGATATTGTAGTAAGCTCCATTGAAACACCAATCAACGTACATATAATACTCACAACTTTTATCTTGCTTATGATTACAAAGTCAATAAATAAAGGAGAAGCAGATACTCGCGTCTCAGACGCATTAAAGGCGTGCGTACACACTAAGTTACTCAACGTAAATGGCCATTTTTATGACATTATCATTATGGCCAAAATGTACTCGAAAAGTTAAACTTTTCACTCGACTAATCATTCGATTTCATCAAATTTTGAATTCATTTGAAATGATAAGTTTTGAGTCGATTAGTCGATTATATCCAAATTAAATCACAGCGCTTTTCTCTCACTAAATAAAAAACGAAAATGATTAGGAATAGGAGGTAATAAGCAAATCTAACGAAGGTTACCTCCAGCGCAAAAAGCCCTGTTCGCAGGTGTATAAGAACCTATCACCCACGGTTAAATGTAACTCAAAAATAATCTAAAATAACACGTCATAGGTAAGTTTTCTGCTTTCACTTCAGAAGCTTCAGAATTTCTCATTGTTATGTTTGATCTTTAAATTTAGGTTTATACCTCACAAAAATTTATTTGATATGCGAAAAAGGACAATTTATCGCTTCAATGGGCTTCGAATAAACCATCGCACCACATATCAAAAGCCACATTGTTTTGATTTATAAGCAATTAATTAATTATGGACGAATTTCATTTCTTATAAAGCGTTTTAATAGCGTAAGCTGGTGCTAAAACACTTTTCCTAGGCACCTAACGTGAAACAGTCGCTATATTATCTCCTATTATTTTATGGCTCTTAAATCAACTCGCTCTCGATCTTAAATTACTGTCGGAGTATTCCAAAAGCAGGTATGGTGGAAGATATGGGATACCGATAATTCGTGACGCTCCGAAAATACATATATGATAGAATAATTTATACTTACTAATATGATAGATAGAGATATACATCGTGTAACAGTAAGGTACGGTCACAATTAAGTGATGTAATTCTAATTTCTGGCGTATTCTGCCAATAAAGTTATCTGGTTTTATCACTTTTGTTTTCTACAGTTACTCAGTAATTTTGTTTAATTTACCAATTGTTGTCAACTTTTTGAACTAAGTATGTGAGTATTTATAAAATACCAAGGTTCTTTTTCAAATTTAACACATAAATTTTGTTTAATAATTGTTAATCATATTTTCGTCTGTTTGCTCACTTTTGCTTTCTGTAATTTTGCTCAATTTTCTTATTGTGTAAAGCCGTGTGGTTGACGGCATAGAATACAAGTGTCACCACCCCATATCTTCCCGTGGGTGTCGTAAGAGGCGACTAAGGGATAACACGATGCAAATACCATCTTTGCGTAGAGACGGAAAACTCGACATCAAACCCTATACGACTGCCTCGTTGGTCTCGCGGCATAAATGTGCGCGTGGGATAGGGAGGTCCCGGGTTCGATTCCTGGGCCGGGCAGTGTTATTGGGTTTTTCTGTCACGAAATTCTCAGTAGCAGCACGGAGTCTGGAAGTGTGCCCGGTACGGCAATAGGCTCGCTCCTTATTACGTGGGACTAAAGTATATCTGGCGAAAAGTTGGTGTAGAAATACACCTCTGCCTACCCCTTCGGGGATAAAAGGTGTGACGATATGTTTGTATGTTTCTTATTGTCGGCGAGTTTGTCAAGTTGGTTTAGAAAACATCCTGGATTACTTTTTAAATTTAGGATTTATATTTTAAGTTTCTTTATACTTTTTTCTTAATTGTGACTGCACTGTATCACACGATGTATAATCAATGAATACTGAGATAAACCTAGAGCTAACAATAATTTAGAAATTCTTCGAATGACGCGGAATCCCAAAACATAATATTTAGATCATGGTGTTTTGAAATTACACATAATTCTAGAAATTCCACACATTTATCTAATATAAATTCAGGAGGATTTTGTTTAACGTGTTTGCTTTTACTGTGTGTTTTTTTTACCTATTTGGACACCCTAGGTGCATGCGCCTTTTTAAAAGTTCTAGAGTTTCCGCCGATAACATTGTTTTAAGATTTTCATTATTAGCTGTCATTCGAAATTTGGGTTATTCACCAACTCGATACAAGAGACCAACTGGACACACGTGTGTCCAGTTGGTGAAATTCAAAATTAGTACTACTAATTATTTCGTCATGTGGACACGTCATGATTTTTACGCGTGTCCACATGGTGAAACTTAAATGAAATCATTTTAATGTTTTCGTCAACTGGACACACGGTCGTATTTTACCCGATTTCTTAACAAAGTACAGTCACGCAGATAAATTTTTTTGACTCATTTATCAACGGCTACTAAACGTCCCGCCAAACAGAAAAAGGAACAGATCTTTGTGTCTTCGACGCATATCATTTAATAATATAGCTGACGCTGTTGTACCTGAGCAGTTTCAAGACATGCAGCTTGGGGATTATATCGGAGATCGACAGAATTGAAACAATCAGAATTAATTATATGATCGCAGCCACTGTAAGGGAGTTTGAATCTGGTGAAATTAGCACCGGTCACAGTATCGAAAAAATTAAGTAAGTTAAAATATTTGTATATTTATATTTTATGTTTTCTTGAAATGTTTAGCTGTTGATTTTCTTGATATTATCTTAATCGTAGTAAAATGATTGTGATACTTATTATTCATTATTTTAAGGGTAATTACTATATTTCCAAAAAATCTAATATTGTTTATCTTATACTGATGTTCTCTTGCAATGTTTAGCTGTTTTTTTATCTCTATTTGTAGTAAAATGATTGTGATAAGTACTTATTATTAAGCTTGTTGATTATTATAATAAGGCTAATTACTGTATTTCCAGGGGTGCATAGGGTTCCCACCTAGATCTTAGGGTCCCAAGCCAACCTCACCTGCAAGTGGTGCACCTGCCGATCAACGGATGAGGCTCTGGCAAACAAAATATCCCGATAAGTGGCAATAGGCTCGCCACCTATTACGTGGGATCAAAACACTGGCGAAAAGTGGGCGTTTAATATGCATCTGCCTACCCCTTCTGGGAAACAGGCGTGAGTCTATGTATGTATGTATGTATATTTTCAAAGAGTCAAATATTGTTTTTACAGAGCTATGTAGATTGATAATTGTTTGTAAAATTACCAATTTAACTGTTGTTATACTCCAATAAGGTTTTTTTATATTTAATTTTATGGCACATATGTATAGCAACTCGAGGTTGAACGGTGCAAGTTAGTTTGTCGTTGCATTTAACTTTGAAAATTCAGAAATATGTTTTAATGGTGAATTATCTAAGTCTTTATTTGATTTTTATGTGATTATTAAAGTAAGTAATTATTTTAAATCATTACGATATATTACGAATATTTTGAATGCTGTTGTAATATAACTGTCTAAAGATACTTAGAAGTATAATTATTTTTCTTCATATTATTAAATAATTATATTAAGTATTTAATTGTTATGTATTAGTTTTATTTCAAAATTTGGTCTTAAATAAAAGTTAATAAGGTTATTCAATAAAAAGTAAAGCAACTTTTTCATGACATACGTACATCCTCCTGCATTATTGTTTTTAAATTACATTGAACTTTCTAACTCGGCTTTGCAGTCTAACCAGATTTGCCTAATATTTTTTTCACAAAGAGGAATTCGAGATTCTAAGGTTAACTACATGTCAGATTATTTGACGGTACTGACAATCTATACCAACTGTTAAAGATGATAATGACAATCGAGACCGATGGCTTAACGTGCTCTCCGAGGCACGGACTATTTTCTTATATATGGCCACCCATCTATAATTCATACGGTGGCGGAGTAGCTTGACTTTATTATGAAATCTAGCTTATCTAATCTATCTTTTTATGAAATGTAGCTTTTATTATGAAATCGCCACGTTTAATAATTTAATGAACGAGGCGATTATGAACTTAACTGTACCTTTTATTGCAAAAAAACTGAGTGTGTCCAGTTGACGAAAACATTAAAGTGATTTAATTTAAGTTTCACCATGTGGACACGCGTAAAAATCATGACGTGTCCACATGACGAAATAATTAGTAGTACTAATTTTTTATTTCACCAACTGGACACCCGTGTGTCCAGTCTCTTGTGTCGAGTTGGTGAATAACCCCGAAATTTGAGTACCCATCCAATTTTTGTTTACGCTCATAATGTCCAAATTCCAATTTCGATAATCAGAATCAGGCTTTTTCTGCACATCAGTGGGTTCAGTCGTCTAAATAGTCTACTTTACTATTCCTCATAAACTTCAAGCAAAACACGTTAAACTTGAAAGAGAGGCGGACACCGAATTCAATAGTGCATGCGTTAGAAAATAATACGGACTTAGAACTATTAAAATACGACATTTATTGACTCTCCAACAGTAGGGGTACTTTAGGGACACGGTGTGCGTCCTAGATACACGATCTTCAACCAATTGTACGCGAATCAGTAGTTGGATGAAGATGGTAATCTACAATAGGGTTGAGCCCCACTAAGGCGACCGCTTGTCTTCTCCCGGACGACCGCGTGTGCGCACGAGAGAACCGATGCGGCGCGCGGCGGTGCAACTAAGTAGGGCTCAAAGATTTAGCCCACGCTCCATACCATGTTTCTATTCCACTGATCGTTTATTTCAAATTAGCACGTTTCTTGTCCAAGTACGTATGTATGGACTCCTCCAGACGTATGATGCGACATAAAATCTACTTGTAAGTGCAGCGTCCAGCAAATTTAGGCTTTCTACTTTCGACCTATACCGTTTTATTTCAAAGTCTAATTTTGTTCACTACATTTTGATCTGACATTATTGCAATACATAGTATACCGTCATACAGTTTCGATTTGGTCTTAGTCAGTGGAAGAAACACCTATCCTAGTCTATCGCCTTCTTTAACATCCTCACAAGCATTCCATATAATAAATCTCACTAACGAAACAGAATGTATAACATTATATTTAACTAAAACAAGAGCATTAAAATATTATGAGATTATCAGCGATACGCAATTATTAATCAATATAAATAATTGAAAATTACTTAAGTACAACGCTATAAATTATAATACCGTTAGAATAAAAAAATAAAAGAACGTTGTATGCACAACCTCACACTGAACAATTTGATGCAAGGTACGAATGATGACGTTGCCACAGATTAAATTAAAACAGTGGCCGTTTAAAAAGAAAGATGTATTTCTCTTTTTGATTTGCTTCGAGTGCAGTACCAATACAAGGACGTTTCAAAAAGTAAAAGTAAGACCGGTACTAATTTAAATTAACTAATGCAATAATTTCGCGGCATTAGAGGAGACACCTTAAATATTAATTCATCAATGCTAATAAAATATAGGTATTTTTCAAGAAAAGCTGTTCTGATTTGAGTCAGTAAATTTTTCTTATCTGTTTGGTTTGTAGGCTGATCTAGTGCATGACGAGCTGATACTATGCTAACTATAAAGTACCTTGTGATTATGTAAAGAGTATAATAGCGATCTTAACCTAAATGTGACCGATGAAAGTATCGATGACGTAAACAAATCATACTGCTCAATTGTATGTATGTATATCTATATTAACCTAAGAACTATCGCCTAATATTTACACAGCTGGCATTACTTTTAAAATGCGGCAACTGATCTTAAATAAACTTAACGTGCTACTTAATATAAATAGCATAGCTAATCTATTTAAATAATAAACGAATTATTGCTTATTTTCGGATCCAGCGTAGTTCGGCCTATAAAGATATACTAGTAATCCTATATTAACCGCCCGTGTCAGTGGACAACGGGCATTAACCTATCCTGGCTTAGAAAGCATCAGTTTACCTGTAGGTAAATTATTAATCCTAAGTATTGCTTTTGGAATGATCGTAGTGCATGAAATGTACAGAATTAAACCTACCTATTGCTAAGTATTGGACGAATCACAACTGAAGGAGGGCGCTAATGTTGATGACAGTTGATGGTTCATTTGTGCAGATGATAGCTTTATAATGTTGAAAGGTGACAACATATGGCATGATGATATTGCCTAAAGCTAGATTGACTGTCCCCTCTGTCTTTACGTTTCCATACCCGACGGGTGCCACCGGACACCTAAATCCTTTGCTGTTCTGTTTCGTCCGTCAGCGGTCTGAACCTCATGAACCGTTTCATGTATATTTTATTTTTGACTGTTTGTTCAATTAATTTCCCTTTTAACAATAATTAAAAAAATTATCCACAAAATTTCAAAATGGCCGCCATGCAAACTTAAATCCGTGTATGCTGGTATTGGTCAATTCTAATAAAATTCAGAAAGTTACGGAACACTTCGAGCCCAACTCGCTAATGGTTTTATTTTATAGCTGACGGTGGCATACGGTACAGCGCCCCACAAGATGGAAAGTGGTCATTCTGGCTCGCATGCGTGGTTCTCTAGGCATTATAGAACTTATGCCAAGAAAAGACGACCAAGTCACTAAGATATGATGAAGTAGGGAAAAACAGCAGGAAGCTGATATAGGGAATGGAAACGTTGGGCCTCCGGCGCTCTCACTCACCAAACAAAACACAGCAAGTAGTAATACTGCTGTTTGACGTTGGTCTTCTATGGGAGGGTAGTACTTCCCCGGTCGAGTCGGCCCATTCGTGCTGTTGCCAGCGTGGCTCTACTACCATAAAGAAAACCCTTTGTATTCCAGAACACAGATCTTCGAAAGACACCACTAGCTGTTCAATAGTGGCTGTAATCCCGGCAGACGAGGGTCTAAAATTTTTGACGGTAGACAGGAATTACAGTTTGTCTACTGTAAGATAAGCGGACAGGGACAGTCATTCTGAACATCACCCGGAATGCAAATTCATTTGCCGATTGATCTGGTGGTAAGGCCTATTTCGTCACCGAACCGCAAGATTGGAATGAGTTATTGTTATCGTTGAAGGGACATCTTTTGTTTGTTAAAGGATGCGGTCATTAGTGATAGAAGATTGTTAGGTTCATACAGTTTTGTATTTTGGTGGCAATATAGACTCTATAATGATTCTAGCAATTATAAGAATTTTGTAAGTAATTACTGTAAAGGGAGGTTTTTGTTGTATTTATTTATTGCAATACTCACTAAAGGATATTTGTATGTTTGTTTATGAAATTGGAAAGACAAATTGATGCGAACTGTTAAATATTGAGTATATTGCTTATAGTAAGATTATGACCAGTGTATCGGGACTTCTAAACACAAAATTAAATTGGATGTATCATTGATGTTACGATAGTCGCGTCAAAATGGCAATAAGACGCGTGTTTTGTAGATGACTGCACAAATACGTGTCACACACAAATATGTGGCACAAAGAGACAGCGTCACTCTGATCTGATTCGTCCATTGTCTGCGTGTATCCCATACGTCACTACACTGTCCGTCAAGATGGTATACGTTTAACTTATAAACAGTACTATAAAGTATGTAGAGCCGTATGAGACCCACCGCCGCGACCCAGAACTATTATAACACATAATACTCAGTGGAGTAACAAAACTCCGCACGAAAAGCTAAGACGCCAGTAAAAATAAACTGCAGCTAACTACATATATATAGTATATAAATATATACTTTTATATACAAGTTTACGTGACTTATGTATAAATATGTACAGACTACTCAGTGCACTGAATTACTTGACTTCTTGATCCTTCAACCCTCGAGACGCTAAACGCTGCTGATATTTAATGTGGGATTTCATACAGATCTTGTAAAAAATAAAAAGAAAAAAAGAAAGAAGGAGGCGGGCTGTGCACGTGACAAAAGGTGTTTTTTAAGCTTGGTTGTGTTCCCTCGACATTGGGCAAACAAAACCAAAACCGCGGTGAGTGCAGTGATAGCAGTCCGCCCGCGCTTGTATTTAATTAAAAGGGGGTATGTTATTGACACCGCGGTGAAATCGACGGCTCGATAAGCCGACATCGAGTACACACCCGTGTGGTTAACGGACAGAATAAAAACAAAATAACCCTTTATCAAAAAAATTGTGATTAACGTATTTAAAATGAAAATAAAAACAATGCAGCTTTTTGAAATGGTATCATGGAATTCCAACTTTTAGTCTATTAAGAACAATTTGTGTACCAGTAATTTGAAGTGATTTAGAATTTGTTCGTCAGATGCAGGTGCGAATGTTGTGTTTTGTTGATATTGCCAAATATTTTTGATTTTAGGTCCACGTCCACCTTTGTGCAGCTTTCAGCGTCTAAACAGGGTTTATTTATTCTACGTAACCTAAACTAAACTTACAAAACCTGTCCCGTCAACGCGAGGTACTGAATAAAGTGAGATAGGGTGTGATGATCCCAACGACAACCCAGCCTACTAGGCACCTAATGTTTTCATTTCTACAAACAAACAATTCTGTCAAAGCGGTGCGGTACGCGGGGCGAAGGGGGCTACAAAAATGCATTCTAATTGGCCGGTTCAAATTTGCGGTACGTCATAATTCAATTCAATTCAAAATCTAGTGTTGGGATTGGTCTTATGTAAGACGTATAAGTCTAACGTGTTGTCAGAAAGTGTACGCCTTACGTCTGCCTTCTAGTAGGCTGGGTTGTCGTTGGATGACCCAGTGTCTCAACTATAAGATTAATAAAAAAAATAGTCTACAGAAATCTCGTAACTGTGAGAGAGGTTTGATTTTGACAAGAGCCATGTTTGTTTCGAAACGAAGCGACTGTTGTCAGAAAACGGTATGGAATAGCAAACGCATAAAATAGGTACCTAATTCATTGTTCGCCGGCACTGGGACAAGAACGGGTATAAAAATATAATTTACTTACTTTAATTAAGATTAATAAAGCGTCTCACTGGACTCATAATCAACTTATATCATCTAGTAGCACCTAGATATACCTATAGCTACATGTTACACTAGATATATTTCTCTGTTATGTACTAGAGTTTACTAGACTTATATATTATTTTACTTTTTACAGCCTACTGATAGTAATGAATGTACTGCCTTTTTGCTTATATCCTCGAGACGCCAAATGCTGCTTATGACATTGAACGTTACTGTCAATATTATATCTATTAGATATGCAAAAGCTTGGGATATGTCGTTTAAAAATCTTTTTAGAGAGGGTACTGACGAGCTAGCTGAGTGTTCGCGAAGGGTAGAAAGAAAATCGATACCGCAGATGCCATGGAGTGTGCGGATACCCTCAAAAACCTGTGTTGTAACGACAAGGTACAACCAGAATAACCCTCCGATGGTCAAATGTATTGGAAAATGTGTCCAACAAGTTAACATATATTAAAAATCGAAATGGTATCAAACGAACTAATTTCAAATATTATTAAATAAGAAAGAATGCATCCTTTCAGAATATAAAGGCATTTTTTAAATTTCATTTTTATGACGAGTAGTGAAGATGTGTAATTTGTTAAAACCTTTTGAATTTAGGTTAACGTTAATATGCTTATGCAGCTATCAGCGTCTAAGTAGGATTTACTTATTCGTATCCTAAACTAAACTAACGACAGAGCCCATCACCACAAGTAAGACGAGATAGCTAGCAGTTGGCTGTGACATGGATATGGGAATATGGTCTTAGCGCTTTCACTTGCCGGAAGAAATACATCAGTTAGTATACTGCCAGTTTGTCTATTTTATTAGAAGATGGTATCTATTGATGATGTCATGACTGTTGTTTTGGCTTGGTTACTGATTTATCGAAATGAAATACCTAGTTGTTATGGCATAAGTAATCTAACAAAATTAGAGCAAAAAACTGAAGTCCAGATTAATCCGTCAAACGAAGATGGTACTAATGGTGCAGTAGAAACAAAAATATAACAAAAAAAAAAATTTTGTAAATTCAGTAACAAGCATAAAGAAATATAACCGGATTGAGAACCTTCTCTTTTTTCTAAGTTGATTGAAAAAGATGGTATGCGGATCACTTTGTATGTGCCATTACTGCATGGCTATTACATTATTCGCTAGTGATGGGACGGTCTAGAATTACGACTAAACATTTATCAGTGGCATTCCAATGTTGTATTTGAACTTTTGCGAAAAGGTCACCGTCATTAGCGATTAGGAAATTGTTCTTAAAGGTACTTTTGAATATTTTGTATTAAAAATATCAGGAGACTATTGTGGATTTGATATTTTTATGAAGGTCTAAAGATAGACCTTTCTATGTAAATGTTTTGAGTCATTTTAATTGGGTGTGTACCGAAACAGATTTTTTTTACTAGAAAAAGAATACAAACAAAACTAAAGTACCTAGCTTGTTAGTTTTTAATATAGTTTTCTTTATTTATTTTATTTCAGCTCTGAATTTTGTGTGCCAAAAAAATGGTGGTATTACGTGCCACTTCTAGTCTACTTATAAAACTATCTCAATACTTAATCGATATCGAGTGAAGATAAAATAATCCGTGTCATGATTGTGAGTTTCAATAACAAAAGAAACAACCTTAAAATACAATTTTATTCTGAATAAAGCTGTACATACAGTACTTATTTGTATCGTGTAGGTGCTATAAGAGTATTTTCTTGATACCCACAGGATTTCGTATAAGTAGTTTCGAAGGTAGACACAAAAGAAAAACATGAATAGCTTAAAGAGATTATAGAAAATAATATCTAACCAAACAGACAGATCGATTCAGAATGGTATTTCGTTTTCTATTACCCAAAGAGAACTTATATTAATCCGCCGAATAATTAATGACACATAAAAGTAGTAGATATCTATTTTAAGTACTATTGCGTATGAAATAATTAGCTAGCGTGTTCTATATAGTTAAATTAATCATAGATACGTGTGTACATATTACTTCTAACTATTGCTTTTGAACTGACGTAGGAGGCGGTATATGTACAGACTTATTATTGTGTTTACTAAGCTATCTTACTTTTAACTAAGACTATCAGCGGAAGGCGAATGAGAGCCTTGCGAAGACGAATTTTGGACAGACCTACAAGTTTAAGAATTCCCAGATAATTTATTATTAAGCTGCTGGTGGAATACTATGGCATCTGTTGTAATGAGAAGTTCGAATGCGTCGAATGGTGGAATACTCTCGGGTCTCCTTATTGAATTGCAATATTTGGGGACAAGTTATTTTGTACGACTTGTTAAAATATGTTTAGTGGTCTGTTGTTATTACAAGATGGTATTAGTAATCCAAGTTCTTTAGTGAGGCAAAATGGCGCTCTTTCTTAAGCCCGTGTATTCTTAATGCCCAGGTTTTTTGAATTGATGTTGAGAGCCTGGTAGATGGTAAGCGGAAGCGTGTACGCTGGCAACACTAGATATTTTGGCAGAATGGTCTTATTGCGCTTATGGCCGACATGTGCTGGTAACATTGGATATCCTGTGTATTAGCTTGTATGGAAAGCGTTGTGTTACGAGGCCAAGCAGCACTACTCACCGCAAAGCACACAAAATGTGACTGCGATCTTCTGTAGGGCGGGTGTTTATACTCAGCCAGGTAGATTTGAATGGAATCTTTGGAATGAGTTGCGATTCCGTTGTGCCGACCTTTCTCCCAAGTACTAGTGTTGCCAGAGTAACGTCTAGTTTATATGCTTTGTCGTACTAAATGATTAGGATGGCATTATTTTAAGTCCCGATATTTGTCTGGCAAGACATGAATGTGGTGGAATTGATCCGATGATACTTAGGTTTCTGTCATGCGATGACCCAAAGAACTGATTTAAAATTATACCGATTTTGTATTTATGTGTTGATTGACAGAAACATTTTATTACTCGCAGTGGAACAGTCGGCGGGCATGGTCAGTAAATATTTGTTGATGTAAATGGCTTTGTCGTTGTTGGTCTTGGAAATTTAAACTTGACGGTAAGTCCGCCAGCCATAGCGCACTCCACTATCTTAAATCTAAACTACTTCCTTTTAAAACCATCGTAATCCATTGTATTATCTCTCTTTTATAAAAATACTTCAGCCTGTCATGACCGTTGCGAGCGCGTCAATTAATAGGTATTAAATATGTACAACCTTATCTATACCCATTATTACTAACCTAGATGAAACCACGTCAATGTATTTCAGACAGCACTAGCTGTATATTTACACTTATATAATACTTAGGTCGGGGCAGAGGAAGGCCGCCTAAGAGATGGACTGACGATATCCGGCACAGCAAGCCGGTACTAACTGGATGCAAGTGGCAAGAGACAGGAGAAAATTGAAGATTGGAGAGGAGGCCTATGTTCGAAGACGAACAACAAAAGGCTGCAATAGATAGATAGATAGAATACTTAGGTGTAAGGCATTCGCTTCTACTATATTTACGGACTAAGAGCTTACCTAAGCTGACGCGTCTTGACCAGAATACGGCGATTGCGAAAGCTAGCACTACTTTACTGACATCGTCGTACAACTTACCTAATTTGTCGCGTCCAGCCATAAGGCGACTGCGACAACTGCACCTATCTACCTACCAGTAGCTAACTTGCGTTGCCACGTCTACATCACAGGTAGACTACGACGGCGCAACTGGCTATTTACATGTATAACTAGTCTTAACAAACCTGTCACCACCCAGCCTTATTAGGGTGAGTGCGACAACTGCCACTAATATTTACATTGGGCTAAAAGTAATGCCTTACCTAAGCTGTCGTGTCTTGACCGAATGGCGACTACGGCAACTATCGCTACAATATTTACATTGGCCTATAACTAAGAGATAACCTAAGCTGTCGCGTCTACCAGGAGATGAAGACGTCGACAACTGCACTTATCTACTTATGAGTAGCTAACCTAAGTTGTCGCGTCGTTATGAAGCGACTAGGCCACCTATCCCTATTATATTTACATCGTCCTATCTAAGGTGCGCGACAACTGCACCTATCTACCTATAAGTAATTAACCTAAGTTGTCGCGTGTCGACCAATATTTGCCGACTGCGACAGCTGTCACTACAATATTTACATCGTCCTAAAACTAGCGACCTATCTTAGTTGTGCGACAACTGCACCTATCTACATATAAGTAATTAACCTAAGTTGTCGCGTCAGGTCCACAAAGTGGCGACTGCGACAACTGTCACTACAATATTTACATCGTCCTATAACTAGGTACAATCAAACAAGTCGGCGCTGGACCAGTTTGAATAAAAATCCCTTGGCTCGCTCATAGAGTCGAGGCACACTAGAAAATGGTTTTGAAGACGAGTGTCAATGTACGTGTAAAGTAGCACTGGAAGCGACGATGTCTTGCTGAGTGATTCTCGCCCTTATGGTGGTCTAGCGGGAAGTTGTTCGACCGTACCTATAAGAACGTATTATAAAAATACTATGTCTCATAAGAATAAACTCTTTTATTCCTAAGCGATTACAACGGCCATGACAGCTTATTAACTAGATTATTTTATTCTTATATATCTTAAAGTTATATTCAACACTGTTACGTAACCCTAATTATTACTTTGTTACACATTGCGCGTACGCAAACGTATTTATGCAAATATTATCTAGCTAAGAATCCATTGTATGTACACTCTACCTATCTAAAACCCGATGCAATCGATCAGCACTATTAAATTATATTATTAGCATTATTAATACTACATATATTAATGAGTGTCTCCCTCTAGGCCGCGTCTTATATCGTTACCTAATTAAAATATGAACTAAGTGTAAAAGGTAGTTTGTTATAAAAAGCATTAGAAGTCAAACAAAGAGTAAATATGGTTTATGCGGATTGTGTAGAACTACTTAAATACTGAAATCTGCTTTCCATATTGCAAGTGAATCTTAAAGGTTGGCTTTGTACGCGTATACATATCCGTGGAACTATATGAAAGACTCATTGTAGGTAACGCACGTAGTGCGGTTTGCGGAGTAAAGAGCGTGTTCGCGTACGTGTACGCATTCGTGTACGCAATAGCCTTATCTTGGTGGCGCGGGAATCTTTACGGTCTGTCTCGACTCCGTCACTCGGTCGTAAGAATAAAAGGTTGGAGAATGTTTTGTGAGACTGCCCTAAACGCTTTCGGGGCTACTCTTAGACTACTGCGGTGTCTTCAACGTCCCGGCCACGCGACAATGTTAGCGCGGTCACGCGAAACTCGGTTAGCACACTTTACAGCAATCTCGTCCGGGTTGCATTAGCCTGTAGCCGCGCCGCGGTAAAATATGATAAATAAAGTGCATTGCCGGATAGTAACAGGATCTTTTTATATAAAATAATGGTTGCAACACGAAAGCCTCCTGTATCGACGGAAAGCACGTACGATATTTAAAACGATAAAGTATTTAAATGCCGATGAAACCAATCAAACATTGCTATCAAATGTGAATGTTTGCACTGCATTGTGAATCTACAAACGACCAACAACGGTAGGTAGACAAGTTTATTCTCTGAAGATACTAACTTACTATTTCTAGATGCATCGATCATAAAAACTAAGTTTGATATTTGATATTTGAAATAATTAATATTGTTCAGCACGAAATATAATCCTACTATGGCGCGGTCCTTCAAAGTTCGCGGGCTCTATAACTAGTTTGCAATTGATATTCCTTTGTCAGACCTTAGTAGTTCTACACCTGCCATCCATAAATACACTTTGGCTAAGTATTGTTATAGTTAAAAAAATGCAAGGCTCAAATAAAATAAATGCCCGGCATGGCAGTGAAATATTCCTTGGAACTGAAATACTATTTTAATATTTGTGACGTAGTAAATTATGCGTTATAGTAATAATATTGCGTGGTAATAAATAATAATGAGGTACAGATAGCAGAGATGTGACGAGTGTCGACTATTGGCGGTGCAGTCGATCGTGTGACAGTGCATAAAACGGCGGATGAAAGATTGTTGCTGACGGTACCGTAAGTAGTCAACCGTACATCAATGACCTTTCAATCTGGTTGTTCAAATATGACTTTAGGCACCCAACTAAAGAAGTAGTTGGACGATACTTTCAGAAAAACAGAATACCGAACTTTATGTGAAAATCTCATTGCGAAAAACAATAATGAATGTTACGTGAAAAGCCTTTTTGGAGGACACGTTGAAATTAATTGGGCGAATTGCTCATTCAATGCTTTTATCCAATACGAATTTTACATATTTCTATTAAATTGTGAATTTGTTTATGAAGTTTCAAATAGGAAACCATACAACTAAATATTCCATCATGAATTTATTATACAACCATTAATGGGATGAAACAAGTAGGTAAACTTACTAAATATTATTCACTGATGGGAAAACTGTCACCAATTACCATGTTATCATTGCCCGCCGCCCGATAGTAAAATTTTATAGCATTATTTATTTACTTCTGACAAAAATTCGGTTTTATATCGACTTTATTTAGTGTTTGTGTTTATTTGAATTTAAATTTGTGACATTAGCTTCGGCTTGATAGGGCGGCGAAATATGTGGAAAATTCGGAGGACCCAAGTTGCCTGGCAGTTGTATTCAAGGTATTGGCAGCCGTGTTAAAATAGGGGCTAAATAAGGGGCTTGGTTGAAAATCGGCGCCAGGCATTCGCTTAGCATAATTATGTTGGATGCACGCAAAAACCTATACGTACTTTTGTCTTGAATATTTTCTTTTTTGTTTTGTTATGTGGGTAGTTCTACAAACAGAGGAATTTTCGGCGGCTCAGCCAAAATGTGATAAAAAAATTTAATAAATATTATTTTTGTATGGTATACTGTTAATTACAATTGTTTCTTGTTGGTCACTAAAAATAATCAAGATTCACAACTATTTTCTGAACAAAATACTGTTCAAAGTGCCGAATTTTCAAGATCCTGGGTGTCCCTCGACCATATTTTAGTTCAAAGTGCGTTGTAATTCATTTACTTCTACATGAAAGTTATAAATAGAACCCGAATCAAAAAGTTAACTATATTTTTCTGCCTAGGTAGAACAATAATTATATTATTTGCTTAAAAATATATTGAATAAATTTTGTTTACATTTTGCCCCACGATTAAATATCAGTATCCTGTTCGCTGTAAAATTACCAAATATTGACTAAGCCATTTGTCGTGCGTCGTTGCCGTTCAGATATCGTCGTTGCCGATAGAACCTACGGCAGAGACAAAGAATATCATCTATCTAATCTCACCTAGCTCGTGTTTAGTGAGGCCAGTGAGTTCGGCAATTGAAATGTTGTCATAATCAGTGGTAGCGCATAGGCCTAGTTTAGCTTATTTTTGTTGAATGTTATAAATTGGCATGTTTTTTTCTTATTTAGACAGAAATTATCAAGTATCTGTTCTCAGGATCCTGTCCAATTTGTACGGGTGTACGTCGTCAAAAAGGCTTTTTGGTGATGTGATAGAAAAGCAAATATCAGGTAATATGTCGTATGTATGTGTATGTCTGAAAACTCACCAACACAATAAAGTAGCACACAAATTACTTTTGGGCCAGATTGTGAATGCAAATAAGGCTTGGAAGTTGAAAAACAGGGTTATAATAGATGCAGAGACAAGAAAAGCAAAATAAAAGGCTGCAATGAAACAAAAAACATGCTTGAAAAAGATGGACCAAATATTTTAGAAGACAACAAGTACAGTAGTCTGTGTGCAGGCAAAAAAGAATTTGTAAGAATTAAAGCAACTAAACAAAAAGTACAAGTCCTGTTCAAAATTGTTTAAGGTATTAATTAGGTATCTAAGCCAAGCATAAAACTATTATTAATATTAAAAAGATAGGTTGATTATTTAAAATTAAAGTTAAGAAGCTAATTTTAATAAATTGGGAAATAAATTATAGGTCTCGATTGATTTTTGTTGTTCTTCTCAGTTTCCTGGTGTCCTTCTCAGTTTCTTGTTGCTTGATTATCTTTAAATGGCCATAAATAAAAAAATATTAAATATTTTGACTGTTCCGTTTAGGATAAGCTACAAGAAATTGTACTCTTGTTATTAGACTGAATTCCACCACCAGAATGTATAAAAAATGTCGAGCCAAAATCAGTCTCGGATTCTTCCTTAGTTTGTAGAACTACCCATGTACCTTTTTTTTCTTGACTTGTGGGATTTTATTTAATTTACTTATATATTATTCTTTTCTAGTCGTACGTTTAACGATCTTTGGGCTAAAACTATCACCTTGTGGGTCCCAGATAGAAAGAAGCCTCGCGGCAGACCCAAGTTTAGGTGGAAAAATGATTTGAGACTTTATAATGCAGAGTAATGGTGGTTAATATAGCATATAGCACAATAGCACAGCACGCTAATTTTATTTCGCATCTAATAGCAAGTTCAGTCGGCTCTCGTTCGTGCTATAAAATAGCATATAGCATATAGAATCAAACATCGCGCCGACGCGACGGCATATCGCACTTCGCACGTTCGCAGCGCTGCGAATTGCGATATTTGCGATCAGTCTTCGCGTGCTAACGCGAGCAGCTAGACGTGAACTTGCGTAGCGCGTGAATTTTAGCTGTTCGTTGGCTCGCGCGATTTAAGTAGGTAGGCATATAAGTTCGCGAGTTATTTTACGTTCTCAAAAGTTAAGTGTTTTGTGTTTGATTAAAAAAATCTGTGATAGGACACGTAATACTGTGTATCTATGAATTATCTGAGTAACATGTGTGTTAAAATGATTTAAATAACTCAATATAATTATATACAGTCCTAAGCCTGAAAAGTATGAAGGAAAATTAATTGACTTATTTATTATTAATAAGTTGGTTAATATTAGTTTGTTGTGCATAATGATTACATTTTATACTTAGAAGAAATGTACAAATATGTATATGTATTGTTTATTCATGTTTAACATTACCGTTCACCATGTTATCTGCCCCGCACCACGCGTTAAGTCTTCAGACTCGTTAGGCAAATAGCATGTTTGTCGACGCTATATTAACCTACGTTCAAATATAGATAGCGTGACAGCGCGCTAAATCGTAAGTACATGTGCTAAAACTAGCGGTCACACGAAGGGTGTTGACGCTTCGCACGATAGCATGATATATTATAGCATTTTTAATAGCATGCTAAAAAATTTAGCATATAGTTTATAGCATGCGATTGATAAATAGCAGATTCGAACATCATTAATGCAGAGTGGACAACAGCTCTCGATAGAGGGAGGTGGAAGGAGGGTAGAGAGGCCTTTGCCCTGCAGTGGGACAGGTAAGGCTGCAAATAATAATAATAATAATTCTTTTTTTATCTTATTTGTCAACATTGTTTCCTTTTTTATCGTTTAATTGTATGTATGCTAAAATAAATATTAAATTTGTTTATCTTTATTTGTGACTGTCGACGGACAAAATGTCCATTGTCTGTACAAAGCCAAATATATAGTCATATCGGTGAAAATGCGATGCCGTTGTACTCGGCATTGTGATGAAATGCCAACTGTCATGATCGATCAGATATGTAGGTGGCACAAAAAATAGTCGTCATGTGTAACACATCCGTGTATCATGTACAAAAATGTTAATAATACAAATAATCTCGAAGTAATCTGGAACGGATAGTGGAGGTGTACTCCACAGATTTACAGACGTAATAATTTTATTAAATAAAATGTTTAAACGTCTTGTTGAAAAAATATACATAAAATGTAATTATAAAATGTACCTAGTTGTAAATGTCAATAAAATTTTGCCCTAAAATAATTGTCACAGGTGTATTATACCTTTACAACGAAATACGATATACCAAATGTTATGTATTTAATTTTTTAATTTGGCGGGATTTTTGCTTGAAATCCTAAAATTTTAAATAAGTTATGGAAATTGCTTGAGTGCCGGTTTTACGTCGTTGCCAAACTTACAACTGATTACGCAATATTAAATCGCAAGTAGGTAAAATATCCTAAGTAATGAATTACTGTGAGAAAACAATACACGAAAAGCTAATACTCTAAAAATTCCAATACCG
Organism: Euclidia mi; assembly: GCA_944739405.2. NCBI lineage: Eukaryota > Metazoa > Arthropoda > Insecta > Lepidoptera > Erebidae > Euclidia > Euclidia mi. The sequence continues at coordinate 5,517,666 of OX123199.2, read as the reverse complement.
TAGGCCCAGTGTCGCTACCAGGGATAAATTAATATAACCCACTAAATAAATATCTAGAAAATAATTTAAAAGGAACTTATCAGAAGGTATCGAGGCTGGGCCTAAATAGAAAATATGCTGTAACACATAAAAATTATCATTTAAATATTTTGGAATTACAAAACGTACATTTAAACTAATAGGTTTATTATTTACAGCAGATTAGGGTGAAGTTTTATTCGGCGATAATTTAATGGCGATACATTTTTTCGATAATACTTAATTCGCAATATTTATTTAGATGACGTGCTATTTTTTTTAGATAAATTCTTCTTCACCACATAGTGCCTATAAATTTTTATTCTAATTAGTCGCGCGCATCACTTAAAAGGTCTAATCGCATGATTTATTTCGGTTTAATTTGTCTTTCTTTTACCAAAAACATTCAAATGTAGGCTTTAGAATATATTGTGAAGTATCTTCTAGTTTGTAACAGTTATTTATATTCGTTGTATTTACAGAAAATATCATAGAGTTTTAATTGGCTTGACGTCATCAGCGTTGTGGGTAGTGAATAAAGGCAAGGAATCCGCTAAGAAGGTCTTACTCGTCGATGGAAATAGCCCAATGATATAAGAAAACATAAAATTCTGAATAGAGGAATTTAGGTTACGATGATCATAGTTTGAAGGTTTTATATTTAAGTTATTATTGCATGTTTCTAGTAAAAAAGTAATTTTTACAATTGCAGATGAAACGACAAAGCCTTCTTGCATTGAATTTGTCATGATTTTGATCAATCATGACGGCCGGTTGGCGCCGCGGGAGTGTAAGCGACTGCTACGCCGAAGATCGCGGGTTCGATTCCCGCTCAAGTCAAACATTTGTGTGCATGAACATGGATGTTTGTCTTGGTCTGGGTGTTTCTATGTATAATATGTATGTATTTACAAAAAAAAATTATATATATGTATGTTTATCCATTATCTAGTACCCATAGTACAAGCTTCTGCTTAGTTTGGGACAAGATGGTGTTGTGTGAATGTGGTAGAATAATATTAAAAAAAAAATATATATATATATATATATATATATATATATCAACAAAGTAAATATTTCAATAGAATTTTGTATCGCCAATCGCACCAATATTAAAACTTCACCCTATCTTCTTCGCCTGGGTGTGGACGAACGAATGGTCACAGCGAATATAAATCCGCTTATCCGTCGGCGCACACGAGGCTTAACAGGGATTTTTTGTACATTAGGGTATTATATTTAAACTAAAAACGACGGACACTAGATACGATGCAAGTACGATGCAAGTACGGCATCGTATGTATTGTTCCGATGGTGAAAGATATGCGTATACAGATAGCTAGGTATCTGCCGACGCCGCTTAAACACGCAGTGCACGGAGAGGCTAAAATTTAAAACAATTCCAACATCTTGCAAGAATACGTCGACAGCTTCTGGGACCGATCTGCATACACTAAATCCAGTAAGTACAGTGACCCCATTTATCCCGGGGCCACCGCACTTGGTTGACTGCGTTGTCATATAAAGGTACATTTACCTCCATATGATAGCCACGTTCGGGTCGTCTTCGATGATTTGGTCCAGGGTGAGGAGGTCTATCCGTCCGAGACAGCAGATTTCATCTGCGCAGTGGCGTCCGTTGAAAAGTCGCCGGATGCCCATGATGGGGTCTAGCCGGTTGTTGAAGCCGTTTGGACGAGGTTGAGCACGGATGTAAACTGGATACCTGGTGAAGAAGAGAAAAGTGTTCTCAAAGATTCTTACCGAGATTCTTATCCAAAGAATATGCAAAGATGTATGTGAAACGAAAAGTCAAACTAACCTTTTGAGGCATTTGATGAGGCCATGCAATTGTGCGTAGACAATTAGACGGCGGATATCAAAAGTAGGTCCCGGTGAGTTAGAGAACCTCTCGCAGACAGCGCGCAGGGTGGTGCCTTGTTGAAGCGCGCACAGTATCTCTAGTACATCCGAGATGGAAGGCTAAAAGAGAAAACATATGAATTAGAACGCCGTCGAGTCCATCCGTCTCTAAGAAAATGGTAAAGAGAAAGAGATATCTTACTTTTTCGCTAGCTGATTCGATGCCTTTGGTGATAAAGGTGAGACAAGACTTTTGAAGTTCCAGATCGCTGAACAACCGACTCAGGTTAGGGGTGGCTCGGTACATATTGCTGAATTTCAAGACAGGAATCAAGGTGACCTTAGAAAGAAAATTGGCCAGATTACAATAATATATTCGTCCCGAAGAAAAAGTCCAATAGCCGTGTGGTTGACGGTACTCACCACGCCGTAGTATACAAGGTTCTGGATGCAAGACTTGACTAACGTCTTCTCAACGTTGGTGTCCGCAGCGATCTTGGAGACGTTGTTATATCCATCAATGTGCGGCAATAGCTAGAACAATTCACTAAACTTACCACATGTTTCTGGCTACACATCTTAAAGAATTTGACCTATACTACCTATGATAACGTTATATTTGTACTACATTTGCAGGTGTTAATTCCTCCAGTCTTTTGACTGCCTCTGTAGTCCTGCGGTAGTGTTAGCGACTGCGGATCATGAGGTCTCGGGTTCGATTCCCGGGTCGAATAAAAAGTGTTATTGGGTTTTGCTGTTAGGAATTATCCAATAGAAGTTCGGAGTCAGGGAGTTGGAGGTGTTACACCTCCGCGCCTCAGAAAGCACGTTAAGCCGTTGGTCCTGCGGCCAATCTCTCTTCGGTCGTGTCGCATGTGGCGTCCCATCGGACTATGAGAGTGAGGGAATAGAGAGTGCACTTGTGTTTGCGCACACACTTGTGCACTATAATATGTCCCCCGCAGTTGGCAAGTTTCATATATAGACAAGCCGCCGTGGCCGTAATCGGTCGCGAGGACATCAAGTAATTCCTCCAAGAAAACGTTAAGAAATCTGTCCCGGCTGTCAAGATCTTTGACAGACGCAAGGGAAGTATACTTGAATATACTGAATTAATCTGCGCCTGGAATGTCGCTGTCCCTTTGGGTTACTGAGGTCAGACGGCAGTCGCATGTCGGTGATACTGATGTTTTGTCAGATGTGGTGAGACTGGTGAGCGCACCATGGGCTCCATCGATGGCTTTGGATGCAGCCAGGATAGCGCTAGGACGAATCATCGTCAGCCATCATCAGATGACAAGTAATTATAAAGACAAGACTGATCTTGCTGTTGCGGTATACGCCTGAACACATATTTAGCGCTATCGCTGCACGCTGTAGGCAAAGACAAGCTCGTTGTCGAGACAGCTATGCGTTATTGGCTCTCTTCAAGGACGAATATTCGCAGAAATCGTAGCAAGCCAATGTATTTCAGGGTTTTGGTGAGTAGGCCCACGCCAGCTAAGGCAATAAATTCCAAAGTATTACTCACCTGTCTGGTGGTGAGGTCCCAGTCAGCTTCCATGTCAACTTCAAAAGGCTCGTCGTCTTCAACGTCCAGGTGTTCTTGGCTCTGAATACCTTCGGAGCCCTCCGGGGGAGTTGTCCGCCGGGGGCGGCCTGGTCGAGGGAGACCCACAGACGCAATCAGGACGGGAACGTCGTGATCGTACACCGGTTGTGGATCTTTACGCACTTCTAGCACCTTTAAGTGCATAACTGTGTCGCCCTCTGTCGACGAGTGCTTGTTTATAGCGTTTTCCCACTAAGCTTGTTCAGATTCCTTCATGTTACTGATTGGTATGCTGCATACCAAGTAATGTGAAGAAACATAAACAACGCGTGATCAGCCACTTAGTGGAAAAGGAGCTTTGGATCGTGCTAGTCAATGAATGAAACGTGACGTTTCATGCCGCAGACCTGATTAATCGTGTTGCTGTGACGCTGGCGTTTAGTTACTGCGAAGCTGCAACGATGTTGTGGCCACCCATTACCAATATTGCTCTCAGACGATGTTGATGCATCTAAGTTTTATGTTTTGATGGATTCACGGAAACTACGTCCCCAATATAGTTTGGCAACTAAACTGATGGTTTCAATACGGGCTCATCGATGAGATCTATCAAGTTCGAAACTATCGAGCAAAGCGGAACATCACTTTGGGCTGACCCGTTTTCGAGTTTCAAACACGACTAAAAGTTAGCTAGTCTAATGCATATTCTGTCATAAGCATCGGAACATCACTGATGCTTAGGTCACTAAGTTACTAAAACTTGCTCAGCATGCATGGAAATAAAAGTCATTGAATAAATTTATGACCGTCCAACGTTGGATGAATTCGCTTTGTAGCATACACAATGCCGTAAGGTAGTACAAAAATGGCTGAACTCGAGGTTCTTTAGCTGAAGGCAAACGGAAATATTCACATCTATTATTTTAGATGTCAAACTTCGTTCAACACCCGAAAACATCGATGTATATCGCAGACAATATTTTAAAACTGGACACCATAAGCGAGAGCAACCATTTTTGATACTAAAATATGAAGAACTGCACAAAGGCCTATACGCCTAAAAATCGCCGCAACGCACAGCAAGTACAATTGAGACAAAAATGAACCTGAAGGGGGACTTACCGACTAATGTAGCCTTCCGATACGTATTCAGATCGTGAAGCAGATGAGCTAATAGTGTTGGCAGTTTACTCGAGCCACCGGACACGAAACGAGTCTCTTCCTCCATAATTGTCTGTTAGGACAAAAATGCTCATATAAAGCTACGCTATGAAGCCTTAATTTATGCAGAAGACAGAATATTTGTGGTATGATATGAATATGAAATTTCGTCCAATTTTGAAACCGTCCGATTTAGAACTGAGTCTGTAATAGGTTTCCTCATTATAGATACAGTAACGAGCTGTGTGTGTTTAACATTCAATGATTTCGTTTTCTATTAAATGGGAAGTATGTACTATACATACTGCCCAGTGCATTATACTTACTGCCGATCAAAAGGAGGGGTGATGTAGAGTATTTACAGACTATACAAGGCCAAAACGCAGCCATAGGGAACTGGTCGCGTACATATTGTAATGCTATATTTAAATCTGTGAATACAATATATACACAAATTTTGCGTACTGCTCGTGTATAGTTCGTAACGTGAATACATGCGTCCTAATCCCGGACTATACTACATTAGTTACACCTGCCGGACAAGACAAGAGATATAGTTTAGTGAAATAATGGGTGCATATATGAAATAATATTTGAACTTTATTAGTGGAGGATTAAATATTATGTAATTCAAGTAACTAAATAGGTTATGTTAGGTTCTCTTTTGACCCTTAACCCAAACATAGGAGCCCTGCGAAGCAGGGCTCCGTCATCTTAGTTTATTAAAATTTATTTAATTTGACATAATGTCTACTTACCTACATAATTATTATATTTGTGATATAATATAATATAATGAATGCCTTACAAAATCTAGAATAATCTTCAGATCTATACACGATTAGTCCGTATGCGTACTGGCACTGTATATTATAGTATAATAAGCAAGTCAGTTAGATCACTACGAAGTATACTCGAGTATTAGCGAACTAATCGTGTATTATAGACTGGAAGAACTCAGCAAAAAAGTTATTTCCAATCTATACGCGATTAGTTTCACACCCCTGCATTCTGGCATTGTATATAATGTAAATACGCGGTGAGGTGGTCTTCTCGGTTTAAATTCCTTTTTATTTCTTATTCTGGTATGACATGGTAAGAGGAAGAAAGAAAAGGAAGTATTCGGTGTCTCACCTTCGAACAACTTTCATCATCATCAGCCTCTAACAGTCCACTGCTGGACCAGGCCTCTCCTTTGAAAGGAGGAATTGGCCCACTATACCACGCTGGCCAAACGGGTTGGTATAGGGTCTGTATCAAGTTTTCCCTCTCTTACAGTGCTGTTCTCTGCATAATAGCTCCCTCTGTTGGCTCTTACGACACCAATGGGATGATATAGGGTGGTGACATTCCGTATTCTTAATCCGTCACCACACGGACGAACACTTAGTACATCTTAAATTAGTTGATTTAAAAGCTTTCTTCTTCACCGAAGTCCACGTCTTCAACTATGTCCATTTCTTCACCTGAATCTGAGAGCCGGGAGATTATGACTACCGGCTATGATACTATCCCCATCACTGTTATTATCCTGACGACTGCTTATGATGCAGACTGCTATTCTCAAGTCGTTATATAAGCATTTTAACGTTTGCCTCTTCAAGATAGAGCAAAAATCTGTAGTCTAGGGTACCGTGTAATATTTTGGGATTTTTTACTCTTCTTATCAAGGAGCTCGTTTCGTTTTGTAACTGAAGCATGAAGATAGGTAGTATAACGGTACGATGTAATAGCTTATATCAGACTCAGGCGGTTACTCAGAACGCAGCTTTGATTTAAATGGTAGTCTAACAGCTATCTATCTCTTGCTTCCAAAGGCTTAGAAGCTTTTGTCACAACCGTCAATATTATTTCAAGGACCACTTTCCTAATTACCATCCTATACAAAGAGATTTCTGAAAAAGGGCATGGCTATTTGGCGACATTGATACTTGTGACGACAAAGACCCTCACATCTAGTATGCGCCGAGCGCATGCCGGGCTCAAGGCACACGCAAGCTTAATGTGATGTGAGGATTATCTTAGCTTGTTCCAGTTGACATTTGCGATTGGAATTTTTTGTACGCAGTCAATTTCTTTCTTACTAAGAATTGTCATCAAGTCTGAATGTTTCATAAGGTGTAAATATGCTTTAACTGGAAGCCATGCGTTTTCACTTGGTCTTTATGAGCTGAATAAATCACAGGTGGACGGGAATTCCGAGAATTAATCAATATATCTTTGTTGTGTCGTAGAGTACTGATAAGTAGGGGTTTTTGTAACCACCTTTCATATTAGACTTTTGTCTTGGAGGCAAAGCAACTCACTTGAGAACGCATGTTTATTCTAAGAAAACCATGAAAGGAACAGGTTAATACCATGATTCAAGAGCTAGAATGGCTTAGAATCGAGACGCAACAATCCGACTCGATTTTTCATTACTTTGATTAATGTCTTGGCTACTGTATGTAAAACACATTCGATTCTTATAATTTGTATAAGAAACCGGCCAAGTGCGTGGCCACGCGCAATGTAGGGTTCCGTAGTTGCCCATAATGGCCATTATTGATTATAACTTCTGTTTCACATGGGACTAAAAACGGGCATCTTTAAGATTAAGCCAGCGCTCTCAATGTAAACTCACAGAAATAGGTATTTATAAGTTAACCGACGATTACTCGTAAACTAGTGATGTCTACTTAGCCGTGATAGTTTTCCTTTTAAATTCGTTATATGTACCTACTACAATGAATAGTTTAGCCGGCAGAGGGGGGTGGGCACTTGAGTCTAACCATTTTTTTCACTTCAAAGTGTGATATTTGACAAACCAATCACTTGATCGAAAAATGATTTAAGCAAACTAATAATATTTTTTAAAACCTATCCAATGATACCCCACACAATGGGGTACTCAACCAAAAATAAATTCAACCGCACTATATTATATGTACTTAGGGGAGATACCCTTAAGGCGCTGTCCTAAGCGACTGTTTTGGTAAATGAGGGGGTGAAGCAGGGGAGGTGAAGGGAGCTTAGCTCCGTCTACTGCGGGGCGCCCCCCTTCATTCTCGTCGCGTGCGGCCGTATTCTGGCGACATCCGTATTCCAATATTTCAAAATCGCAAGCAAAACGTTTTAGCATATTGAATTGAGATACTGATATTAAAATTTATATTACATACATCAATCTGTTTGTACAATATAGGCATAGCGCAATTTTTGTTCTCAGTGCAGCCATGAGCAAAACTGGTTTACATTAGACGTTATAGGTATTAAATGTTGACGAAAGTAGGTAAATACCTACGTGCCGTAAGATGATAAAAATAATTAAGTCAGTTCCATGTATGGAGAGGCCATTATTATGTTTGTTTTGTTTTTGTATAAAAATAGTGAAGCAGTTCATAGAATACCTACATCTAATTCCATTCCTGCCAGTTTTCAAATCTGTTTTGCAATAAATTGGCTGTGACATACGGGCGGACAGACAGACAGACATTGCGAATCTATAAGGGTTCCGTTTTTAAAATTTTTGGCTACGGTACCATAAAAAACACAATACTGCTCTACTAAGCGCAAAAGCCGTATCTCAACTAAAGCGAGTTACGAGATAATTGAAGTTTAGTAAAAGTTGATTTCTTTTATTTATTTATGGATGTTTATTGTTATTATAGGTATAATTATTATGGCAAAGGTTTCGAAATACGTCGCCGTTTTTAGGGGTTGTGAGTGATTGGAGAGGGAGCAGGGGAGGTCTTGAAACCCCCCTCACCATTTTCACTTGCCGCAAATACTTGGTTTCCTCTGAAAAAAAAAATCTCCAAACATCGGTGTGTATGGCACTGCCAACTTCCACATTCATCACACTAGTTTAATAAACTAAGGTTGTCGGAGCCCTGCGAAGGGCTCCTATTTTCGGATTAAGGGTCAAAAGAGAACCTAACATAACCTATTTATTTACTTACTAGAGGACGCCAGCAGCTACGCCCACTCCTTTTTTTTTTAAATTTATCTGTTTTTACCGATCCCGTGGGTATTTCGAGAAATCCCTTCTTAGTGCACCCCTACGGTCCCCAAGGAACATACATGCCAAATTTCAGCTTCCTGCGCCCAATAGTTTTGGCTGTAGTTTGTCTGTCAGTCAGTCAGTAACGCAAGAACTTTATATATTAAGATTACAGTCGCACCTAACCCAAGGCACTCGAAAGCAATGACGCACAAATTTGACATTAGCTGTCAATATGATCATTCCAAGATGGCAGTTTAGCTTTTCGTTTCACGTTTTTCACATAAAACCTAAAAATTACATTTGTAAAACTGTACTAAAGTATAAAAACTATGTTCCGTTTTGCATAATTGCCGAAGTATTTATGAAATTTTGGAAATTGTTTAAAAATATTGAGACGCAACTCCGGCAGCCAAAATTACTTTTAGGGGATTAAAACGAACTACCTTAAGCCCCCTACACTACCAATACCCTCAAATTCAGGCGACTCGTTTCGAAACCCAACCCATTATTATTTTTCAAAACAGATGAAAGATCAAAAATATATGTGGATATACCTTATTCATGAGATACTGCTATGTCGCTTAGAAAATTATAGAATTAGAATTTGAGTTACTGCTTTTTCGTTAGCTCTCATCATTAGGGAATGCAATCTCGATCGAGATCTCGGCCTTTTTTAGCGAAATTAATCTCGGTCGAAAAATGGGCGAGATCTCGCGAGATTTACGAGATTGCACTCGAGCATAAAAACGTCTTATTAGAAGCGCGAACTGACTCGGACGGAGTTGCAATCTGTCGGTATCGGCATTAATAAAAAAATGAAAGGAATTTATACGAGTCCGGGGGCTTAAAAGGCAAACTTTTGCAGTTCGTGGATGTCTGCCTGAGAACTGCGAGAATTTCAATTAGCGTTGAATCCGAAAGGGCCTTCTCAGCGGCTGGTTATCTGGCCAACAGAAAAGGAAGCCGTTTAGTAGACGATTCTGCTTTTGGACATTTTGTGCTTCTGAAGAAGCTACTTTGAAAATAATTCGTAATAATGGCTTGTGATTTAAACTGAACCAATCTTTCCTTTGATTGGTATATTTTGTTAATTAGGATCTGTAATTTCTAAAAGTCTGTCTAATTGGTATATTTTGTTAATTAATCTGTTATATCTAAAAGGTCTACTGAGTAGATATAGTTTTATTTACCTAATTGATAATAATACCTCAGTTTAGTAACATAGATTTTTTTGACCTCTCGTTGTTTTGTTTGTTATAAAAGAAATGTTTTATTACTAAAAGATTTTTGTTTGAAATTAGAAGCGAAGACTGGTTGTTTCTTTCCTTTCTTATTTGACAGATCCGTCCGTAAAAGCGTAAAAGCTTACTTCATAAAACTTTATTAAAACAGTATAGACAGATAGGTACCTACGTCAAACAATGTTTGAAGCATAAAAGTCTATTGAAAAATTCGTGATAAATAATGTTTCCTATAATACTTAAAATGGTTATTATTTTTGTCCTAACTAATCAAATATTGCGATTATTTAAAAAAAAATACATCCATATTGCCAATCTCGCGAGATCTCGAAACTGGCGAGATCTCGCGAGATTGGCTTCATAATCTCGGGAGATCTCGCTTGAGCCCAAATCTCGCGAGATTTGCTTTCCCTACTCGTCATACATGTTTGTATGGAAAAATTTAAAAAAAATCTTTCGCTTCAAATATGTGTTGTTTCAAAGAAAATAAATATTAAAAGATATTTATTTATATTCATTTATAATTTATTAACAAAATACAGAGTTTACAGCTCATCAAAAGTTATCTGTCTGCTACAACCCGGCAGGTTTTCTTTATTCTCATCGAATGTTAAAGGCAGTGTGTGAGGTGATAAGGCTTCAATACTTATTATTTGCTGTTGTTCACGAGGCACAGTTTCATTTACTTTCCTTTTACGGCTTGGTATTGTAGAAATTTCAAGCACTGATGAAACATTTTCCTCTCCGTGATCTCGCAATGCCATCCCTTGAGCTTGACGAGAATCAACAAATTCAGGCAACTGCCAATTCATATAAAACGCCACAAGCTTCTCCCAGAAAACATCATCTCTTTCTATAATTTCTATTTTTAGTGGTATACTTTCGCCACTCCACACAGCAAATAAACACTTTTGTTTGCGTGTAACGTGGCGTTGCCCCTGAATTTGGTAATAACAATTACAATATTTGTTTAGACTAGTCAGTTCACTTTTTTATCATGTTTCCATATTTGTATTTTATTTGCTCTTATACTATTCTCCAGGCCATTCTTATAGGCAACTTTAGAATATTAAATTTCCACAATCGTGTTTGGACCTATTAATCTATCTGGCGTGGCACCAATAATCGAATAATCCACAAGGCTCAATTGTTACATTTTCTTGCTTCGCCAGTTGTTGCAAAGCCAGTTGTTCATTTTAGATTCTATGCGCAACTGATTTTACATTGCAAATATTTTATTTTTACAAAATATTTTTTACTAAGTTGGCTTTACTGCTGTTATCTCTTCTTTTTACCACTATACAAAAATTTCAATCTGTCAACATATTCTTACGCAATTCGAACCAGTCACTGCTATCCCTCTTGAAATTTTTGCTTATCACTACGGAATTTGAGTCAAATTTGTTAAAAAAATTGTTTGGCATTTCTTGGCTAGCTCTTGAACAGATTGTGTTAGGAATTACTGAAGTCAAATGTGTGTAAGATGTTGCAGAACTGTTATCTTTAACTTCACTGTAATTACAATAATGATAATTAGTTACGTACTTTATTATTAAAAAAATACTATATCTTGTGTTATAGCAAACAGAGAAGTTACCTTCTTACTTATAAATGATTGATTTTAGAAATTAAAAAGATATTAGATGTACTGAGACATACCTAATAGTTTATGAATAATCAAAGTTTTACCCGATGTACTTAAAAAGGTTTATGTTCAAAACACAATAATACAACATTCGTTACCGCTTGTGTGCGGATTGCGGAGCGCCATATTAGCGCTGTCATCATTATTGTTCGCCGTGGCGGCATCTTAGCGCTCCAGGCGCTCTGACAAGCTAATGAATTTGAAATATCTATACATATAATAAAATGGTAGGAAAGTCAAAACTGTACATTGAATATTTTTTTTAAAGAATACTTGGGGTGTGATCTACAATCGATACCGAAGCCAAAAATATAGTTTTTAGAATTTTTGTCTGTTTATCTGTTTGTCCTTATGTCCGGGCTAAACTCAAAAAGTACTGCATGGATTTACTTCAAATTTGGCACAAATATTATTAAAAAGTCGGGTCACCATATAGGCTACATATTATTACGCTATCACCTACTAGGAACGAGCAGAGAACCTTTATTTCTTGAACGTATTCTGTAACAACGTGTAATGTAACAATGCATATTTTAATGTTGTTATTATGTTAACTATGCTATAATCTAGCTTCACACTATAAAAATCACGCAATATAAGTAACTAAGGCTGATAAACATAATTAATTGAATATGGGTAGAATCAAGACAATTTTAATGCAGCGCCATCTAAGAGAGTTCAAAAACATCAAGTCGAATTACATCTGTAAGCCCTTTTTGGATATAAATAATTTAATTTGAACATGTTGGCGACGTTAATAGTTGTTTTCAAAAGTCATAGATGGAGTTGTATATTTTCTTCTTTAAATTGTATTGTTAATTCGTTTCAGAGATGAGCAAGACTATACGTTGAAGTTATTTAATTAATTAAATACATAACTACACCATCGCCACACTTGATTGCTTACATCATTTCTGTCAGAATAAATAGTAATAGATTTAGTACAAAAAGAAACATTTTGGTCACATTGGTGTAACATCATCAGCCTTTAACATTCCACTGCTGGACTAGGCCTCTCCTTTGAAAGGAGGAATTGGCCTACTATACCACGCTGGCCAAACGGGTTGGTATAGGGTTTGTATCAAGTTTTCCTTCTCTTACAGTGCTGTTCTCTGCATAATATGCTCCCTCTGTCGGCTCTTACGACACCCATGGGATGATATGGGGTGGTGACATTCCGTATTCTTAATCCGTCACCACACGGACACACATTGGTGTAAATGGCTTCTTAATTAATATATTTTCATGTCGCATATAAACTTGCTTTAAATTGTCTTTCGCGATATACATATACCACGTACCTTTGTTTGGATTAACTATATATAAACATCAGTAAGATGTGGAACTAGCTGAATCTTATTTAGTCACACACAGCCATTTATTTATTGTTACGTCTGAAGCGGTTTGGCGGATACTGGTGTTCTCTATACATGAGAAGCATCCTACCGTCATGCATTTACACGTCCACCTAGAGAACAGCCAGCGCATATATTTTGATCCCGACAGCGTTGCTGAGCACTTGGAAAATCCGCGTCAAACAAGTCTCTTGGCGTTTTTCAGGCTCTGTAAAATCGACCAGTGTGGGAGGTCCCTTACGTATGACGAGATGCCTTCATATAACACGTACGACAAGCAAAAGCGTTGACGAGGAGGTGCTGTGGAAGGTTTTCCGGGAAGTTTCAAGGACACCGCATTTTGTAGAGTTTATACCGTACACACAAATAATGTCGAATGCTATTTTCTGCGGTTGTTACTTCACAAAGTCCGAGGCCCAACGTCTTTCGCCTTTCTGAGGACATTTGATGGCGTGGAGTATCCCACTTACCGCACAGCCTGCGTAGTCCGTCACTTTCTCGACGGTGACCAATACTGGGATGACACCCTCGCGGAGGCGAGCGTCAGTGACAGTCCCAGCCGCATGCGTCATCTGTTTGACGTCATCTTGGTGTTTTGTGGAGTCGTGAACCCGGTAGCTTTCTGGGAGAAGTATCCCCATCATATGTCTGAAGATTTTCTACGAGCTTTGAGGCGTGCTACTGGAGACGAAGTTGAATAACTGATGACCACGTGCTGAACACCTGTCTCAGTTCACTTCAAGTCCTGGTCATTTCTATCGGAAGCAATCCACTGGTCAAATATTTGTTACCAGCTTCCCAATCATTACCGCATCAAGATCGTGAAAATTGGGAGTATAATGCTGAGACAATTTGAAATGACCACCTTACGAATTTTATGACACCGTCCTTGAAAACGTTGGGCAAAGCCAGGCTAAAATGTTTTCCTTGGATGCACCTGGTGGAACAGGAAAAACATTTGTTACTACTGGCATACTTGCAGAGATCAGAAGGCAAGGCAAAATTGTCATTGCTGTAGCGTCGCTGGCAATCGCTGCCACACTGCTTCCGGGTGGTAAGACAGCACATACCATGTTTAAATTTCCCATCGATTTAGAGAGCGCCGTAACACCCGTTTGTGGTGTGTCACGTAATAGTGATAAGGGACACGTGCTCAAGGATTGCTCTCTGATCGTATGGGATTAGCGTACGATGGCCAATAGGAAGGCAGTTGAGGCCATGGACAGAACCCTGCAGGACATCCGCAGGAACGAGCATTTAATGGGTGGTCACAGTTCTGTTCAGTGACGATTCCCGACAAACGCTTCCCGTGGTGACGCGGGGCTCGAGGGCTGACGAGATGAGTCATCATCATCATCATCATCAGCCTTTAACAGTCCACTGCTGGACTAGGCCTCTCCTTTGAAAGGAGGAATCGGCCTACTATACCACGCTGGCCAAACGGGTTGGAATAGGGTTTGTATCAAGTTTTCCTTCTCTTACAGTGCTGTTTTCTGCATAATATGCTCCCTCTGTCGGCTCTTACGACACCCATGGGATGATATGGGGTGGTGACATTCCGTATTCTTAATCCGTCACCACACGGACAAGGTGAGTGCTTCGTTGAAATTATCTTTGTTGTGGTCACGAGATCGTATGATGCGCTTGACCATTAATATGAGAGCTCAGCTTGGCGTCAATGCACGTGCTCAACAATTCTAAGATGTCTTTCTAAGTCTTGACGAAGTCACTCTACCAGAGGAGAGAGGTGGACAGGTGGTGCTTCCAGAGTCTCTCAGTAGAGTTGTATCCAGCTTAGAACCAGCCTATTTTGACGCCCAAAAATGATCTGGCTGTAGCAATTGACGAATGCATTCTCTCTGAAATTGAGAGGAATGAAGTGGTCTAGACCTCTATAAACACTGTCGTCGAGCAAGAAAACGCCACACATTATCGCGTGGAATTTCTGAACTCCCTGTCAGCAAGTGAACTTCCAGCGCATACCATCAAGCTGAAGCTCGGTGTCCCGATTATGCTGCTTCGGAACCTATCTCCTCCGAAGTTGTGTTACGTGACCCGCCTGAAAGTCATCTCGCTCCACAGACACACCATTTAGGCGGAAAATTTTACGGGTTGTGGCGTCGGCGACGCAGTATTTATACCACGGATTCCTCTCTTACCTCATAACTTCCGGTTCCCGTTCAAGCGCATACAGTTCCCTGTGAGTGTTTGCTTCGCGATGACCACCAAAAAGTCGCAGAGGCAAACACTGAGGGCAGCGGGTGTCCTGTACGTCGCTTTCTTCCGCGTCACCAGTCCTGACTCTCTTTACATTTTGGCTGCGGAGAGCCAAAACACAAATGTTGTGTATCGAGAAGTCCTATAAGTATGTATTTTACCCTATTATGTATTCCTTATATTCTCCATCTGCTTCAGTCACAACTTATGACTTAATTCAGCAGAATCACCATAAAGTCATTTATTCAAAGCATGCTGAAAATCAGCACCATTTGAAGGTCAATTTTACAAAAGACAGTCTCTCTCTGTTACTACACTTTCTGCAGGTATGAAAATAATATAAAGAAGAAACGGGTAAATAAATGTTATTTTAAAAGGTATAATGGTAGGAATTTATTTAATAGTTAGGTGCTGTATAGCGTTCACGCAGACGACGTCGCGGGCAGCAGCTAGTAGGTACATAAAATGATTCGATTTTATGTTATTATTCTTTCAAAAATTGAATACTGTGGCAGCTATGTATTGTGAGAATAATTTATTTAATTATATTATGCATAATCGATAATATATAAGTAACATAGTTAGTCATAAAAGACTCTTATGAAAATAATTTGTGTAAAAATGTTACATATTTCATAATCACTTGGCCATGGATGAAAATTACGACGCTTTCTTGTACAAATCCTTCGTAGAACTTCATTTCTCTAATTGTCCATATTTTATTCTTCTAATTATATATTTATAAGCACAGAAACAATAACACACTAAACGCAACAAGAGTATAAACTTAGGTCCTAATTATATGTGGGGTGCGGATCAGAGAACCTCCCCGCGTGCCTGTGTGGCTGCTATTCCTTCTGTCGGATGGAAAAGCAGTCACCAGGTGCACCCCGGGCAACACAGGCAGCGATTCCTTAAGGAAGGGGTTAGGGTTGTGGGTTGAGTGTAGGCCGGGTGTTAGATAGGATGGGGTAGATAGGCAGGCCCTTCCGAGGGGAATCGTTGCTTGTGGCTAATCTCTGAGAAAGAGGACGGGCGGCTAGTCGTACCCCGGCTACCGTCCAGCCAGCGCGTTAGCTAGGGCGGTTAGCACCGTCCCTGCCCGCGGGCCTTCGGGCCGCGAGGGAGAAAACCTCAATAAAAAGTTACAGCGGACACAGAGGCGCTCTTTGGAGAGCTGCACCGTCCGTCCAGCAGTGCCCCTCGTGGGCTCTGACTTCGTCCCTCCTGGTACCCTTCTGCTGATCAGAGAGGACTCAGGACGGGACCTTGGCGGGCTTGGTGTGTACTTACTCTACCACCAAGCAGTCAACGGGGGTCCTTCTTTTCTTCTTTTCGTCTTCGGACATCTTGTTTTCACTTAAATTTCGTTTTGTTTTGTTTTAATTTCTTATTATTATTTTGTCTATTTATATTTGTTTAAATTTTTTGTTTGGTTTAACTTTCGTTCTTCTTTTTTCTCCTTCCACTACCACCCCCGTTGACAACTGTCAAAAACTCGTAATCCCGTACGTAGTGTCTGTGGTCAAGTCTCGCGGCTGTTTACGGGACCGAGGGTCTTGGCTTGGTCGCCCGGACCGCGTGCAAGGTAAGCACTATAAAAAATCCCCCAATCCTAAGCTGCTGCCGCACGGCGAGAGGATGCATGGCTGGCGGGTAGGTCAGTCCCTAGTGCGGCCCCCTCAGGGCATCAGCCGCCACCCTGTAGGTATTAGGCTTGCCCAGGTATAGCGGGATCTCTGCCTGGGTCGACTTTTTGTTTCTCCCGCACTCGTGGGAATACTATGGAAGATATACCTCAAGCAACCCTCCCCCTTAAACCGAAGTCGGTTGACAACACCCGATCTCGCACGCCCAGTAATGTGAGATCAGAAAAAGATAAGCGCGAAGAAGAACCTGCCCTAGAGCTGTCTGAATCAGACAGCTCAGCAATGAGCTTGGTGATACCAAGCGACAACCCCGATAAAGCTGTCCGGAAACGGCATCACTCGGGGTCGGAGCCCTCGAGTGACGAATCTCTACCTGTTGCGCCTGGTAGCGACAGCAAGGCGTGGTCGTCCGCCAACACACGGCAAGTACGTGGGGCTAGGCAAGGCACGAGCCGAACTTGCCGCTGAAAAGCGGCGCATAGAGAGCGAGGAGCGCGCCTCCGAAGAGGAACGGCGCATCGTAACCCGCACTGCTCGTGCGACTGCCAGTCGCCGTTCCGAGTCCTCGGCGGTGGAACCGGAAGCAGAGGACTTACCTGCCGCATCGATTCGCTCGCGCATTGAGGTCGCCTTGGAGGCCATACACTTGGTCTCCAGACAGTCGAAGGGACTAAAGGAGACATCCCAAAACTCCCTGAGGACGGCTGTGGCTTCAATGCGCGAGTTAACGGAGGTACTTTTGGAGCGCACCGCCACCGAAGAAACAAAAAAGCTGCAGGCGGAGAATACCCGCCTGTCAGCCGAGATCGCTGCGCTTCGGCGCCAACATGAGGAGCTCCGTACCGCGGTCGAAAAGCGCACGGAGCCAACGGACAAGGCCTTGGCAGAGTTGGTGACTCCTCTCCGCCAAGAGATGGCTGAGATGAGGAGGAGCCTCTCAGCGTTGGAGGCGAAGGCCTCTAGGCCACCGCTGACAGCGGACGGCCGGGGACTAGCGGTGCCGCAATCTCAGCCGCAGCCGTCTACGTCCTACGCGGCCATGGCAGCCACCCCGAGACAGGTTGCTGATCATGAGTCGTCGACTCGCCCTGCGCGGCTGGAGGTGCCTGCTTCTTAGGCCCGGGCAAAAAAGGGCACAAAAAAAGCCCCTCAAGCCGCGCCTGCCGGCAGTGCTCGTTCACCCCAAGCGGGCGTGGCGGCCGTTACCGGGCCTCAGACCCTCCCGATGTCTGCCGCGCCTCAAGCCGATGGGTGGGAGACCGTCGGCCAGAGAAAAAAGGCGGCTAAAACTAGGCGCAAGGCCAAAAAGAAGGCCAAGAAGGCGGCCCGCAAGCTCCGCACCCCAAGCTCCACTGCAGTCGTACTGACACTGCAGCCGGCGGCATTGGAGCGCGGGGCAACCTACGCGGAGCTTCTCCGTAAGGCGCGGGATACAATAAACCCGGCTGAGCTGGGCATAACGACGGGTTTGCGCTGCAAAACGACGCAGACTGGAGCCCGACTCATCGAGGTGCCCGGAGCGGGCAGCGCTGAGCAGGCTGACAAGCTTGCCAATAGTCTACGCCAAGCGCTGCCTGCAGAAGACGTCCGCGTCTCCAGGCCCCAAAAATGCGCTGAATTACGCATCATGGGCCTGGATGACAGTATCGTTGCGGATGAAGTCCGGGCCGCCGTCGCTAAGGCCGGGGGATGCCCCGCAGAGTCGGTCCGTTGTGGTCCAATCCGCCCAGACCGCGCTGGCATGGGGGCAGCGGTGGTAAGCTGTCCCGTGGCGACAGCAAAAAAGCTGGCCGAAGGTCGCCGCGTACTAGTCGGCTGGGTGTCGGCGCAGGTGCGCCTTTTGGAGTCTAGGCCGCTGCGCTGCTACAGGTGCCTCACAGCCGGACACGTGGGCGTGAGGTGTACCTCATCAGTGGACTGCAGCGGCCTATGCTTCCAGTGCGGCAAACCTGGACACAAGGCCGTCGATTGTGAGGCCCCACCGCACTGCGTCTTGTGTGCGGCCGCGAGCAAGCCGGCCGAGCACCGGACAAGCGCGAAATCCTGCGCCGCGCCTAGCAAGACGCAGCAGAAAGCTGGCCAAGCGCCCAGCAACAGCAATGCCGAAACGGCTAGGGGGGCGGATGGTGCGATGGAGACTTAATAATGTCTGCCGCCCTCCGCCTCCTTCAATCGAATTTGAACCACTGCGCCAGAGCTCAGGACCTGTTGCTCCAGAGCATGGCGCAGTGGTCTATCAACGTCGCCATTGCCGCCGAGCCGTATTTCGTCCTCCCCAGAGATGATTGGGCTAGGGACCTTGATGGCTTGGTGGCCATTATCGCCAGGGCCGCCGCCGGCACCCCTCCTATCGGGAATATCACCCGAGGGAGGGGGTACGTCGCAGCACAAATTGGGGAAACGGTTGTAGTGGGAGGATATTTCTCCCCGAACCGGCCTCTCGCCGACTTCGAAGCGTATCTGCTTGAACTAAGCGTCGTCGTCACTCGCAGCCGCCCCCGAGCCGTCCTCGTCGCTGGGGACCTGAATGCCAAGGCTTCGGCTTGGGGTTCCGCGACCACGACCGCGAGGGGCGAGTTGCTGGAGCAGTGGGCCGTTGAGAACGGCCTACTTGTCCTCAATCGGGGCACCGTGCACACGTGTGTGCGTCAGCGGGGCGGGTCTATCGTGGACGTCACGTTCGCGAGCCCCGCTCTTGCGCGCCGTGTCCGAGGCTGGCGTGTCGTCGAGGTGGCGGAGACGTTGTCGGACCACAGATACATTAGGTTCGACGTCATCGCTGAAACTGAAATCCTCGACGCGCCGGTACAGCGGGCCCTGATTGGGGACAGTCCACGCTGGGCATTGAAGAGCATGAGTCGGGAGGCCCTCTTGGAGGCCGCCATCGTCCAGACCTGGACACAAACACCGTCCGGGTCTCAGGACGTCGAAACAGAGGCCGAGTGGTTCCAGAGGGCCATGACTAACGTCTGTGATGCGGCGATGCCAAGAGTGCTCAACCACTCACCGAGGCGTCGGGTGTACTGGTGGTCAGACAACATCGCGCGATTGCGCCACCTCTGTGTGGCTGCGCGGCGCCAGTATGCCCGATTTCGGAGAAGGCGTCGCCGCACTCCTGACTCAGAGCTCAGAGAGGCGGAGCTATACGAGGGGTACAGAGCGGCCAGAGAACGACTTAAAGCCGAGATTGCGCGGGCCAAACATCAGGCCCGCCAAGAGCTGCTGCAGACTCTGGAGAGTGACCCTTGGGGGCGTCCATACCTTATGGTCAGGGGAAAACTTCGCCCCTGGGCGCCCCCGCTCACCCGGAGTCTCCAGCCGCAAGCAGTCGAGGCTGTCGTTACCGCTCTGTTCCCTTCAAGGGCGGAGCACCCTCCCCCGCCGGTGGCTCCCTTTCCCACGACAGCCATTGTGGACGTAGACGACGACGCGGTTCCCGACGTGACCCGGGTCGAGCTTCGAGCGGCGGTGGTCCGTATGAAGAACACCGCCCCAGGGCCCGACGGCATTCCAGGCCGAGCGTGGGCCCTGGTCATAGCCGAGTTCGAGCCCCGACTTATAGGGCTCTTCACCAAATGTATGGCAGAGGGCCGGTTTCCTCGTCTTTGGAAGACGGGCAAGCTGGTCCTAATCAGGAAGGAGGGGCGCCCGGCGGACAGTCCGTCTGCCTACCGGCCCATCGTATTGCTGGACGAGGTTGCGAAGATGCTCGAGCACATAGTTGCCGAGCGCCTCGTCCAGCATCTGTCGAGCGTGGGCCCGAACTTGGCGGACAACCAATTCGGTTTCCGCCGAGGGCGCTCCACGATTGATGCCATACAAACAGTGAGGAGCCTGGCGGAGGGCGCAGTATCCCGGGGCGAGGTGGTTCTGGCGGTGTCGCTGGACATCGCCAACGCGTTTAACACCTTGCCCTGGAGCGTCATCAAGTCGGCACTCGTCTACCATCGAGTGCCGACGTACCTCCGCCAAATAGTCGGGGCATACCTCCATGAGAGGTATGTGGTATACCCGGTTCACGATGGTTGGAGTCGGCGAGAGATGTCGTGCGGTGTTCCACAGGGATCGGTTCTTGGTCCACTCCTGTGGAACATCGGCTACGACTATGTGCTGCGGGGTGCGCTCCTCCACGGCGTCGGCATAGTCTGTTATGCCGACGATACGTTGGTCACAGCCAAGGGTAAGACGCACCGGGCGGCGGCCATACTGGCGACAGCTGGGGTTGCACACGTAGTGAGTCGCATCCGGCAGTTGGGCCTTGAGGTGGCCCTGTCGAAATCCGAGGCCATTTCGTTTCATGGGCCTCGGAACAGGCCACCTGCGGGGTCCAACATAATGGTAGGAGGGGTCCGCATCGGCATCGGGACGAGCTTGAAGTACCTTGGGCTCGTTCTCGACAGCCGATGGGACTTTCACCGGCATTTTGAGTGTTTGGCACCTAGACTCTTGGGGGCGGCGGCCGCTTTGTCAAGGCTGCTGCCAAACCTAGGGGGGCCGAACGCCTCTTGCCGGAGGCTATATGAGGGAGTCGTGCGGTCGATGGCCCTATACGGGTGTCCCATCTGGGCCGAGAACCTGACGGCCCGTAACGTTCGGGCGCTTCGCGCACCGCAGCGCGCCATGGCCGTCAGGATAATTTGTGGCTACCGCACGGTCTCCTTCGAAGCCGCGACCCTCCTCGCCGGATGTCCGCCCTGGGACCTACAGGCTGGGCTGTTGGCGTCGCTTTATAAGTGGCGCCGCGAAGCCCGGTTACTAGGCGGAGAACCCGCGCCTCGCGAGATAGAGGCGCGGAAGGCAGAACTCCGACAGGTCCTAGTGGCGGAATGGCGACAGCGACTCACGCACCCCAGCGCGGGGCTTCGCTGCATCGAGGCAGTGAGGCCCGTACTCGACGAGTGGCTGGAGAGACGACATGGCGCCCTCACCTTCCGGTTGACACAGGTGATAACCGGCCATGGTTGTTTCGGCCGGTTCCTGCACCGCATTGGCCGGGAGGAGACGCCCGGATGTCACCACTGCGGAGATCGCCGTGACCCAGTAGAGGACACGGCGCTGCACACCTTGGCGGAATGCCCTGCTTGGGTATCGCAGCGCCGGGACCTAGTCGCGGCGATAAGAGTGGTCGAACTCTCGCTTCGGACCTTGATTCGTTCCATGGTCCGGAGCGAGATGTGTTGGGACGCCGCCGCCTCCTTTTGTGAGACGGTGATGTCGATCAAGGAGGCGGCGGAGCGGGATAGGGAGCCCACGCGACCTGTCTCCACCCGCAGAACCGGGCGTCGTCGCCGGAGGGCGCTCAACGATCTCCGGCCACCGTGAGTACACGCCAGCGGGCGTCGGGCCTGTTTTTGACTGCCCGCCGTCCGCTAGGCCCGAGAGGCGGCGCACGTGTTCCGCGTGCGCCTCTCGTAGCGTTAGTAGACTACGTTGTTCTTTTCCGCTCGTAGTATGAAAGAGGATGT
The DNA here is from genome assembly GCA_944739405.2 of Euclidia mi. NCBI lineage: Eukaryota > Metazoa > Arthropoda > Insecta > Lepidoptera > Erebidae > Euclidia > Euclidia mi. The sequence continues at coordinate 5,495,515 of OX123199.2, read as the reverse complement.
ATGAGGACAAATTATGATGTATGCAGATGGATGCATGCGAGGGACGGGGCCTGCTTCGGCGGGCCAGCTCAGGTGGGGTCGCGGCAGTTATACAAACGTAGTTCCCGTGACCCTGCCATTCAATGGGATCGGATAGAGGAACACCATGGTGGTTTTAGTGGGTAGTCCCGGCGCTTCTCGTCGGGGAGTCACCACACTCTCCCTGGACTGAGCTCCTTTAGGGGCCCAGCCTAGGGGGGTAAGCCCGTAAATTGTTTGGTTTCCACCATGAGTCAAAAAAAAAAAAAAAAAAAAAGGTCCTAATTATATGTGCCCATAGTTACATGAAAAGCCTATTTGATTCAAAGTATTCAGTCTATAACATAAAACATGAAATTACGAACTCAAATCGGCGTATTATAATAACAAACAGGTTTACGTAAAATTTCGTGCAGCGGAGACGCAAGCGACATGACCTATCTCTCACAGGGCTCATAGCCGAATGATGAGGTCTGGGCGGGGCGTAAACTAGCAACTGACACTCAGTACACCGCTTATGCTAATAAGGTTTAAATTGCTGAAGCGTTTGATATTGATGGGATCTACCGAGCGTCAAAATCATAGACGTTTGGCAGATTTTATTTAATTTTACAAAATATACACGTATAATATGAAAATAAATTAGGTAATTCTTTAGTTCATTAGATTTCCTACAATATTATCAAAAAAAATATGACAGCTTACGATCAAAATATTGCAAACAGTGAGACGAAAGATTATTTTCTGCCTCGATTTTGTGATTTTTTTACCGTGATTCTATTTTACGTACATGAAAAATTCTTTCAAAAGTCTTTTGTTCAGACTTTTGACTTTAAGCCCTAATTTTTGCTAGTTTGTAATATGTACCGTTATGGCTAGATGCGCGACGAAAAATTAGGTGTTTCACGGCTTCTGAGGTATAACAGCGCCTTAAAAAATATTTTCCTACATTTTATTCTACAGTTTTGTTGCAATATTGTATGTCTATATTCATGTCAAATATCAGCTTTCTAGCACCAGGCGTCTTTGAGCTAGGCTGCGGACGGACAGACGGACGGACATGACGAAACTATAAGGGTTCCTTGTGGACTACGGAACCCTAAAAAAGCAGTACTTAGACTTTTTTCATCTTCCACCAGAAATAAGAGAAACTAACTGTATTAATTTTACGTGGCACATCACTAATTTATTAAACTCGGACAACAAAGCGAGCGGCTCATAAAAATAAATATAAATCCAATTTGATTAAATGTACTTACGTTGAGCAACGAGTGATAATTAAAATGCTTTTTGTTGACAGGATTTTATTTCGCAGAATATGAAATATCTTTGGATAAACGTAGTATGGCCTGCGGCAAGGTTTATGCAAGGTAAGCTGCAGAGTAAAATGACTTTCATAATTAATTGCAATACGCAGGTTTCTTCTGACGCCAACTTTGGAATAATCATTTGCAAGATTTCACACCATCATCATCATCAGCCCCTAACAGTCCACTGCTGGACTAGGCCTCTCCTTTGAAAGGCGGAAATGGCTTACTATACCACGCTGGCCAAACGAGTTAGTGTAGCGCTTAGAGTATACATTAGCAAGCTATTATGTATACTCTGAGGTGTAGCGTTTGTTTCAAGTTTTCTTTCTCTTACTGTCGGCTCTTACGGCACTCATGGGAAGATATCGCGTGGTGACATTTCGTATTCTTAATCCGTCACCACACAGACAATTTCGCATGTCTTTTTTATTTATTTATCTAACACTCCCGCACCAAGAATATCTCCTATATCGCGGGGGACTTTACGAACAGGACAGGACAACCGGTTATAGTTACTCTAATTATGATAACTCACGATAGTTTTTACTCTAGAAATAATGTTTCCTTAGTTTTGACTATCCATCTTCTTAAATTTCAGACAAATTAACCATCCATGTCTCAGGTTTTTGGCCCTTTATCGGCGGTTCTTGCGGTTGTATTCTTGCGGTTTAGTAAATTAGGACAAAATAAAATAAATGTGGTAAATTAAAAAGGTTGAAAAGAATAAGTCAGGTTCAGAGAAAATAAATATATTATTTGAATAGTTGACAAGTTGTAATAACTCGTCAACTATTGAGGCAATTTGTGAACATGGCTCCTTACAACAGGATTTTGAAATACTACATCTTATAAAACCAAATCTTACCTAACCTGACAGAAATATGTTCAAGATATAATAATAATAATCATATACTTAATATAATATTCTGATGGTCATCTGACCCCAAACTAAACATACTTATATATGTATGTACTAGCTGTTTCCCGCGGTTTCACCCGCGTCCTGAGGGAACTACTCCGCGTACCCGGTTAATTTATAGCCTAAGTACTCCTTGGTACATCAGCTATCCGCCAGTTAAAGCCCGTCAAAATTGGTCCAGCCGTTCCTGAGATTAGCGAGAACAAACAGACAGAAAGACAGACAAAAATTGTAAAAAATGTCATTTCGGTATATGTACCGTGTATACATCACTATGCATTTAGTAAAAAACTGTTATTTTAATATTACAAACAGACAGTTCAATTTTATTTATGTGTATAGATACTTAAAACATACGTATTATAGATAGGTTACACCAAGACACAACAAATAATTATTTTCATTAGATTCGTCCTGGGTGGGAATGGAACCCACGACATCGAGCTTAGCAGACACGGTTACTAACTAATAGGCCTGGTAAACATATATCAAAAGCCAGTGTAAGAAGGACGGCGACATTTTTAATGCTTTGCCAAAGAGAACATTGTGACTACAGATATATTTTTTTGATGGCAACATTGGTATATAATATTTTATATTATACAATCCTCATAGTTATTCAATAGGTCTATAAAGGGTTAGAAAATGTTGTAACAGGTATTAGAATTACAAAACTCTTTCTTCTAGAAAATAGGTAGGTACATCATCTTTTTAAAATATTGGGCTAGACTGTGTTATAGAATTATTTACAATATAGTCCAAAATATAAATATAAATATAGATTTATAAATCGTTGATTGTGAGTCAGTCAATCTTTGTGTATAATTTAGAAAAGGAAAGTCAGTCAGGCAAACGATTATAAATAAGAGATTGGAAATATGTCTGCACAGTTTCGAGATACTATATAGAGCAATCTCTTTACACATAACAATAGATTTTACTCAACATTTTAAAGAATATACATTTATTTAAAAGTACATAAATGTTTAACTACTTTTAAAATACTAATACAGACTACAACACATTGAATACGCGACATGTTTCACTGTGAATTTACCAACACAACTATAGGTAGGTACAGATTGTTTCGAGCAAGAGATACTAGACTAAAGTATACACTAACTGCTAGACAAATAGTAACAAACCAAATGCAATACATACATACATACATAGACTCACGCCTGTTTCCCGGAGGGGTAGGCAGAGACTACGGAACGCCATTGGCAACGATCCAGACAAATCTCTCTTGCTTCATTCACTCCCATCAGATTCCTCATGCATGCTCTTCTGTTCAGGGTACTTCTCACCTGTCCTGTTTTTAGGATGTCTCCAATCAGAGAACGTCCGCCTAGGTCTTCCCCTTCGTCCTGTCCCTTCCACACTTGCCTTATATATCTGCTTGGTCAGTCTTTCGTCATCCATCCTCTCCACGTGCCCAAACCATCTTAGCATACCTTTCTGGATGCTTGTCACTACATCTTCTTTTACCCCACAACACTCTCTTATCACACAATTCTTTACTCTGTCAGTCAGAGAGACACCACACATACTTCTCAGTGCTCTCATTTCTACAGCATTTATTCTACTTTCATGACTTTTCTGCCATACCCAACTATCACTACCATACATAAGAGTAAATGCAATACAATATTGAAATATCATCCACCACTTTATCTTATTTTAAAACATCAATAAGGAGATATTGGTGTCAACTTGTCCTACAACCCTATTTAATGCAAGACAAGTATTTTTGTATTTGTACTGTTCAAATTTACAGTTATCTCTTTTAAAAGCTCAACAGAATGTGCTCTACCGTATTTATGATGATAACTCAGGAAACTGTGATTGTAAATAGCGCTTTATCGCATATCTAATAGACAATTTTTATTTCAAAAATTATTTTAAATTTTGAATTTGTATGAACATTTATCATATACATACATAGGTATAATTAAATTACTACTAAACCATTTCTCCGTTAGGTTGTCTCAACCCAAAGCTTATGGGATGTAGCAATTTGGTTGAGAGAACCGGAAAATGTTCTTCTAATGAGTTTACTGCGTAGAAAAATATCAATTCCTCTAGGGATTCAAAATATCTCTTTAGCCCCCAAAACGCGTAGCCTCTATCCGTACTAATGATAACACAGTGGTATACAATGTTATTGCAAATCACAGACAATGCTAATTGGCCATTTGAATTAGGGCGAATTAAGAAAGTGCCCTGCGGTTTACCACTGAGCAGGTTTTCTGCAACTTCCCTGTTGCAGTCGACTCGCCAATTTTTTACTATCGTTATCGAGTACCGCAGTTCCAGTTCCTTAATCGTTTGAGTACCCTCGTCTATCATTCTTTTGTACTCATCTACTCTACGCGTGCCCTGCAGCCACTTCCTGGCGCGTTCTTTGATACGGAGTAAAGCCGACGATTGCGCCATCTCCTTCTTTTTCGAGAAACAAACGCTCTTCAAGTGTTTCGCAAAATTTGACTTATTTATTATCACCACAGCTTGTTACGCAGTGGCAGTGTTGGTCCAAATGGCGCCACACCTCATCTACAAAAACCGCGCTCTAATTCAACTCGATTATAGTCATCTAGCGGATGATGATGGAATAAAAAAAAAAGAAAAATGACTGAGTTTGTTTCGACCTTTATTTTCCAGAAGTCATTTAGCTAGGAAAAGCCGGCATCATCTAGAATAGGGTTTTGACTTGTATAAGTGTTTTAAACAACCAAAATGCAGAAATAAATATGTCTTTATGTCTTTACAACCTGCTATTAGTTCATGCGTCATTCTGTCAAAGTAGGCTGTACTGTCACTGGTACACCCAAGCGTATATTGCAAAATACGAAGAGTATAACGATATCACAGTGGCAATAAAGTTTCGGGAATGCAGTGACAATTCAGGAAATGGTTGCATCGCTTAATTTTCTAAAACACGTCTATTAGTTCGAGGCAAATTCCTGAAACTATATTGTCATACCCTTAAAAGTACGCAATGAGTCTATGAGTGAGACAATGGAGTGACATCAGGCATTTCTTGGACTTCTGACTCAAGTTGAAGCTGTGAGGAGTATTTGACATTCGCGTTATCGCCAAAGAAGAATGGCCATTTTTGACCTAAACATGTATAGAGATAAAACTTACTTTAAAATTAAGGTTATTTTTAGTGTAATGATTTCACTAACAATTATATTTTCTAGAAGTCTAGGTAAAAAGAAAAGTTTTGGGTTGTAAAGATGTTCTAGAACTCGTGAACGCATCCTTATCAAAATATTTATTATTCGCTGCATTGTTATTTTATCTGTGCCCGATTATACTTCCTTGTTTAGCTACGTTCCATTTCACTTATATATCTTTATCAACTGGTTTTGTCAAAACCTTGAGAAAACTTAATTTTATATATAAATTGAATCAAGTTGTTAAAAGCTGATCATAGATGAATGTATTTTTTATGTTAAAAGATATAAAAAGATAAATATGAATGTATTTCTGGCGTTGAAAATATTGGATAAGGATGCAACGGAACGTTTTTGACGTAAAGACGCCGCCGGTGACATTAGACATGGGAGAATCTGTCAAATTAATACGAACTAATTTCGGTGTATTATGTAATTCCTAGACCTTTATAAGAAAAACTGTCTTTACAGTATAATTTCTTGATCATAGAGCTATTTGTTTTCGTACATTTTATCTATATACACAATAATTCATTATCAGGTCATTCAATGTATGAGAAGTGGCCATTGTTCTTTGCACAGTGCACTGTAGTCCAGAATCGCAAATTAGAGCGAGAAAATATACTGCAATGTTTTTTAATTCCAAAGTCTTGCTAATTTACCTACAACATATCTCATCTCATGCCTATTTTAAGAAATTTCCTACAATTCGATTAAAATGGACGCAACATAATTAATTAAAGTTTTCTCACACCAGGTGGCTACTCTTTCATATTTTACTGCCCCAGGGCCTTTACAAAAGAGTTAAAGAACAAATTATGACGGGTCATTTTTGGCTCGTATGTAAGGATGTGGCAAAAGTTAAGACTCTTAATAAGATAAAGATATTGATTTTATAGGCTTATGTTTAACTTACCACCAGATATAGTTACATACTAGCTGCTGCCCGCGACGTCGTCTGCGTGAACGCTATACAGCACCTAACTATTAAATAAATACCTACGATTATACCTTTTAAAAAATACGCAACGGCGATAGCCCAGTGGTGTATGTAACGGACTGCCGAGACGATGGTCTTGGGTTCGATCCCCAGCTACCCCGGGCACACACCTATGACTTTTCGAAGTTATGTGTGTATAAAAAAATATTAATTAATTATCGCTCGCTTAACAATGTGCCCGGTAGACGGCAATAGGCTCGCCCCCTATTACATTGGGACCGAAACATATCTGGCGAAGTGTGGGTGTATAATACACCTCTGCCTACCCCTTCGGGGATAAAAGGCGTGAAGATATGAGAAGATATACCTTTTAAAAATCATTCATTTACCCGTTTCTTCTTTATATTTCATACCTGCAGAAAGTGTAGTAACAGAGGGAGACTGTCTTTTGCAAAATTGACCTTCAAAAAGTGCTGATTTTCAGCCTGCTTTGAATAAATGACTTTATGGCGATTCTGCTGAATTAAGTCATAAGTTGTGACTGAAGCAGATGGAGAAAATAAGGAATACATAACAGGGTAAAATACATTCTTATAGGACTTCTCGATATACAACATTAGTGGTTTGGCTCTCCGCAGCCAAAATGTAAAGAGAGTCAGGACTGGTGACGCAGGAGCAAGCTACATACAGGACACCCGCTGCCCCCAATGTCTGCCTCTGCGACTTATTGATGGTCATCGCGAAGCAAACACTCACGAAGAACTGTATGCGCTTGAATTATGAGGTATGAGAGAAATGCGTGGTATAAATACTGCCTCGCTGACGCCACAACCCGTAAGAAGAATTTCCTAAATGGTGTGTCTGTGGAGCGAGATGACTTTCAGGCGGGTCACGTTACACAACTTCGGAAGGGATAGGTTCCGAAGAAGCATAATCGGGACACCGACCTTCAGCTTGATGCTATGCGCTGGAAGTTCACTTGCTGACTGGGAGTTCAGAAATTCCACGGGATAATGCGTGGCGTTTTCTTGCTCGACGACAGTGTTTATAGAGGTGTAGACCACTTCATTCCTCTCAATTTCCGAGAGAATGCATTCGTTAATTGCTACAGCCTGATCATTTTTGGGCGTCAAAGTAGGCCACTCACACACTCACGAATTCTGCTATTACGGTATACAGCTGTATAATTCTAAGCTGGATACAACTCTACTGAGAGACTCTGGAAGCACCACCTGTCCACCTCTCTCTTCTGGTAGAGTGTCTTCGCCAAGACTTAGAAAGACATCTTAGAATTGTTGAGCACGTGCATTGATGCCAAGCTGAGCTCTCATATTAATGGTCAAGCGCAGCATACGAACTTGTGACCACAACAAAGATAATTTCAACGTAGCACTCACCTTGTCCGTGTAGTGACGGATTAAGAATACGGAATGTCACCACCCCATATCATCCCATGGGTGTCGTAAGAGCCGACAGAGGGAGCAAGAACAGCACTGTAAGAGAAGGAAAACTTGATACAAACCCTATAAGAAGCAGAGGAATTGGCCTACTATACCACGCTGGCCAAACGGGTTGGCCGATTGGCCTGCTTGGTATAGTAGGCTAATTCCTCCTTTCAAAGGAGAGGCCTAGTCCAGCAGTGGACTGTTAAAGGCTGATAATGATGATGATGATGACTCACCTCGTCAGCCCTCGATCCCCGCATCACCACGGGAAGCGTTTGTCGGGAATCGTCACTGAACAGAACTGTAACCACCCATTAAATGCTCGTTCCTGTGGATGTCCTGCCGGGTTCTGTCCATGGCCTGAACTGCCTTCCTATTGGCCATCGTACGCTCATCCCATACGATCAGAGAGCAATCCTTGAGCACGTGTCCCTTATCACTGTTACGTGACACACCACAAACGGGTGATACGGCGCTCTCTAAATCGATGGGAAATTTAAACATGGTATGTGCTGTCTTGCCACCCGGAAGCAGTGTGGCAGCAATTGCCGGCGACGCTACAGCAATGACAATTTTGCCTTGCCTCCTGACCTCTGCAAGTATGCCAGTAGTAACAAATGTTTGTCCTGTTCCACCAGGAGCATCCAAGAAAAACATTTTAGCCTGGCTTTGCCCAACGCTTTCAAGGACGGTGTCGTAAAATTCGTAAGGTGGTCATTTCAAATTGTCTCAGCGTTATACTCCCAATTTTCACGCTCTTGATGCGATGATGATTAGAAAGCTGGTAACAAATACTTGACCAGTGGATTGCCGCTGATAGAAAGACCACGTCTTGAAGTGAACTGAGACAGATGTTCAGCACGCGGTCACTCCAAGCCATCAAATGTCCTCAGAAAGGCGAAAGACGTTGGGCCTCGGACCGTGTGAAGTAACAACCGCAGAAAATAGCATTCGACACTATCACACAAATAATAGTACGGTATAAACTCAACAAAATGCGGTGTCCTTGAAACTTCCCGGAAAACCTTCCACAGCACCTGCTCGTCAACGTCGGTTAAATACACCCTTTTGCTTGTCGTACGTGTAATATGAAGGCATCTCGTCATACGTAAGGGACCTCCCAAATTGATCGATTTTACAGAACCTGAAAAATGCGAAGAGAGTTGTTTGACGCGGATTTTTCAAACGCTCAGCAACGCTGTCGGGATCAAAATATATGCGCCGGCCGTTCGCTAGGTGGTCGTGTAAATGCATTACGGTAGGATGCTTCGCATGTATAGAGAACACCAGTATCTGCTAAACCGCTTCAGACGTAACAATAAATAAATGGCTGTGTGTGAGTAAAAATAATCTAGCTAGTTCCACATCTCACTAATGTTTATATACAGTTAATCCAAACAAAGGTACGTGCTATATGTATACCCCGGAAGATAATTTAAAGCAAGTTTACATGCGACATGAAAATATATTAATTAAGAAGCAATAATTACACCAATGTGATCAAAATGTTTATTTTGTACTAACTCTATTACTATTTATTCTGACAGAAATGATGTAAGCAATCAAGTGTGGCGATGGTGTAGTTAATTAATTCAATAACTTCAACTAATAGTCTTGCTCATCTCTGAAACGAATTTAAAATACAATTTTAAGAAGAAAATGTACAACTCCATCTATGACTTTTTAAAACAACTATTAACGTCGCCAACATGTTCAAATTTAAATTATTTATATCCAAAAAGTGCTTACACATGTAATTCGACTTGATGTTTTTGAACTCTCTTAGATGGCGCTGCATTAAAATTGTCTTGATTCTACTTAAATATTCAATTTATTATGTTTATCAGCCTAAGTTACTTATATTGCGTGATTTTTATAGTGTGAAGCTAGCTTATAGCATAGTTAACATAATAACAACATTCAAATATGCATTGTAAAATTACACGTTGTTACAGAATGCGTTGAAGAAATAAAGGTTCTCTGCTCGTTCCCTGTAGGTCATAGCGTGATAATATGTAGCCTATGTGGTGACCCGACTTTTTTGTAATATTTGTGCCAAATTTGAAGTAAATCCATGCAGTACTTTTTTACTTTATCCCGGATATAAGGAGAAACAGATAAACAGACAAACAGACAAACAGACAAAAATTCTAAAAACTATATTTTTGGCCTCGGTATCGATAGTAGATCACACCCCAATTATTCTTTTAAAAAAAAAATTTATGTACAGTTTTGACTTTCCTACCATTTTATTATATGTATAGATAATAGAGAAAAATAGTAAATGATCACCAAAATGAAACCCGCATTTTAATATAAAATTATAACCAAAGTTTTAACATTTCGCTATCCTATTTAAGCAAAACTGGAGGACCCGTGCTGCTCCACAGCATATTTTAATATTATTAAAAAAGCTCTTACTTCTTAAAAAGATGATACTTATATCACAAAACTTCTTTTCTCACAGCATTGGCTTTGCGTTGCACCTTAGGTATTGGGAAATTTCCACCTGTGCCAAATCGAATGAAATAAGAATGTCACATGACACTAACGAATGGTTTGATCAGAAAAACGCTTACAGATTTAAGTGATCTACTTAGTAAGTTCAATCCTTATGTGCGTTCATACAAAATCATGCATGAGAAGCTTGCGGAGGAAAAAGTTCTTGCACTTCAAGGGAATCGTTCACCACTGAATTTTGTTATGAGGTTCTACCATGAATCTTCTTCAGATAACAGGCGTTATAAAAACCACTATTCCTACCGAAAATACTATTCCTATCAAAACTACTATTTGTACCAATACTATTTGTGCTAACACTATCATATCTACCATTTTTCAAAACTACCCTTTCTATTAAAGCCGCCGGTGCTGTCAAAAGTACCTTTTCTCTAAAAACTACTATTCTTACCAAAGCTACAATTTCTACCATAACTACCAGTTGTTATATAATAATTATATGACAATAGTACTATGAACCGCTGTAATATGTTCTACATAAATAAAATTAAGATGCCCGAAGAAAGTCCGTAATTTAAAACACAAAAATTTTCCTAACATAAAACGTAATTTACCCGTTTGTAGGCTGTAGGGTTGATTTTCCCAACATTAGGCAGATATCACTACATTTGGGGAAAATTCCTCGGGTCGCGGGTATTTTAGTGGGTATCCCAAACATCTAGGCGGGAGAGCAGAGCACACACACCCCCCCTCCACCTGCCCCAAACTCGGTACAGAATTGGCGGCGGGGTCCCTTTGAGGGACAGTCCGTAACTGGATTTCATCGCGATACAAAAAAAAGGGGGGAAAGTTCCTCAACATCAGAGAACAGTTCACCCAACATTAAGCGTTAACTGGTAACACTCGGGGAATATTACGTGCCATCAGCGATCATTCACTAGTGATAATTTTACCAACATCGGGTATAATTTTACACACCACGACACTCACACCAGTATGAAAGTAAGGAAAGGTCACCTGAGGCATAACGGTTTTTCCTGGCAGTTACCGCAAGGAACTTATTAGATGCCATAAAAATATTTTTGAATTTAGAACCTTCCATGTAGAGAGAAAGCATCATGGAATCTTAAGAAATTTATAGGAAAATATTGAAAAATAAGTTCAATGTCCACACCTATCTTCCTTCAAACTTACCCAATTTAAATGAGCATACCATCAAATGAAAGAGCTCTTTTCAGCGCGTGTTATAGGCCTATAACGAAACTCCTACCTCAATGAGAACCAGATATATAAAATCAGAAAGTCATTGACTACGGCTACGAAAACGTAAAAAAATTATGGTAGAAACTGTTTTTGCATATAACTTGATGAATGTGCAAGTTAGGTAATTTTCTAATGCTTGATGACAAATCTATGCAGCTATACTTTCATTTAAAAAAAAATCATACGAATCGGTTGGGTAAAACGGGCTGGGCGACTCGTATTATAAAACACAAATTCTTTTAATATATAGTTAGACGACTCCAAATAAATCATTGTTAACCCAAAAGTAGTAAATGATCACCAACATTAAAAGAGTATTTTAATGTAAAATTATAACCAAAGTTTTTTTGTTAGTTGTATGAAATATCAACACATAAATTGGATTTGGTTACACCACCTACTTTAATAAACTAAGTTGACTATTTTTTAATTAAGGGTCACATGATAACCTAACATAACCTATTTATTTGGTGATCATTTACTACATTTGGTGTTCGAATACAATTTGAAGTGCAGTCGCACAGTGTTTTATGAAGACCATTTTTCGGACACCGTCTTTTTATTAAAGAAGCTAATAGATATATTCAATAAAAAGAAATATTTCGTATCCCCATTAAGCTAGCATCTCTAGTTTTTTAGAAAAACTTTTTTGAAAATCTTCATATTTTAAAGTGGATATTTAGAAAAAAAGATATTCCTCTTAAACTAAGCATGATACGCAAAAAAAATGTTACAAGCACCGATAGCGTCTCTTTCACTGCACATTTTACAGTTAAAATGAGCCTCATAATTTGACTAGATTCAAATTTAAGCGAGATTTTGGATTTTTAGATTTTCTTACTTTTCCCGAAGATTCTACCAAATGTGGAAAAGTTATATATACAGAAATGATGCTCTTTACTTTCCTCATATACTCAATAAATTTCAGACGCCAAATCCATGGAATCTAGAAGTAATTCCAAATTAACTGTTTTTGATAGGGTTTTCACATTTGTATTCTGGATTTTAATGATAAAATTTTTATTCGATATTGATTTTATAACTAAATTATATGTTGTAAAGAAATCAATATCGAATAAAAATTTAATCATAAAAATCCAGAATATAAATATGAAAAAACTAGCAAAAACAGTTATATGGAATAACTTCTAGATTCCATGGATTTGGGGTCAGAAATTTATTGAGTAGATGAGGAAAGTAAAGAGGATCTTTTCTGTATATATAACTTTTCCACATTTGGTAGAATCTTCGGGAAAAGTAAGAAAATCTAAAAATCCAAAATCTCGCTTAAATTTGAATCTAGTCAAGTTATGAGGCTCATTTCAACTGTAAAATGTGCAGTGAAAGAGACGCTATCGGTGCTTGTAACATTATTATTGCGTATCATGCTTAGTTTAAGAGGAATATCTTTTTTTCTAAATATCCGCTTTAAAATATGAAGATTTTCAAAAAAGTTTTTCTAAAAAACTAGTGATGCTAGCTTAATGGGGATACGAAATATTTCTTTTTATTGAATATATCTATTAGTTTCTTTAATAAAAAGACGGTGTCCGAAAAATGGTCTTCATAAAACACTGTGAGTCGTGACTAAAATAGCTAGTACTATTGTAATTTTACACTTTATTTTTTGGTTAAAGAACTAAAGGTATCAAAGCATTTTATTGTGGTCATTCACCCCGATTTTATATGTCACGGAGAAGATATTTTCTGTCACATTTTCCAGTAAATATTGGAAAATATACTGAAGTCCTCGAACCACGCTATAAATATAGGTGCGTAGGTTTTGTAAACTAAAAGCTGCGCGTCGTTATAAGTAGATTAAAAATTATTTATAACTAGTCTAAACTACACTAGTCTAAACCATGGAACATCGCTATCCCTTCGGGTTGCAGAGGTCAGACAGGCAGTCGCTCTGTGGAAATGCTAATATTCAGCCAAATCCGATTAGACTAGTAAGCGGACCCCAGATTCAAAATGGTATAACCACAGAATAAACAGTACTTACGTACAGAAGCACCACTTGTCAAACCAATTCATTGAAATTGCGACTCTTGCTACTAAGCAACAAAGTGCAATTCAGCTCGCATAAGCACTCAGTGCCTACTGCGATATTCACCTAACCGTTCCCGCTCTTTTCTAACATATAATGCTGTCGCTGTCTGGCGCGGAGTGACGCGCTAGCTGTCGCGCTAGGGTTGTCGACTTGCCGCTGCTACTATAATATTTATTCATCATCTATCTACCTACTTGACCACGTACCTAATAATAAATAATCATCCTATAAGTATCCTATCCCACTATTTGAGCTTGTAGAACAAAAACCACAAAAAATCTGGTCGCTTACATTTTCACTATACTAATTCTTAGTTATTTCCTAAACGCGTGGACCGATTTACATGATTCAAACAAAAGATAAAATGTTTTTTGAACTAGATCTTTAATTTAATATATATTTTTTGGGATATCTCAACAAACAAAAAAAAAAATTCAGGTTGCTCTCGTAAAATAAAGAAAATCAAATTTTCAAGTCGACAACCCTTGCGCCACGCGTCGGGCGCGGGCTTGGAAGCCGCGCGAAAGTGTAGGCACTTATCGCTGTAGGTACGGCCGAGTGAAGGAGGCCTGGTATAACGCTAAGAGGATAATTGTATCAGAGCCAATATCCTTATTTTTAGCCGCTTCAAAAAATTATCAGAATGCCGATCTAATTTCAATACAAGTAACGGTGCAGTTGATTCGAATTCAGCCCACATTTTGTAAAAATGCTATTAAGTTCATATTTTCATAGCTTTGTTTAAAATTGAAAGCATTCAATTCAATGGCTGCATAGACATAATACGAATAATTTTATTTCTTAGCATATTTTTCCGTACTAACCCTTTATCCGCTAACAAACGACTAGACCACTGTGCAGTGTCTCAATTACAGTGCGAAATATCACACAAGTAATCTCAGCCAGCTCGTTGTAAATTAAAAAAAAATGGTTTATGAATTTTGCATGAAATGTGCCTAAAAAATGTGTACAATGAATGAAAGATGTGTGAAATTATAAGTAGTAAAATGCGGGTACTTACGAGATGTTCGCCCAATTTTTTGACCACTGGTTCATACTGGACTGTCTTTGACCAGCTGTCGCAAACGAAGCAGAGGTTGAAGAGGTACACGTTTCGCTCGTATCGCGGATTGTCAATGCGTATGGGGTATCCAACTACTTTATGGCCCAATGCATTTCTGTGTACAAATAGAAAGGATACACTTAGTAACTTCATGGTATAGATGAGACATAAAATGCGTGCCAAAGGAGTTTGCAAGTTATAGTCATCGACAAAGTGGGATGGACTAAAACGTGGGCACAGTTGTTTTATATAATTATATACTTTTTCACCTTTGAAATATCATTGACATCGTTTAATAGTTAGTGTAATTCTATATCAGCAGTACTTTACATGGTTTGGTCAAATTGGTAGGTACCTCACTAATCAAGTTTTTGTTTAACGTGGAACAAGTAGACTTGTACGTCTACCACATCACCCGAATCTTATACTAATATATAAAGCTGAAGAGTTTGTTTATTTGGTTGAACGCGCTAATCTCAGGAACTACTGGACT
Source organism: Euclidia mi (assembly GCA_944739405.2). Taxonomy (NCBI): domain Eukaryota; kingdom Metazoa; phylum Arthropoda; class Insecta; order Lepidoptera; family Erebidae; genus Euclidia; species Euclidia mi. The sequence continues at coordinate 5,480,372 of OX123199.2, read as the reverse complement.
GATTTCAAAAATTCTTTCAGTGTTAGATAGCCCATTTATCGAGGAAGGCTATTGGCTATATAACAATCAAGCTATGTGCCACAGGAGCGGAGCAATAGCCTTAAATAGCGCGGGTGTAACCGCGGGCATCGTTTAGTATACTAATATAAATAGGAGAACCCTAGAGTGGGAGACGAATTGTTTTTGAAAGCAGCTTTATGCCCGACACTGAAAGCATTCGTTATGTATTTGCACTGAGAGACTTGCGAATCAAATAATTAAGACATGTATAACTAAACTAGAGGACGCCAGCAGCTACGCCTGCATTTTTTTTAAATTTACCCGCTTTGGCCGATCCCGTGGGAATTTCGGGAAATCCCTTCTTAGTGCACCCCTACGGTCCCCAATGAACATACATGCCAAATTTCAGCTTCTTGTGCCCAATAGTTTCGGCTGTAGCGTGTCTGTCAGTCAGTCAGTAACGCAAGGATTTTATATATTAAGATGATTCGCTAGCTCGCTTAGCTTCGACATGCCCGACATCCTAGGTCGCCAGTCTCGTCTATGTGAATATACCTCAAATACGTTTCATAAGTGCGGTATAACCGTACATACATACATACATAGACTCACACCTGTGTCCCCGAAGGGGTAGGCAGAGGCATATTAAACGCCCACTTTTCGCCAGTGTTTTGATCCCACGTAATAGGTGGCGAGCCTATTGCCGCTTATTGGGACCCTTTGTTTGCCAGAGCCTCGTCCGTTGATCGGCAGGTGCACCACTTGCAGGTGAGGTTGACTTGGGACCCTAAGTTCTTGGTGGGAACCCTATGCACCCGGTATAACCGTATCGTGTCGAATTAGGAATCATCTGGCTACCGTGGTATTGAACCGTGGTATATAGGCCAAATCCTACTATTCACTCACAATGCTATCGTGACCCCTATCGAAAGGTATGTCTAAAAGCACAGCTGGAAACTGTCTGAAATACTGCGAAAATGCGTGATAGCTCTCTTAAATCGGGCTCACATCCCTAAGATCCGTGCGAAAAGTGATCCATCACCGAACCAAATCACGAAGTTCCGTTTGCGCCATGACACTAATCTCAAGTGCGATGAATATGACTTTACCCTACATTTAATCGTACCTAGCTAAATAGGTTTAATAAAGATGATTTAATTTTACCAGCAAACGTTTCATTTTGTTCAAAAAGTAGTTCAAAAAGCTAAAGATCTTGCTTAGCACCGAAACTTTTGGGTAGGTAAGTGCTTAAAGTCACCCAGTGTTTTAAAAAAAGACGACTGCCGCGCTATAATTAAATCCTACCTTGCGAGTCACTTTAAAGACTTAGAACCAACGGACATAAGATACACCCAGACGCGATATAACAACTTAGGACAAAAAGTGTTGTCTCGAGTGGGAATCGAACCCACAACACTCGGCGCAGTGTCAAGCACTACGGTCAACTACAATACTAGCCGTACTTTCTTACTGCTTGCTAGAAAATGTGCGGATGTTCAATCTAACTTTACTTAGGGGCGGGATATTGAAAACTGAAGTAGTCTTATCATGATTGTCGCTAACTTTAGCGCGATGCTTATATAAACAAACGGACGAGATCTTAACGAAGCATTGTTTCCGATTCGGGATAATATGTAGCCGATATCTTAATATATAAAATCCTTGCGTTACTGACTGACTGACAGACACGCTACAGCCGAAACTATTGGGCGCAGGAAGCTGAAATTTGGCATGTATGTTCCTTGGGGACCGTAGGGGTGCACTAAGAAGGGATTTCCCGAAATTCCCACGGCATCGGCCAAAACGGGTAAATTAAAAAAAAATGCAGGCGTAGCTGCTGGCGTCCTCTAGTAGATCAATAAAATTGATTTTACGATTCCGTAGTAAACTACAAGAAATCCTTATAATTTAATGCCATGTCTGTACGTTTCTCTGTCCGACCGCGTATACTAAGTATAGTAGGGCTTAATTTGGCAGGATTTTAAATTGTGACTTCGCGGGCAAAACTGTGCAATAAAATGTTAGAAAAGTTGTAGTTTGTTTTATGTGTAGAAATGTTTTCTGTTATGACGAGTAGGGTATCGTTAGATAGGTTTATTAAATACACAATGACTAAGAGTTTCGTTGAATTTTTTTAGGATTCATTTGCAATATACCAATTTAGTAAAACAACTAATTCCAAAGTGTGCAAATCCCTGAACTTTCAATTAAAATTATAAGAGCTCATTAGGTTTTACTAATTATCTTTAATTAACATTATATAAATATAATTATAAATGATAAATATAATTATAAATATATAATTATGATAAATGAATATTGTGATCGAGTACCTCTATGCTTCAGACACAAGGTAGCACAACTACCGAACCCTCCATTGCGTTTGGCTCTACATGCACTGGGCCGGTTCTTGGTGGTAAGAAATGTGTATCATCATCTACTTTGTTTGTAATGGGCCCCACTACTGGTCTCTTCTCATTATGAGAAAAGTTATGACAAACTGGTGAAGTGAGAATAGGCAGACTTGACATGTCTTTCGAATAAAATATGAGGAACTCTCAGACATGCAGGTTTATTCACAATGTTTTCCTTCAACGTTTAGGAAGACGAATTAACAATGAAATAGGTGCACTTATAACTACGCAATGTCAGTAGAGCGTGCCGTGGTTTGAATTCGAAAACATCTGCGAAAGAGTCTGTCAGTCTCACCCTTGTGCCACCGCTTATCTATAAGTAGATACAGACAAATTTTCACGATTTTATAAAAGTAGGGATTAGGTATCCTTTGAACCGTACCACTTCGCCTACTCACGGTTTTGATATATTGTAGGTATTGTAGGTATAATATGTATGTATTAACAAAAAAAAAGTATATATGTTTGTTTATCCATTACCTATTTAGTACCCATAGTACAAGCTCTGCTTAGTTTGGGACTAGATGATGATGGGTGAATGTGGTAGAATATTATATTATTACTTTTAAAATCGCATGTTAAAATCTGCTGATATAGAATGTACTACTTACTCTGATATAGTTTTCCAAATCATATACGCTTATAACTAAATATGTAAGTATGTAATTATATTTATTACAGGTCTTGGTCTCATTTAAAGTAACCTAGCGTTATCTCCGTGGCATCCTAGACTTGCGTCTTGGAGTCCAGAGTCCCCTTTCTAATCTAACCAGGAGGGCGATTCAGAATCGTTTGATATCTCATTTGACATTCGATTCCGTTAATTGTCGAACGGGCTACCTCATTTTTTGTCAAAACTATCGCATTTCCTATCAATTTTATGCATTCAGTATGAAGTAAATTAATAAATAAACCGAATTCAATGAATATTTGATCAAAATATCTCTGATAGGCGGCTAAAAGACGAGGACAATAATTTGACATATCGTACGATTACTTGTCGTGACATTCTGAATCGGCCTGCTGATTTGACAGGATATTGGCTTTGTCGAGAGCTACAGCCGTCTAGCCATCGCAACGTAAAGGGATAGCGATATTCCTCAGTCGGGTTAAGATAACAGCCAAAAACAACTAAGTACCTTTCAAAGCAATGAGCGAATTAAATCATTTGATCACTGTAGCGTGATGCTCCGATAAACATGTTAGCATAAGTTAGTCAATGCCTATTCGGCAACTGGTCTTATCGTTAAATATCTATAGGTTCGGGCAACCGTAAAAATATATATCAGTACATAGTATAAAACAAAGTCTGTCTTCTATCTCTGTCCCTATGTATGCTTAAATCTTTAAAACTACGCAACGGATTTTAATGCGGTTTTTTAAATAGAATGATTCAAGAGGAAGGTTTATATGTATACTACATATATGGCGGTACAAAGTTCGCCGGGTCAGCTAGTATATTTTTAAAGAAGCTTTAATTAGTTGTAAAAAATATTTTTGCAATTGTTAGATTTAATACCTATCATAATATTTTTCGTTTAGGTACTTGGTAAATAGCCCTGTTATTAATTGATATCCATTTTATAGGGGTTTATGAAGAGTCAGACTTAGTCCGCCATCTTGTGTGGTCCGCCATTTTGGGGCCCCCGCCATATTGGATTCAGATTGACGTCATTCAACCAAAACCGTGTATGCAAAATTTCAGCGCAGTCGGGAAGCGGGAAGTCGGTTAAACTTCAATTGCAAGATTTGATTACAAACAGACAGACCAGATAGGTGAATGAATTTGATATGAGTCAGGTCCAAACGCGTACAGACGCGTACACACACATGAAACATGCAAACACAGATGTGAAAAGGTATAGGCGCATTGACATTTTTGACAGTTTTCTGGACCTGACGTCTCAGTGCTGCCGCCTAGTGGGCCTCATTTCAGAATATACCCTCATCAAATAACATTACGCCAAATCTGGTTAGTCAAAAAAGCTTTCTTCAGGCTCCAAGATGAAATCAACCGGGATAACACTAAGACGATGACGATAGTGACAACGTTAATATTTTTTCAAATCTGATTTGACTAGAAAGTTGACCCAAACTTAACTGAAGTCTTAATGTGTATCATCAGTTTGAACTGATGGTATGTTGACCATCTAAAGTCATAATAATTTAAATTCAGTTCAAATAAATGATGGTGAAGTAAAACGATATTTCATAGACGAAAAGGCAGTAGGAGAGTTTTCAACTGTGTGTTAGGACAATTACTTGTGTTTGATTCCTGTTTTTCATTTTACTTTTCAAAAAATATTTATCCGTAATAAAATTTTCTAGAACAGTCGTTACAGGGCGTCAGTACCTTCTAAATAAACTCATACTAGTCTAAACCATGGAATATCGCTACCTATCCCTTCGGGTTCCAGCGGTCAGACAGGCAGTCGCTCTGTGGAAAAGCTAATATTCAGCCAAATCCGGTTAGACTAGTAAGCGGACCCCAGATTGAAACTGGGATAACACTAAGAGAAAGAAGAAGATTATAATTTTCTAGAATTTGCAATATTTTATTTTGTGCATTGATAGATTTGTTTGCACAGTAATCTTAATATATTATATAAAATCCTTGCGTTACTGACTGACTGACAGACACGCTACAGCCGAAACTATTGGGCGCAGGAAGATGAAACTTGGCATGTATATTCCTTTCCCGAAATTCCCACGGGATCGGCCAACACGGGTAAATTTAAAAAAATTGCAGGCATAGCTGCTAGCGTCCTCTAGTTTTACATAAGTGCAATTATATGTATTGATGGATTCCACCACAGCAAGTATTATTTTGCTTAAATGGTGACATAAATATTAAATATTTAAATACATTTAATATAATGAAGATCATTTGTTGGCAGTACAAAAAATATATATTTCTCATAAAATATCAGAAAAGTTTGTGCTTAAATAGTGACACCCAATTACTTGAAACTAAGATTAATTGTTGGCTTTGCCCAAAAAATTACAGCCAGATAATAAATTATGAATATTTACTGAGTATGATATCCCAAACTCATGATCCATTAATAAATCCCATCAATAATTTAAGTGCAAAAGTAAAAGAGTTTAAATACTTAAGACCGGAATTCAGAATTTGATTTATTTTGATTTATTTGAATAGAATATATATATTTTTTTATTCAAGACCCAAAAACCGTGATTTAAATTCCTGTTGGTACAAATATTACAAAGAAAAATACAATTTCATAAGAATAACAATTTGAAGATTAATTGTGGGGATCGAACCCACATCACTCTGCACAGCATAGTAATTATGCCAGCAACACAAATAAAATTATGCCAGCAATCTGAAAATGCAGGAATCGAATCTGCAGCACTCCACACGACACAATGGTAATGAGACCTTCACAAAAGCTCTCAACCAATATTGTGTAAGCTGAAAAAACAGACATTTTCAGATAGTTTGCAAGGATCGAACCCACAACACTTTAGCATACTGACCAAAGTAATACAGCAACATCACAGTAGCCTAAAATATTATGCATGCAGAAATTGCAGAATTATTTGAGAATAAATCCAGGAATCGAACCCAGATATCCAAATCCAGGCATAAAACAATTTATGCAGGGATCGAAACCACAACACTTTGGCATAGAGATCAAATTACTTCAGCAACATCAGGAATAAATATTTTGCCAGCTGAAAATATATAACTATTCAACAATAAAATCCAGAGATCGAACCCAGATATATGACTCCAGAACTCACATATAACCCATTCATGCAGGGATCGAACCCGCAACACTATAGCATAGTGAACAATGTATTTCAGCAACTTCAGGAACAAATATTCTGCAAGCTGGAAATATAGAACAATTTGGGAATAAAATCCAGGAATCGAATCCGGATATCCAAATTCTGACAACGAACAATTTATGCAGGGATCGAACCCACAAAACTATGGCATAGTGGCCAAAGTAATTCTGCAACTTCGGGAACCAATTTTCTGCACGCTGCAAATTTACAACTATTCGAGAACAAAACCCAGGGATCGAACCCAGATATCTAAATGGAACATTGACATAAGCTGGAAATTACAACAATTTATTTACAGGATTCGAACCCACAAAGAAAAGAAGCACCTAAGAAATCTTGTAATAAGATAGGGCCTATTTCTCTTCTTTATCATTTTAAACTCTTGAAGAAATTAGATGTATTAGAAGCACTTTCCTTAAAAAATGGAAAAGTAACTATTGAAGTTTCTAAAATAAATTCTTTAGAGTGAACCCTGATTAAAATGAAAACTTTTTAGCACCAACTTTTTTTGTGTCCACTGCTTGATTTTTTTAATTTGACAGTAAGTAGCACAAACTTTTTTAAAGAAGGGAAAATTCTATAAAATCTGCTGGATCACACACAAAAGCCCACCAATTCTATAAGACCAAGGTTAAAATTAATATAAAGGGTGAAACAAGTTCGTCATTTTTAAGAGGAGTTATTCATTCCCCTTCTTGTTAAACTCACTTTAATATACACTTTATTATTATTAGACACTAGTGCTGCACAGTTAGAAACTTTTAAAAGTGAATTTAATATTTAAGATAAATAATTTAAATGCAAGTTTCTAAAACTGCACACAATAATAAATATACCACTTCTTTGCAATAATTAAAAACTTTTAGCACTCACAAAATAATATTAATTTTTTTATTTTCAAAGTCGCCACAAATTCAAAAGAAGAGAAAAGTTCACAAAGTTATAAGTAAAACAAACAATACTCACATGGTCATAGTACATTTCTGGATCTGGGGCTTCGGGATAATGTATGCACTGATGGAGTCAAAAACTTCCTTGGATATGTAGTCCTCCGGGAACTAAAACAACAAAACACATTTTAATCACAAACACTGAATAAAACTTATATTTCAGAGAGCAGCTCCAAAATACAGTCTTACCCTGACCGCGGCCGGCAACGCAGTGAGCCTACCTAGTTCATCCCTTCACTCCCTGGCTTCCCAGACAGAGAACATAGGCATACAAATACACACACACAGGTAGCCAGGCCATAAATCAATAACTCATAGATAATAGCTCACATACAATTTGTTGGCGTTCAGGAGCTGCACTTCTGCGCATAGCCGTTGCACTTACACACACTCGCGCCACATACATGTTCTTACACCTTACATAAACAATGCGTCATACCTGACAGGATATCTTCGGACCAGCCACGGGGTGAAATTCGCCGAGAAATATACAACGAATAGGCCCTTCTCGTCCACAACCCTCGTAGTAACGGGTTTCCATCATCTTCGCGGACATTAAGCCAACTTTTCCGCTTACGCCGTCCTCGTATTCTAACTGGCTCAACACGTTTAGACGTCGTTCCACTTGCATTTGACGTGTCTTAGGGTCGCATCATAACAAAAAATAAACAATAATAAGAAAACAACTCACACAAAATTAAGTGTGAATAAATTGTAGGTTTGAAAAGTATTTGTAATCACAAGCAAGTGTGGATATTTTTGACATTTTGTTTGGTTGTTCTGAAACGTCAACATGGCAAATCGGTAGAAATGCCCGCAATTGGTACAATTTCAATTTGCTCTGTCAAATCTGTCGATGTCGGTTACTTTGGCCTTGTCCAGATCTTGCGCAGTTTAGACTAAGTCCGCCAGCTTCCAAATATTTTTTCGAGGATAATTAATTATTTTATTATAATTATTGTTGTCTTTGTGATTGCATTTAGAGCTGTCAAAAGTGTCAAAAGTGAAGTTAAGAAAAAAAAATATTTTTAATTGCAAATAACATTTATTACGTTTTTTTTTTGGGTGGTTGAAGAGTGACTTAGAAACACGTTTTTAGGTTATCTTTTCGTTCTCCACGCGATTTGTTTCTGCTTTTGGCATTAAATCTATTTGTTTGTGTTGTGTTTTGTGGTGGATTGTTATTAACGTTTGTGCTGTGGTAAGTCTAACACTTATAGATCACTAATATTGGACATGGAGGTCGTTGAGCCCCCGGATGGGGGCGGAGGTACGCCTCCTGATATAAACAAATGTTTAAAAAGACCGGCCGACGCTGTTACACCGACGGATCTTAAAAAAACCCGCACCCCGGCTGAATCTATCCAGTCTGTCGACGTAAAACCTGGATACGAAACTGATAGCCATATTAAATATTCGGACACAGATAAAGGCCCATTCACAGTGTTCGTTTCAAGGGCAGAACCGGATCTTTCCTCGGGCTACTCTTTTATAATCTTAAGATTCGCACAATACCTGCATTCACACGACATCTACGGAATTAAAGAAGGGTTTCCGTCGAATTCAAGTCGGCCAACGACGCCAATAAGTTCCTGGATCTTAGCCTCCTGGGAACAAACAAATACAGTGCTCATATTCCGAAGTTTCAAATCGCCCGTATGTGTGTGGTCAGAGACATCCCAACAGACTGGACCTTAGAGGAACTTGTTTCCGGCATTGCCACCCCTTCTAATTGCGGAGAAGTTATTAGGGCAAGGCGCTTAAACGTCAAATCAAAGAAAGACTCCCAGACCACCTGGATCCCTTCCAACTCCGTAGTCTTAAATTTCTTAGGATAATCACTCCCTGTTTCTACCTACCAGCTGCCCACCATCCAGTGTAGAAAATGCTGCCGATTCGGCCATATAGCTGCCCAGTGCCGCTCACAGCCCCGGTGTTACAAATGTGCCCGACTCCACTATGGAGAGACCTGTACTGTTGCTGACTCTGAGGTGTCTTGCTTCCTCTGCCGAGGGGGCAGACACACAGCTATTGACACCCAATGCCCTGAGCACTCAAGACAGAAATCAATTAAAATGGTTATGTCTCAAGAGAATATCAGCTATTTGGAAGCATCGGTCAGATTTCCGCAAGCTAGACGCGCCTATGCAGATGTCGCTGCCTCTCCCCAATCCCCTCCTCTATTTACCCAAACACAAAACCTTCCCCCTCTCTCTCCATTACCCCAGTCTTCTGCTACCCCTACTACTTCCTACAGAAAAACAATATTTTTACCCCCACGCTCTAAACCAGAACTTGGGAAAACTTATGATGTCCAAGCCCACAACGCTATAACAGCTACTCTCACCTCAACTCAAGCCAATGGCTGTGCTTACCTCCCCTTCATTGAAACCACCCCTTTTCCTACTCCAAATGATAACCTGATCGAGCTACTGTTATGTTCACTTATAAACATGCTCTCAAAGTTCTCCGACACCCTACCGAACAATCTCACTGTTCTTGTAGAACAACTACTAACCATCATCACCCGTAACAATAGGTCTAATGGGTCTCCAAGTCCTTCATTGGAACTTTAGAAGCATTAGGCGCAACAAATACGATATTATCTACTTGATTAACCGCTACAAGCCAGCCGTCCTTGCGGTCTCGGAGACTTGGTTAAGGCCGGGATCCCACTTTAGGGTCCCAGGCTTTTCATGCTTCCGGGACGACAGAGAGGACGGCTTTGCGGGTTGCGCTCTGTTGTTCAATAGATGTATCACCTTCTCCTAGATCTCCCTACCCGCCCATGATCCAGGCCTAAATGAAGTTGCTACTAGAGTGGCAAATGTCACCTATGTCTCTGTTTATATTCCCCATCCAAACTCTGTCATTATCTTTAACCTCTCTTCCATTCTCTCCTCTATCCCTCCCCCCATTGTCGTGTTAGGTGACTTCAATTGCCGACACACTCTGTGGGGATCACACTGTAACGACTCCTCCTCTTCCTCTTTACTTGACCTCCTTAATAGCATCGACCTTTGCATTTTAAATGATGGAACCCCCACCCAAAGAGTCTCCCCAACACAGAATCCCAGCGTGCCTGACCTATCGTTCGCCTCACCCTCCTTAGTCTCCCGTTTTTCCTGGCTGGTTCTGCCAAATTCTTTTGGTAGTGACCACTTCCCAATCCTAGTCACCTTTATACAATCGTCTTCTTCTCCCCCAATGACACCTAATATCCAACCTCTCCTCAAATACCGTCTTCCTCTCGCAAACTGGGATCAATTTGCCACATTATTGGATTCTGAGATCAGAATATTGCCCCCTGTTGAACCTTCCAATGCCCTAGACCTATATGATCGTTTTACCTCCGCCCTTCTATCTGCCGCCGATTCCTCTATCCCCATCAAATCCTCTTCCCGTGGGCTGGTTCCTTCTCCGCCTTGGTGGGATTCTGAATGCTCAGACAGTTTTCGGTCCCGCAGGGCGGCGGAGAATAAGTTTACATCATCTCTCACCATGACCGACTTCCTCACCTACAAAAAAAACTGCAGCTTCCACTTCAAGACTCATATCCAAAAAGAAGTCCCAAGGCTGGAGGAATTTTTGTGAATCCCTAAACCCTCGCTCCCCGCTTTCCCTCGTGTGGAAAAGGATTAAGACATTCCGATGTAGTCTCCAGGATCCAAACAACTTCAAACGATCCGGACTCCTTTATCCATGATTTCCAGTGCAATCTTGCCCCACCCTACGTCCCTGAATTAGAGTGTACTCCCTCACCTTCACCCCTCTTACCTTCTCACCCACCAGTCTATCACCTTATTGGAAGCAGTCAAGTACATAGAATCTCACAAGCTGAAAGCCAGAGCTCCCTCGCTGCCTTATTAAAAAATCCCTTTAAATCCCGCGATCCCTTCCAAATTTCCCTCCAAACTAGACAACAACATTATATAGGTGTCACTTGGCCGGTATCGAAGTAGTCTTACCGTGGATTTCCAGTCATTCAGGCATATCGGGTAACGAGTTCGCGGACTCCTGTGCTAAAGCAGCGGCCGAATCTGGATGCCTATCATATAACGTGTGCTTTACACGTGACCTACGCTCTCAGGCTCACCTTTCGTTGGCTAGTTCTTGGAATGACTTATAGCAGACCTCCAAACTGGTCAAAGGTAAATTTTATGGTTCCATCCAACCCACCATTACTTCAAAACCCTGGTATAATAATCATAAACACATTAATAAATTGGCAACATCAATTATAATCCGAATGTGCTTGGGATTTGTTTGTTCTCCAGTATTTTTGGCTAAAATCCGCGTCAGAGACCATTCCATTTGCGAATGCGGTTTGGATGAAGGCACTCTAGAACACATGTCTTTCTCATGTCGAAAATTAGTGACCCCCCTGTACGACCTTCTCCCAAAACAAATTCCCAGACCCGTAAACCTAACTTTCCTTCTGTCACTAGGTCACACTCCTCTTATTAAAATTCTATACAAATTCATTTCTATAAACCAAAATTAAAATCTAGTCCCCTGGCCTTTGCTGTCTCCCTCCTTTTGTTTCCCTTTTTTTTTTTTGTTGTCGGCTTGGAAAATCCTCATGGAGTCCCTCCGCCCTGGGGGAAGGACGAAGGGGACTGTCAGACTCTTACTGACTAAAAACCAACCCGTGTTCCTCACGTACCCGTGTGTCGGAGGGTCGGGTATCGCTGAAGCATTCCTCGCTACCCCCGACGGGTATTGGCCCGCCAGATGGTCAGGCGGGCCCCGAACAAAACCCCCTTGGCGGCGGATGAAGGTGTTGGGCTCCGCCGCCAAAACACTCAGCGGCCGCAGAGGATAGGGAGGACGGCAACGCAACACCACATCTCCTCTTCTTCTGCGGCCCCACCGCGACGCAACGATGGTGCGCCCCCATTTGGTCGCGGGAGATAGGGCGCGCGGCAACGCAACACCGACACGCCTCTCCTCCCGCGACCGCACCCGACTGTGAGGGACAGAAGAAGTGTCCCTCGCACCCGCCCCTTTGGACGCATCCTGCGCAGGCCTCCGTCAAGCCCATGCGGAGCGTTCCCTCCTGGATACCTCTTAGCTTCACCGCGGGAGACCAATCCACGGTAACTGAGCCCCCCCACCACGACAAGGTGGAGATCCCACGGGGGGGTCCTTTTGTTTCCCTACTAATAGGTAGGTATATAGTATTATCTAAGTCTGTCTAAGCATATATATTTATTAATATCTGTGTTGTCCCTTTTCAGAGATTTGGCCCTCCAAGGAGAAACCATAGCTACTAGTACCGGTCAATAGTCATTTCTTTTAAACTTTTTACTAATTTATTTTGATCTCTTGTTCCACCCTGACATTGGCAAAATCATCGGTGAACGATGGAGCCATTTTAATCAAAATTGATTGATTGATTGAACATTTATTACTTTTACCATGTGTTAGTTTAATACATAAATATAAAACAATTTAAAACATAAAAAAGCTTATTCGTAGTGGTCTCCATTGGCTGCAATACAGTCCTTTTAACGTTGAGGCCAGTTATCAATAGAAGCACGCACTCTTTCCATAGGAAAATTCTTCACTGCCAATCGTATGGGTTGTTTCAGGGACTCCAAACTATCATGGCGTTTCGAACAAGCCGTACTCTCTAAAGCTGACCATAAATCATAATTCAGTAGATTAAGATCGGGACTAGACTCAGCTCTGATGAAGTCCGAAACGTTCGCCTCCAACCAAGACTGCGTGGACCGAGCTTTATGACCAGATGCCGAGTCTTGCTGGAAGGACCATACTTGGTTATTAAATGATTGGTGTTGTTAGTTGTTAAGGGACTTAACTACCTTTTCAAGTATGGTATTTTGAAACACTTGTGCCGATGTTTTCATATCTTTTTCACAAAAAATTGGCTCAGTCACTTCTTCATAGCTAATACCCCACCAAACCATCACTGAAGTCGGATAATGCCCACGTTGCACTCTGTCGACTAATTGAGAAGCTTACATAGCCCCTCCGTCGTTTCGCGTATGTACCTAAAAAATCCCAAGTGCTTACGGCTCAACGCGTCGCGAGCACTTGACGGGCGAGCTTAATAAATCAGTCATTGTTTATTCGTTTGTTGCGTGAGGATGTTGAAGTTATGTTTTTGTTCAAGTAAATGAATTATTCTTTCATATGATCCCAAATACACTACGTTTGAATGAAGTGTTAACTTTATGCGAGGGACCGTAACCGGATGATATGTAAACAATTTCGACTTAGTCGAAAAAATTGATCATCGTGATAACAATACGAGTTTTAGCTTGGTTCCTTTTGCTTTGTTATATACCTGGTAATATTATCTTAACAAATATATAAAATTATACAATACTTGCTTGAAAAAATATTTAGATATTAGCATGTGAAAAAAAATATTATTTCGCTGACTTTGCATTTTGCGCGCGGGGCGTAACTATGGATTAAAAACATCATTGTAAACAAATATTATAATTATATAAGATACTTTTATGTTTTTATTGTGAATAAACTAATTACAGCTACAGCTGCAGCTTAAGTTACAGCAAAAAAATAATAAATATTGTGTATTACTTTAATTTAAGAGATTTTTACAAACAATTGTCGAAAAAACCGGCATTTCTTTATTATTGAATGTAAATACATATGTATGTTGATAAGGTTACATTTATGCTCTGTGTTATTTTTTATTATGAGTATATAAATAAACCTATCATATGATGTATAATACTCATATTATTCATGAGATATTGAGTATCGAAAAATTTTGCGGATATTCAGGTTATTTTTAGCGGGAAAAAGTAAACAACTGTGCACATTCCAGTAAGAGTAATTCTTATCGGATTCTTATCGGAAATTGTTCTTTTGCTTGGAAATCTAATTGGTAAGAAACTTATGTAGGTTTGAATCAGATATATAACATAAAAAGGTATTCAAAAAAATAAAATACACAATCAATTCTTTCTTTTATTTTTTTATGTTTAAAATTAAAATGTTTCTTTTAATAGGGTATTACACCATTTTTTGAAAAGTGTCTCAAGATGATCCTAAGAAAGAGACTTTAAGAAAGTAGTAGAAAAATTACAAAAAATATATTCAGTTTATAAGTAGGTTTTAAACAACTTTTAAATTTACATTTTAAATGTTCGCGGTTTATCAGACAAAAACGTTAGAAGCCATCTTGCTTACGCAACATATTAGTAAACAACGTATAATGCTTGCATTTTTGACAGTCACGTGGTTTAGTTGTTGAAAATTCTACTAAGTTTATGACGTCATTTGACGTTAATGACATTAGTCATTGCGGCTACCGTTTTGCGTGATTAAATCACAGATACTAAAACGGAATTCTTTAAAATGGTTTTCAAATTCTATTTATTCATTTTATGAGCTGTAACTAATATATTCCGTATGTTTTCCGGTAATGCTATCTTAAATATACGTTATTATATATTTTTTTACATGGGGTAAAATACCCTATTATATTTATTTCCTCTAAAAGTAAATTACATAACCTTTCTAACCATGTATACATGGTTACAAAGGTTATTTAATAACCTTTCTAATACTTATATACCTCCCTTAATAAAAAACGACGAGAAAAAGGAATATGTCAGAAATACAAAATCGCGCTCAAAAATGGCGGGAAAATATTTCTAATTTTCACTTTATACTGCCCTTGCGTGGACTACATGTATATTATTTGGTATTATTTGGTATCATTCGAAAGCTCATTTCATTACGCGTCTATTGATATATAATATAGCGCAATCCGTTAAGTTTTAATAAAACGAACATTAGTTACTTGTGCGCAGTCTACGGCAGGGACTTTTGTCCCTTGGAGCAAGCAACGGATTTGGAAAAAAGGATGTTTTGTCCCTTGAAACAACGGAGCGGTTAGAGCTTTGAGCATAAATACGGTCATTTTGTTTGTTAAAATGTTTCTCCATTGTAAAAAAATTTCATCCGTAAACAAAACTTTTCTGTGACCTCCCTGTGCGTACCGCTTCATTAGTTGTTTCGATTTTACCACCCTATTCTTTTTTAAATTATCAGTTAAGAAATGACTAGTGCGTCAGTTATAGGCTGCATGTCCTAATAGTCATCTTTTAAAATACGCGACATGGTTCTAGGTCATTCATCTCCCGAGATAAAATGTTTTGCTTTCGGACAGGATTTCTTCGAATTCTTTTCGTAACGGCTTTGACCACCTTTTTCGTACGAACACAACGTGGACGGCCAGATCTTTTTCTGTCACAAAAAGAGGAGGTCTCATTGTACCTATTAATAGCCCGGTACACAAACATTTGACTAATACCAAGTGGATAGGAGTTTTAAAAATTGCTTTTGGCCCCATACCTACTTTGTGTAATGCAATCACAGCGATTCGGTTCTCTTTATCACCCCACTCCATTTTAATATCGCAAAATATTGTACAATGTATTGACGCCAAAACGAGAAAACACAGTAAAAATCGTATTAAAATGACAGATTCCAAATTGAAATGTAATATTTTTTTATTTTATTGTAACAGTATTTGAAAAATGAAAAAAATGAAAAATGATTTATTTCTGCCACAACTAGACAAATTACATAGTAAATAAAAGAAAGATTCAGGCAAAATTAAAAATAAAAAAATAATAAAAGAAACAAAAACATCGTTAAAAAGCTACACAATAACATTAACAACACGCTAAGGCCAGGTCATGGCAGTAATGGGACCCCGTTCAGCCTAACACCAGACCCGCTGGCACTGATATTCTACGGGGCCTGCTAGTGACTCACGAAGGCGCAAAGCAGTGGATACCTACGCTAGACAAATACAATTACATATAGATATACTTAAAATGTGTACAGAGTAACAATAACAACATCACGAATCAGCAGCATGGGTGCGAGCGGCGCGGGCAGCATTAAGGCGGAGTCTACGTAGCGTCAACCGGCGACAAAAAGAGACAACCGACATACTGCTAGTGATGAGTAGCACACTCTGTCAAAATGAGGATCGTGCGAGGCACTCTTTTTCCGAAGTGTGGTCTGCCTGTTTCCCGGAGGGGTAGGCAGAGACTACGGAACGCCATTTGCAACGATCCTGACATACCTCACTTGCTTCACTCACTCCCATCAAGTTTCTCATGCATGCTCTTCTGTTAAGGGTACTTTTGAATTGTCCTTTTTTCAGGATGTCTCCAATCTGGTCAGAGAACGTCCGCCTAGGTCTTCCCCTTTGTCCTGTTCCATTCACACAAAACATTCATAGAATGCATGCTCTTCAGAGCATTCATTCATTCACATATCCGAAATAAACAGTTATTATTATTATTATTATGAACCTACTGATATTTATTTTCCCTTTGATTTCATTAGAAAGACGTTTCATCTATGTGTATGAATTACTTCCGTTACTGTCTGACTGACAACGCACTCCGCACAACAAAAACATTGGGCGCCATAAGCTGATAATTTTATTTGGCATTACCAAATTGCAAATTTATTCGAAAACAGTAGGGATGCACTATAAAGGGATTGCCCGAAGTTCTCGCGGGATCAAGAAAAAGAAATAAAAAAGAAATAGGCGTAGCTGCGGGCATCTTCTAGTCATCATCATCATCAGCCCTTTACAGTCCACTGCTGGACTAAGCCTCTCCTTTGAAAGGAGGAATTGGCCTACTATACCATGCTGGCCAAACGGGTTGGTATAGGGTTTATTTCAAGTTTTCCTTCTCTTACAGTGCTGTTTTCTGCATAGTATGGTCGCTCTGTCGGCTCTTACGACACCCATGGTATGATATGGGGTGGTGACATTTCATATTCTTAGTCCGTCACCACACGGACATATTTCGCTGTGTTCCAGTTAAATTCTACCAAATACAAAACCATGAATGGCAACACACAAGAAGATAATTGAAAGGTTTATTATTATCTATTATAGAGGATGGGTAAGAAAAGGTAGCCATCAAAAGTGAGTCATATTGTTGTATTAACAGAGTTCATTTTTTGTCGTATCTTTTCATTTCAAGTTTATAACTTACGGAATATTCTTAGGAAATCTATGAAAACATTTTTGTTATAGCTTGAAATTTGCCTTAAAAATCCAAATTAATTAACGAGCTTGCTTTGCCATATTTTTAATTATAATAAAAAGTATCGGCAATTGGTATCACGAATAATTACTTGTAAGTAATGAAGATGGCGTTAGTAGGCGTTATGAATGAAGAAAATTTACAACAGCCTCTTATTACTAATACTAGCTGACCCAGCGAACTCCGTATCGCCTTTTTAAGAGTTTTTATTTAATTCCCTTTTTTCCAAGCCCCTTTTCCAAAGTTACCATTGACTTAGCGCTTAATCTCTTATCATTCCAGGGTCTATAAATGATGCAAAAACAAACATAGATTTTTTTATAATTTTAAATTCCCCATTCCTTAAAATATCGGAGACGATAACCATATCGACTTAAAAAAAATCCCGTCCGCCATCTTTGATTTCCTATCCGCCATCTTTGATCACGAAATAGATGTTGTACTTGGATTCACCATCCCTTAAATCATCAGAGACAATACCCATATCGATTTTTAAAATATTTCCCATCCGCCATCTTGAATCACGAAATAGATGTTGTATTTGGATTCCCCATCCCTTTAAACATCGGAGACGATACCCATATTGATTTAAAAAAAAATTCCATCCGCCATCTTTGATCACGAAGTAGATGGTGTTTTTGAATTCCCCATTCCTTGAAATATCGGAGACGATACCAATATCGACTTTAAAAAAATCCCGTCCGCCATCTTTGATTTCTTATCCACCATCTTTGATCACGAAATAGATGTTGTATTTAGATTCGCCATCCCTTAAAACATCGGAGACGATAACCATATTGATCTTTTAAAACTTTCCCATCCGCCATCTTGAATCACGAAATAGATGTTGTTTTTGAATTCCCCATCCCTTTAAATATCGGCGACGATACCCATATCGACTTTTAAAAAAATCCCGTCCGCCATCTTTGATTTCCTATCCGCCATCTTTGATCACGAAATAGATGTTGTATTTGGATTCACCATTCCTTAAATCATTAGAGACGATACCCATATTGATTTTTTTAATTTTTCCCATCCACCATCTTGAATCACGAAATAGATGGTGTTTTTGAATTCCCCATTCCTTAAAAATATCGGAGATGATACCAATATCGATGTTAAAAAAATCCCGTCCGCCATCTTTGATTTCCTATCCACCATCTTTGATCACGAAATAGATGTTGTATTTAGATTCGCCATCCCTTAAAACATCGGAGACGGTAACCATATTGACTTTTTAAAACTTTCTCATCCGCCATCTTTGATTTCCCATCCGCCATCTTTGATTTCCCATCCGCCATCTTGAATCACGAAATAGATGTTGTATTTGGATTCCCCATCCCTTTAAATATCGGCGACGATACCCATATCGACTTTTAAAATAAATCCCGTCCGCCATCTTTGATTTCTTATCCGCTATCCTTGATCACGAAATAGATGTTGTATTTCGATTCATCATCATCAGCCTTTAACAGTCCACTGCTGGACTAGGCCTCTCCTTTGAAAGGAGGAATTGGCCTACTATACCACGCTGGCCAAAACGGGTTGGTATATGGTTTGTATCAAGTTTTCCTTCTCTTACAGTGCTGTTCTATGCACAATATGCTCCCTCTGTCGGCTTTTACGACACCCCTGGGGTGATATAGGGTGGTGACAATCCGTATTCTTAATCCGTCACCACACGGATTAAGAATACGGATACGGAATCTGGATTCACCATCCCTTAAATCATTAGAGACGATGCCCATATTGATTTTTTTAATTTTTCCCATCCACCATTTTTGATTTCCCATCCGCCATCTTGAATCACGAAATAGATGTTGTACTTGGATTCCCCATTCCTTTAAACATCGGAGACGATACCAATATTGATTTTTTCTAATTTTCCCATCCGCCATCTTTGATTGCCCATCCGCCATCTTTGATCACGAAATAGATGTTGTATTTCGATTCTCCACGCCTTAAAATATCGAAGGCCATACCCATATTGGTATTTAAAATTTTCTCATCCGCCATCTTTGATTTCCCATCCGCCATCTTGGATCACTAAATAAATTTCATATTATTGATCAGCGTTCCGAAAATCTCGAAAACGATACCCATGTAGATTGTATCCTATTCGTTTAGCCTTTTTTGCCTTTGACCCAACCCCCCTCTTCTCGTTTGACCATTTTAATATTTTTGTCTGGCCCCTAAAAGTTGTGGCGTAATTTTATATAGCCTATAGCCTTTCGGAATAATTGGGCTATCATAAGCAATAACATTTTTTTAAATCCGACTGCTAGTTCCTGAGATTAGCCGACATTATGTTTTAGCCTTTTTAGCCTTTTGCCCCAAACGGTCGAAGCGTTATGTTATATAGCCTATAGCCTTCCGGAATAACTGGGCTATCTTATACAAAAAGATTTTTGCAGACCCGACCGGTAGTTCCTGAGATTAGCGCGTTCAAACAAACAAACTCTTCCGCTTTATTATATTACTAATATTGTTCTCAATGTTCTGAGATAAATACATTGTTTTTAAAAACTGCGTGTAGATACTTACATACCTGCTAATAATGGAGTGGAGGTATATATATTTTTTCGAATCTCGAAAATTCTTTGAAATAATGAGCAAACGGATATCCCTGATTAATATAAAGGCTCAAGCTTACCCCTTTGTTTACCTAACTCTCTACTCGTACTCTCTACTCTTTGTACCGCGCTCTGAGGTGGACGTGTAACACGTAGACATAGCGCGGCGCAAGCCGACGCTCGCAAATGTTTATTCGCCATGAGTGACAAACTTGTGGCGAACGAGCTGCTGGCGTTCCTGCAACAGAAGCTGGATGTCTTTGTCGTGATTTTGATTCGAGCGTGAGGCAAAGTTGCTTTTTAATTTTTCAATCTTCAGTGCCACGAATAGACATTGTTCAGCCACAAAGAAACATTCGAATTTTACTGTGCTCTGTCTCTTTCACATTCATAATATAAAAAGTGAGTGAAAAAACAAACCCCTTTGAATTCGAAATTCGATTTTGGAATTCGACCTCAAAGAACCTACGGCAGCGCAAAAGAAAAAAATATTTGTAATAAAGAAATTACTTTTTTTTATATGTTATTGTTTACATGTTTAATTTATTATTAGATTTTAGTAAAAATAACTCTAATTAATAGTGTAGTATAAATTAGTATTTAAGTAGGTATAGTATTTAAGTAGGTATATCCAGTAGGTATAGCGTAACGTGTTAAATTTATATTAATATATAAAATAATCTAAAAAGATGAGTGAAACTAGCTATGATGACTGTACTTTAACACCAGAAGAGCTACCTAAATCAACAAGTGATTATGCAGAATTCAATCTATTCCTGTTCATTTCTATGTCTCCTAAGTAATATGTGTTCTCACTGCTGTGGTGAAAAGTTTTATGTGCTACACGAGAGCAAAGTTTTTTGTATCTCGTGCTGTTGAGTCCCTCACTACGCTCAGGATTCTAACTTTGATTCACTCGCTACGCTCGTGAATCAATCATAGAATCCTTCGCTTGCTCGGGACTCAAAATCAGCACTCGAAACAAAAAACAACTTTGCTCTCTTGTTGCACAAATAACTATTGGACACGTCACAGACACGTCAGAAAGTCATAGATAAATATTAACCCTTAGCGACACACGCGATTTCAAGCAACACATATATCATACACGTGGGGAAGCTCAATAAATTCGTTATTTATTTATTAGAGAATTGATAATTTTCATGCAGATTTATTTTTATAAAATTAATGAGAAGCATGTATACTAAGCGAGTATTTATTTTAAATTTAATCAAAAAATTACAATTTGCTTTCCTTTTTAAGAAGTACATAACTTTTTTGGTCAACTTTTTTTAAAGTTACGTTTACGGGTTAAAATGAAAGTTAGAAAATAAATATAAAAATACATCGCCTCGGTGGCGCAGTAGGCAGCGCGTAAGTCTCAAATATAAAAATCAAACAAGTGTGGCGGATTGTTACATAGCATAAAAATAGGCGTAGGCTCCAGGGTGATGTTAAGAAGGAATATGGCGGTCTCAGACGGACTAGTCAACGGAGCAATGGGAATTATTAAAAAAAAAACCGGTCAAGTGCGAGTCGGACTCGCGCACCGAGGGTTCCGTACAAACCTGTAGGTATACCTATAAGTAAAAGTTCACCAGTCATAGTTATGGTATTTTTATTGCCAAATGAAATCCATAACATTACAGTATGGAAAGCTGGAGGAGCATAAATTAAAGAAAAAGGGGTCTTTGTCGTTTGTAATCAGTTATCCTTTATTTTATATTAACATATACCGCTTATTTTATAATATAACTTAAATACCTATACCAGCCTTGCAAAAGTCTGCTGATGAATGATGGTAAGATTTTTTATCAAAGTTATTGATTTACGAAGCTTTTAGTGACTATTAGAAATCTGTTACAAAAATACTTATAAAGTACAGAATAATTAGCAAAACGGTTTGAAGACTATGTAATTATTTGAAATCTCAATCTCAATCAGCCTATCGCAGTCCACTGCTGGACATAGGCCTCTCCCAACATGCACCACAGCACACGGTCCTCAGCCTTCCGCATCCTTTATCTGTGCTATATGACGTTACTTCGTACCAAATTTCAAGATTTTGAGTTCACGGGAAGTACCCTGTAGGTTTTGATTCCCTTGTGAGTAGTCGCGAGTTTTAAAATATGATTATATTGCTCTTTCTTTTGATTGCGTAGACATAGAAGTTTGATTTTGTTACAGCCTAACGGTGTTATATACCTGAGTATTTGCTATGAATTTCAATTTAATACCTCTACGCGTTCAAGAGTAAGGGGTAGTAACTTTAAATTATTAAAAATATTTTTATTATTTGATGTAACTAAAAATTTACTGTTTTCGCAATTTTTCCTTTATATGTGCTATAAGGCGTTGCTTCGTACCAAATTTCAAGATTCTGAGCTCACGGAAAGTACCCTGTAGGTTTTGATTCACTTGCGAGTAAGCGCGAGTTTGAAAATATGCTTATATTGCTCTTTCTTTTGATTGCGTAGACATAGAAGCTTGATTTTGTTGCAGCCTAACGGTGTTATATACCTGAGTATTTGATATGAATTTCAATTTAATACCTCCACGCGTTCAAGAGAAAGGGGTAGTAACTTTAAATTTATTAAAAATATTTTTTATAAACTGTAACTAAAAATTTACGGTCTTCGCAATTTTTCCTTCATCTTAATATATAAAATCCTTGCGTTACTGACTGACTGACAGACACGCTGCAGCCGAAACTATTGGGCGCAGGAAGCTGAAATTTGGCATGTATGTTCCTTGGGGACCGTAGAGGTGCACTAAGAAGGGATTTCCCGAAATTCCCACGGGATCGGCCAAAACGGGTAAATTTAAAACAAATGCAGGCGTAGCTGCTGGCGTCCTCTAGTATGTGATATAAGACGTTACTTCGTACCAAATTTCAAGATTCTGAGTTCACGGGAAGTACCCTGTAGGTTTTGATTCACTTGCGAGTAGGCGCGAGTTTGAAAATATGCTTATATTGCTCTTTCTTTTGATTGCGTTGACATAGAAGCTTGATTTTGTTGCAGCCTAACGGTGGTATATACCTGAGTATTTGATATGAATTTCAATTTAATACCTCCACGCGTTCAACAGAAAGGGGTAGTAACTTTAAATTTATTAAAAATATTTTTTTATATGCTGTAACAAAAAATTTACGGTTTTCGCAATTTTTCCTTCATATGTGATACTAGAGGACGCCAGCAGCTACGCCTGCATTTTTTTTTAATTTACCCGTTTTGGCCGATCCCGTGGGAATTTCGGGAAATCCCTTCTTAGTGCACCCTTACGGTCCCCAAGAAACATACATGCCAAATTTCAGCTTCCTGCGCCCAATAGTTTCGGCTGTAGCGTGTCTGTCAGTCAGTCAGTAACGCAAGGATTTTATATATTAAGATAATACGTTACTTCGTACTAAATTTCAAGATTCTGAGTTCACGGGAAGTACCCTGTAGGTTTTGATTCACTTGCGAGTAGGCGCGAGTTTGAAAATATGCTTATATTGCTCTTTCTTTTGATTGCGTTGACATAGAAGCTTGATTTTGTTGCAGCCTAACGGTGTTATATACCTGAGTATTTGATATGAATTTCAATTTAATACCTCCACGCGTTCAAGAGAAAGGGGTAGTAACTTTAAATTTATTAAAAATATTTTTTATATATGCTGTAACTAAAAATTTACGGTTTTCGCAATTTTTCCTTTTTAAGTGATATAAGACGTTTCGTACCAAATTTCAAGATTCTGACTTCACGGGAAGTACCCTGTAGGTTTTGATTCCAATGCGAGTTTGAAAATATGCTGCAATTTGCAGCATATACGGCTGTATCTTTGGATTGCGTCGGATTAGAAGTTTGATTTTTTTACAGCTCTATGGAACCGTAGATTCGAGTATTTAGTATAATTTTCAGTTTGATACCTCCACGCATTCCTGAGAAAAAGGGTCTTGACAGACGGACGGACAACAAAGTGATCCTATAAGGGTTCCGTTTTTTCCTTTCAAGGTACGGTACCCTAATAAAGTGGCCAGCCCTTCACCGTGATTAACTAGAAGCAGGAGAACTGCCCGAAGCAGTGTTCATTAAATTTGATGCTCAAACTGTGGGCATTAGGGTAAAAGATGCGGAGGGTCCAGTATCAATCACACCAGCATCTGCAACTTTTCAAGCGAATAAAGGTTACGGTAATGTTGAGAGGTTAATGTTCCCGCTAATTTTAAGTTGGGCTGTGACTGTTCACAAGCTCCAAGGTACAACATTGGAGAGGGCAGTGATAGATCTTGGGAAAAAAAATCGCGAAAGGTCAGATATATGTAGCTTTAAGTCGAGTGAAGAATTTAGATGGTATCGCATTAAGTGATGTAGAGCCATCTAAGTGCAACGTCTGAGACAGTTAAATCAAAATTATTTTTTATAATTAACTAATAAAATTTAAAAGACATGATGGAATCATGTTTTTTTATACGTGATTTTTTTTCATGAAAGCAGAATTAACGCAGTTGAGATGCGATCACTGCGTAGTATGTGTGGGGTGAGACTGATTGATAGGATTCCGATTTAGGAACCGGCGAGCATGTATGAGAAGAGTAATGAATGTAGAGGAAGCGCGTGAGGTTTGTAAGGATAGAAGTAAGTGGCGTTCCGTTGTCTCTGCCTACCCCGACGGGAAAAAGGCGTGAGTATATGTATGTATGTTTTTTTTCGTTCCCTCTCCAATCTTTCTCCTGTAATTTTCCTATAATTCATCTTGTAAATTGGTTATGGGTAGTTCTTAAGAGACAACACTTTAACCAACTAACAAAACGGTCTGTAATTTATTGTACAGTTTAGCTTAATCCGTATATTGGCCAAATTATATATTTGTAATAATTGCAGTCTAACTAAGTACAAAAAAAGTATTTGAACTTCGTTCTTCTGATTTATACGTCGTGTCCGTCTGCCATTGTCCGAAATGAAATAGTCGATATCGCATTTCCCCTTTCATAAATCAATATAAATTTTATTATTATATTAACGAGAGGAAACGAATAGCCCTCTGAGAAAAATAATATGTATTAGTTATAAATACCTTAATGTGTTTATAAATAAGTAAACTTGGTTGGGTAATGATTATGAGAGTCTGGTTTCCCGTGGTGGAGGGGAAGCTAGTCGTGCTACGGACGAACTAGGTACCTGGGGCTGGATGGCTAAGATCCTGGTGTTACGAAGGTAAATATTTCATTCGTCTTCGACATTCTGATTATAATGCCATTATTTTGCAACTTCAGTCTGCGTTTCAAGAGACTAAAAGCGTCTAGTTATAGATTGGTGTAGAAAAGTGTCAATAATAAAGTCTGTATGTATGATGACTGTGTTATACATGATTATAGGAAAATCTTCATTCATCTGTGCCTAATTCGCATGGTCATAACCACAGAAGAATAACAAAAGCATGGAATGAACGATATTTTTATGAACAAATTGAATATAGCTACACTCTTCACTCATATGACAAATTAGAGTTGCCAGAAGAAGATGGCACTATGTTTGTCAGTTAGGGCTAAAGACCATTTGAACACAAATTTTGTAACTTTTTAATTTTTTTGTGATTGAGCAAATCCGCTATCGATATCGATCAAAGTTTAAATATAGGTTCAAAATCAAACAGACTTGTAAAGTATAGTAAGTATTTACATGATATACATTCCGTAAGTTTGTGTCCACAGCAGTCAGAACGCGTGTTAATGGATAGTATTTATATATCTAATTATTACACAAACTTGCATTTTTAAACTGAATCTATAATTTTTTGTTTCAGATGGGTACTCATAGGCACATAAAGCCTGGCGTCGACTACATTCGAACCGCGTCGAATCGCGCCTAGTCGCATTTTATCCGTGTGCGTTCATTACAGACGAATCGAATCGAAGCCAGCAGTCGGCGTCTCGGCGACTGGCTGTTGTAGGTTGTGCTTGTGTTGTCAATGATGGATAGCTCGGATGAAGATATGTTCTTGTTTCAAATTCGTTCATTATTCCCGCTATTTCTTCCCATATATTTTGTTTACGCTGCTCGTCATGATAATGAGTATATTCATGATCATATTTTCTTTTTTTTAGTCTCACGCCTACTGTATCCTCGAAGAGGTAGGTAGAGGTGTAATATTACACCCACATTTCGCCATGAATTTTCAGGTCCCACGTAATAAGGGGCGAGCCTATTGCCGTACCGGGCACATTACCAGACTCCGTGCTGCTACTGAGAATTTCCTAACGGAAAAACCCAATAACACTTTGCCCGACCCGGGAATCGAACCCGAGACCTCCCAATCCCACGCGCACATTTATGCCGCGAGACTAATGAGGCAGTCATGATCATTAAGTTCAGTATATTTCTGAACTAGCGAAATTAACAGCTCTTCATTCATTTCGATAACTTTTTATGTAGGTATTTACGCCATGTAGTACCCGTCTACACTCATCCGCTAACCCGCGTCCACTAAGGCGCGCCGAGTGGAGTCGAAACGCGTCGCCGCAGAAATTCGCCTGACGAGCGATGCGCGCGGTAGATTCGATTCGGCGCGCCGCGGCTCGTCGCTACTGAACGCAGGTTCATAGAAATATATAGGAGGCGACTTTCTGCGTTTCGATTCGGCTCGGCTCGGCGAGCCTATTGGACGCTAGCTTTAATAATGAAGCGTCACAGCGTTTTTTTTTTAACTTCAAGCTAGTCTCACGTGTTTTGTCACCAGCCGCGCGTGAAAGGTATTTTTCAATAACACTGTTATTTTTCACGTGATCTAAAATTATCAAATCCTCCTTCACGATATTTTCGTTTTGCAAACTATCAAATAAACGTGAATTCATAGCAAAGTTCTTTTTCATCAGACGTTTAGACCGTTGTCTTAAATAATTTATTTTTAATAAACGTCTTTTAACAAGCTGCTCAAGGTGAAAAACTTCTTTTGTAGTTTTTCTATTGTACGTAAGTGTTTACCGCACACGATTTTCAGCGCTTCTGTACCTACTGGCGGAGAAATTGTAACTAACGTTGGCGCTTTAGTGCTGGTTGTCGGAGAAACAGAAGATGTATCATATATGGAAGGCGTACGCGTACACTAAAGAAAGAAAAAAGCCACGTTTTAATGCAAAGCAGTATATTAAAATAAATAAGCATACCCTTTGTGTTTGCCTCCCTAGCAGTCACTGATGATACCTGAAGCTTGATTTATAGGTCAAAGCCGATTGATAAAAAGTACCTTACACCTTTTTCTGTACTCCCATTACTCCCAGCAACGTACATTGAACTTATTATGATCGATTGAGTAGTCAAAATGTGAAAGCTTAACAAATAAATAAATTCACTTACATTTATAATAGGTATTAGTAAGGATATGGTAAAACTATGAAATGAGTGGATGTCGCCTAACAGCCTGGCCACGAACGGCCGCGACACGCTGAGCGACAAGCGATTTCAATGTTCATGCCGCTCTCTATTCTGCCGTCGGCGCTGTCACCTCAGTGCAGAACTAAACTGCAGAAATAAACATCGAAATCGCTTGTTGCTTAGCGTGTCGTGGCTTTTCGTGGCAACAGTGTAACTGCAGGTAGCTGGCTGAATACTGTTTATAACATACATACATAGGCTCATGCCTGTTTCCCCGAAGGGGTAGACAGAGGCATATTAAACTTTTTGCCAGACTTTTGATCCCACGTAATCGGGATGTTTTATTTGCCAGAGCCTCGTCCGTTGATAAGCAGGTACACCACTTGCAGGTGAGGTTGGCTTGGGACCCTACGTTCTTGGTGGGAACCCGCACTGATAATAAAATTGAACAAAATATAAACATCGAATGGAGCCCAAGATCCGACTCCTGTTTGGCGCTGCTACCCTTATAAAAGTAAAAGCAAGTAATTATTTTGACACTCACACTGATACGTTTAGAATGGAGGAGTAATGTTGGCACAGAATTTTCTTTTAGTCTGCGCCATCTGTCAATACTATAAAAACATTCCGCAGTAAAAAGCTTGAACAAATTCTATGGTGCTTTCTAGGCACCCAATTTTCGCCACGACATACTGCAGCAATCCACTTATTTTATAAATTTTTATCACGTGGAAATCTAAAAACTTACGAGATAAAATACTAAAGATTATGTAACGGGTCTGAATCGTGTTAATGAACGAAAAGAAAGATGAAATACCTTTCTATTTTTCCCGACGTTTCGGCATGGGTTACACCAGCCGTGGTCACGGGATATGTGTAAGTGGGAGAGTCATCCCGTTACATAATCTTTAGTATGTGTGCAAATAGTAGTAGTTTAAAAATAACGAGATAAAATACTGTGGATAGACATATCGATAAGATTTTTTACAACACTTGAAAAGTCGATATAAATATTATACGGCTAAATTCAAAATCATAATAGAACTGTTATGAAAGAAAAAATCACTAAGGTTATATAATTTGATGGCATAATATTGTCTAAATTGTATCTTACACGTCAGTTGACTGTGTTCAATTTGTAAGTACTAGGACTACCTCTATGTATATATATCCAATCTCTTTGGTCATAACACCATATGTATGTGTCATATATGTAGCAATTAAATATGATATTTTTTGTACAAATTTAAGCAAAAGGTTTATTTTTTGTAATCTTACAATATTCTCGCTTGGCCATACAATAAAATAATTAATATATACTGTTTTATAGTTTCAGAAGTGTTTCATCCGTGATATGATCACTGATAATTGTTTTTATAAAAAACTAGCTGCTGCCCGCGACGTCGTCTGCGTGAACGCTATACAGCACCAAAAATACCTACGATTATACCTTTTAAAATAACATTCATTTACCCGTTTCTTCTTTACATTTCATATCTTCAGAAAGTGCAGTAACAGAGAGAGACTGTCTTTTGTAAAATTGACCTTCAAAAAGTGCTGATTTTCAGCCTGCTTTCAATAAATGACTTTGTGGTGATTCTGCTAAATTAAGTCAAAAGTTGTAACTAAAGCAGATGAAGAAAATAATGAATAAGGAATCCCGAATAGGGTAAAATTACATAATTACAGGACTTCTCGATAAAAAAACATTAGTGGTTTGATTCTCCGCAGCCAAAGTTTAGTAATAATGAAGGCAGCGATAGCTGCGTGGAGAGACCGACAGACTGCTACGCAGAGGGTCTCAGGCTCGAATCCACGGCACGCACCAATGACTTTTCGGAGTTAAGTGCGTATTAAATTGTTAATTATTACTTCCTAAACAGTAAAGGAAAACATCGTGAGGAAACCTGCATGTCTGCGAGTTCTCTATAATGTTTTCGAAAGACATATGAAGTCTGCCAACCCACACTTGGCCAGTGTGGTGGACTATGGCCTTATCCTTCTCATAGTGAGAAGAGGCCCGTGCCCAGCAGTGGGACAGTATAAAGGGCTGATGATGAGCCAAAATATAAAAAGAGTCAGAACTGGTGACGCGGCAAGAAGCGACGTACAGCTGCCCGTGTGAGAAGCAGCTTGTATTGAGGTCGACACCTACTGCCCTCAGTGTCTGCCCCTGCGACTTATTGATGGTCATCGCGAAGCAAACACTCACGGGGAACAGTACGCGCTTGAACTGGAACGGGAAGTTATAAGGTATGAGGGGAATGCGTGGTATAAATACTGCCTTGCCGCGCCACATCCCGTAAGAATTTCCGCCTCAATGGTGTGTCAGTGGAGCGAGATGACTTTAAGGTGGGTCCTTTTACACAACTTCGGCGGAGATAGGTTCCAAAGAAGCATTATTGGGACACCGACCTTCAGCTTGATGGTATTCGCTGGAAGTCAGCTTGCTGACTGGGAGTTCAGAAATTCCACGGGATAATCTGTGGCGTAGACCACTTAATTCCCCTCAATTTCCCAGAATGCATTCGTTAATTGCTGCAGCCTGTGCATTTTTGGGCGTCAAAATGGCCCGCTCACACCCCAAAAACTGCTAAGTTCATTTAAGTTGGATACAACTCTACCGAGAGACTCTGGAAGCACCACCTATCCACCCCTCTCTTCTGTTAGAGTGAAGGCTTAGAAGGACATCGCGATCGGAGAAGTCTTGAGCACGTGCATTGCCGCCGAGCCGAGCTCTCATATTAAAGGTCAAGCGCAGCGTACGAACTCGTGACCACAACGAAAATCGTTTCAACGAAGCATTCACCTCGTCAGCCTTCGATCCCCGTGTCACAGAGTACCTTTGTATATAGGAGCCCCGCGTCACCACGGGAAGCGTTCGTCCGCGATTTGTCCACTTTCTTCGTTATTTAGCTTAAATTGCTTACAGCAATAGCGTGCCGTTTTCGAGTATAAATTTTGTTATAAATCTGTGCAGTTATTTTTGAGTTCTGTTTGTTATTTATTACATACAGACAAACTCTACGAATTTTATATGATATAGATGAAGCAGCTTAAAACTTATATAAACACATTTTTTATCGTCTTGCTCATCTCAAACGAATTTACGATACAATTTTTAAAAACTTAATAAGAAAATGCACTGCTCCATCTATGACTTTTAAAAACAACTATTAACCTATACAACTAATAGCCTCGCCTCGCGATTACACAGTCATGTAATTCGACTTGATGTCGAATTTCTTAGATGGCGCTGCTTTAAAATTGTCTTGATACTACTTATATTCATTTAATTATGTTTATCAGCCTAAGTTACTAATATTGCGTTCTTTTTATAGTGTGAAGCTAGCTTATAGCATGGTTAACATAATAACAACATTCAAATATGCGTCGTTAGATTACACGTTGTTACAGAATGCGTTGAAGAAATAAAGGTTCACTGTTCGTTCCCCGTTGGTGATAGCGTAACAATATGCAGCCTATATGATGACCCGACATTCTAACAATATTCGTGCCAAATTTGAAGTAAATCCATGCAGTACTTTTTGAGTTTATCCCGGATATAAGGACAAACAGATAAACAGACAAACAGACAAAAATTCTAATAACTATATTTTTGGCTTCGGTATCGATTGTAGATCACACCCCAAGTATTCCTTTAAAAAAATATTCAATGTACAGTTTTGACTTTCCTACCATTTTATTATATGTATAGATGATTATTGTAGTTGTTAAAATATAATGGTAATCGAAATAAAGTTTTTCATTTCTGTTTCTAATTTATCCGTAACAAATTCTGATCCATCTGGGCACAAAATATTTGAATGTTGATATCTTGAAAACTACTTTATAATAAAAACGAGTCCCTCATTCAAATATGTTCTTTGGTATTCCTATTTCCATAATTATGAACATGTATTACAGAGCTGAAAGTGCAATTTAATTATGGCCAGATGAATCAGTTATAGAATTAAATTTTGAAGAACTATCCTGATGGAGTCAGCCTTGTTTCATTCAATCCTTAGTTTTGTTCTAAATTCACTTGTTTTGAAGCATACCGTCATAGACTAATGATTGGTCTCGCTCGTATAGCGAAGCGATACCAATAATTTGTCTAAGCATACCGTAAAAAAAAAATTGGCATTACTCCATGTCCTTGAAACATTTTCCAAATTGCATAAAAAAACCACATAACTGTTATCACTGGAATTTGAACACTCGCCTTCAGAACGTAAAGCGGATGTATTATCCATACGGCTATCGCCTTGTTGCCGGTTAGTGGCGAATTTAGCGAACACTTGACAGAGTGTTTACGTCATCTAACTTAAAACTGTAATTTCCAAATAATGAAATGATCTTCAAACCTTTTTGTTAATTATTATGTTTGACCTAAACCTAGTCCAACCTCTCTGTGTTTGACGACCAGGCAGTTTGTCGTGTAGACGTTAGTAGTCCTTGACGACAGTAGTGATGACAAGTTGACGTAACACCGGCCGTCACAAATATTATTCATAGGAATTTCAGTCTTAAAGATAGGTGAAATGAAAGTCTAGTGAAAGTAAAGTGAAGTGAAACTAAATAAAAAAATGCTCATAAAATAAAAACTACTGGGCCTACATGAATCATATTTTTATGGGACCAATTCGACACTATTCCGCATCAAACAAAAAAAGAATTACGTAAATCGGTTCAGAAACCTTGGCGAAATCGGTGTACATACATCGAAAAAAAATATACCGGCCGAATTGAGAACCTCCTCCTTCTTTTTTTTGTTTGAAGTCGGTTAAAAAGAAACTAATGGAGTGATAGGCTGGCAGTGTGAACACTCAGAAAACAACTAGTAATAATTATATGCATTTCTTTTCTTTACACGAATATACTTCTTGATCGGAAAAAATGCTGATTGTTAATCATTTTCTAGTCAGCTGTGAGACAACTACCTAAGACCCCACTGTGGGAATTTTAGTAAATTTTCTTGCACCTTACCTTTGAAAGAAACTATTAAGACCAAGTGGAAACCCTATCACTGCCTGTCGAGTGAAAATTAAATGGTTGATGTTTTATTTGTTTTACTTTCACTAGTTCTTTATTTTTCAGTGAACGGCTAGGCGCTTCTCCTTTAATTTAGTTTCTAATTTAAAGCACCAGACAAAAGCGTAAGCCTGTTGGCAGCCATAACGATGGGCATTCAAAAGCTAAATGTCGAATCGCTGTCATGTTTACCGACAGGAACGATGAAAGTGGCCGTCTTGCAGCTTCCTAGCAAAGGCAGCTCCCCCAATAGGAATAAATCCTGTGTCGCGAAGGACTTTACAAACATACAACCAACGGACACAATAAACACCCAGACTCGAAACAACAATTTATGGATAACAAAAATTTGGCTCGCGTAGTATTCGAACCCCTTACACAAATGATCTATATACCTACCTAAAAAGTATATGGGCAGCTTAATTACTGAATTATTCGAAGTAGGTGTACAGATCGGTTCACGAAAGTTGACCACAAATGGCAGCCGTCGCGCATAAGTGCATTCTTCGTTCTTGACGCATTCCACCCACCCCTCACCCCGCACCCTAACGCGGACCTAAAAAATGATTTCTGCGCAGTGGTCATCTTTCATGAACCGACCTAAATCTACCTATATTTATTTATATACAGGTTTGTGGGTTGAAAATATGTGCCGTGATTAAATTTATTATTGCTGAAACCTAAGTTCATATTTCATTACCTTCATATTTCCTGAGTCGAATACGTTTAAAAATAATAAATAAAAAATAAAATAAGTAAGTCCCCTGCGAAATCGAAGGGGTAGCTGAGCTTAAAACTATATTTTGTAGGTCTACAAAAATTAAAGTTCATGAGCTATTCTGTAATTGTTATGTGTTTACGCGTCAAAAAATGCTGCTATTTACGCAGAGACGTTGCCTCGATGGCTGTCTTTTATCGTGTATGTCACGAAGAGAGCTTTGAAGAACTTTTTCCCTTGATCCCACCGTCTCCTTTCCTATCAAAAACAACACAATCCGAATTGAGGTGCTACCATTACATGGTAGAACAGATATTGTCACGCACGAAACGGTTCGGTGACTCATATCCGAACCAGAAAACCGTATCACTAAAATGTAGCATTCAATACCAGCCCACGTGTTGCCTTCCTCCTTTGATCCTGGGTCCTATAAGAGGGGCGTGAAAAAGGTCTACTCTACGCTGTCGAGGTGATGGAGTGCTACCATACCATATTGCTAGTTCATTAGGATGATGGCCTCCACTATATAGGACTCCATGGACTGAGTGCATAACATAGTATGACATGAATGGCTCCATTTGAAAGGCAGTATTAAAAATATTTAAAGAAAAACAAAAAACCCGACTGCATAAAAAATAATTAAAAAAAATAACTTAAATAAAAACTAAAAAGAAAGAAACAAGGCCAGTAGTTTAGAATTCTAATGCAAAACAGAACGACTCACAGTCGGGGCCCATTCAAATTTTACCAATCACATGTTCCCAAGGGGCCCCGACTGAGTCGTTCTGTTCTGCATTAGAATTCTAAACTACTGGCCTTGTTTCTTTCTTTTTAGTTTTTATTTAAGTTATTTTTTTTAATTATTTTTTATGCAGTCGGGTTTTTTGTTCTTCTTAAATATTTTTTTTATTTTATACTTTTTAGTTATTCACTGTTTTTTTGTTTGTTTATTGTTTATAGGTACTTGAAGTAAAAACTTAAATCAATAAGTAACAACATTAGCGAGAGTGATTGTTTTGTTAAACAAATTTAAATCGTTATATATCCTATATTATAAACTATAATTTACAATGAAAAATGATAAAAGGAACCTAAAGATGATTTTAAAATACCTAATCAACGACACCCCACATGACATAGTTCTCTCTTTTTTTTTCATTTTGACAATATGGCGTCTGGTTGTCGCTGTGGTGATTTTTGATTACTGTCATGTCTTTAGTGACACTCGCAAGGTTAAGACGAATCGATTGACGTAAAAATCATCAAAATCGGCCTACGCATTTGGTCTCTAGAACGCCACATAGAAACAAACATACATACATACATACATACATAGACTGATAAACACATTACCCTCCTTTGCGTCGCGCAGTCGGGTAAAAAGACGTGCTGAACTGATTTTCTTGAGATTTTGCTGTAGTACAGCTTACAAATATACCTACATTAAAAAAACACCTTTTGTGCCAATAACCGACCTTACACTGGCAAGTTTTTAATTTGCTCCGTGTGGTGACGGATTAAGAATATGGATTGTCACCACCCCATATCATCCCATGGGTGTCGTAAGAGCCGACAGAGGGAGCACTGTAAGAGAAGGAAAACTTGATACAAACCCTATACTAACCCGTTTGGCCAGCGTAGTACAGTAGGCCAATTCCTCCTTTCAAAGGAGAGGCCTAGTCCAACAGTGGCCTGATGAAGGCTGATGATGACTCTGGCAAACCCGCGGACAGAAGCTAATATATAATTCAGTTCACTAATTACGTCTATAGAGACAAAAGGGTAAGATTTACATATTGTAATATTAAACATTCCATTCCCACGACCTTAAATTTGTATGGCGTCCCATGACAATCTCGTAAACTAAGTTTACATTTGATAAATTGTTTCAGGAGAGTTCAAGACAGAATACATACAAACGAGTCAATTCTTACCATTCATAATAAAGTTTGTTGTTTTATTCCAAAGTTATTACACGTAGGTGCGGCGTAGTCATTTAAATAGCTACCTCGTCCGTCGTTTAACAGTGCTATGGGTTCGATCGCCATTGAGATAACCATAGATTTAGGATTTTTTTCGCTGGAGATAACACTTAGTGTTTATTACTTGTCTCAAGTCTGGGTGATTGTATCCGTTGCTTCAAGTAGTCCGCTGTTTGTAAACTAGGATTAGTCATTAAAATCAATGTTTATAAATATTGTATGGGTTGCGAGTACGGGATACAAAACTACAAAAGTAGTTCAGCAAGTTCGCCGCCTGAGTTTCATATTTTAATCTATATTCTTCCGCATAACGAAACATAACTGGCGAAGAGTGGGTGTATACCTACTTCTGCCTACCCCTTCGGGGATAAAAGGCGTGACGTTATGTTATGTCTTCCGCAAATAATATTTTATGTAGATACTCAATAAACAACATTCAAAGCTGATTGCCATCCCGATTTCACTACTGTAGCTAAGGAAAAATCGGTAAGGGTGAGTAAAGGTTGAGGAAAAATCGGTAAGGGTGTGTATATACTAGGTATGTATGCGACATATTGACCTAGAAGGCAGGTGCCGGCGACGCACCGCTGCCCATGAACCAGGAAATATGCTCAAGGTTACAGCGAGACATGCGCGGTTCGCACCCCCGCGCGCGGACATAACATTGTTGGAGCGGGATCGTGCTTCCCTTAGTCCAAATTCTTCTGCATCAGAAAGACATACTAATAAACAAATTTGAAGTGTACTTCTTTGCCTGTCCGTCTTTCACATTAGGAGATAGTTAAAAGGCTGGAGAATGACGTAGGCCATTTTATATATAAACGCCGTGGCTGATCGAATTAAATATTTGCACCCAATATTTTGATCGAATGCTTGACATGTTTTATTAAACTTAATGGGAGACATTAAAACAAGATATCAGCAAGTGGTCCATTGTCTGCTCCAGCTCACCACATTCACATTGGGCAAGGTCGAGGTCATGGCCAATGTTATTGTGACTCACATTAAGAGAAGCCTATGTGCTTTGTGATGATGAATATTTTTGTATTTACATACATACATACATAGACTCACGCCTCTTTCCCGGAGGGGTAGGCAGAGACTACGGAACGCCATTTGCAACGATCCTGACATATCTCTCTTGCTTCATACACTCCCATCAGATTCCTCATGCATGCTCTTCTGTTCAGAGTACTTCTAACCTGTCGTGTTTTTAGGATGTCTCCAATCTGCAGGGCGATTCAGAATGTCACGACAAGTAATCGTACGATATGTCAAATTATTGCCCTCGTCTTTTAGCCGCCTATCAGAGATATTTTGAATAAATATTCATTGAATTCAGCTTATTTATTAATTTACTTCATACTGAATCCATAATATTGATAGGAAATGCGATAGTTTTGACAAAAAATGAGGTAGCCCGTTTGACAATTAACGGAATCGAATGTCAAATGAGATATCGAACGATTCTGAATCGCCCCCCTGGTCAGAGAATGTCCGCCTAGGTCTTCCCCTTCTTCCTGCCCCATTCGCACTTGCCTTATATATCTGCTAGGTCAGTCTTTCGTCATCTATCCTCTCCACGTGCCCAAACCATCTTAGCATACCTTTCTCAATGCTTGTCACTACATCTTCTTTTACCCTACAACACTCTCTTATCACACAAATCTTTACTCTGTCAGTCAAAGAAACAACACACATACTTCTCAGTGCTCTCATTTATACAGCATTTATTCATGACTCTTCTGCCATACCCAACTATCACTACCATACATAAGATTTTTGTATTTATTTCTCTCATTGTAAGGTTTTCATTGGAGTGTACCTAATATTTTAGTAAAATAACAATTGTTGGTATGATATAACATTCATTTTGATCCAAAAATTATGAAAATTATCAAAAATATTGCTGTACATCCAAACGTAACGCCACAGACAAATACAATGTTACGTCGAACAAGCCGCCCGCCCTCAAGGCCTACAAAGAATCCACTGTCGGCAAATACCAGTAAATGAAAAGATACTCTACTCCGCGATCTATAAAAAGTACCAAATTCTAAAGACATAACACCAGCTAAATAACATTCCTCAAAAATATCGAACATGGATCATTTTCAGACTTAAAAAGAAACTTTTATCGGACTTTAAAAGAAATGAAACTAAAAAATACAAAGACTTAAACTAAGTATCTTCAGTGATGAGTTGTTCCGTGTTATCCGAAGCCACCAGCTCCTCAAGTCAAGATGATGATCTGTACACGTAAGTATTGTTTACTTATTAACCTTAAAGTAGTAGAAGAAATGTCTAATTATCTATTGATGTAGGTAATGGCATTCAACTAAAATCGATAAGTATAACAGCTGATTCAGAGTGATGTTGTGACCTCCGTAACGCCCTTGTACGTCCGTAGCACAGTTGTAGCAAAAACAAGCCTACTATAAAGTCTATTTGCGTTGTTAGAATGTTCAGAAAATTCCTGAAAATACCGTAGTGTATCATAGTGTTATTTCTTTAAAACTAATGGAAGTAATACCGTCCATGCTAATTGTGATACAAGGAGTTATTATAGACCGCCATAGCGCTTGAAACCATCTATAAAAGTGCTATTAGTGGAGGCACATCCACATTCGACCACCAGACACATCGATGTTGACCTTGAAAACCTTAGAGCGAGCTCTCCGCGCCGCGGAAAACCAGACGTTTTCAAATGATACATAGCTATACCCACACGCATGTCATGATTTAGAACGACTGAGCAGAAAGTACACAATTAATACTTGTAAACAAAGATAGGTAGATGTGTAATAATATTTATGTAATGGTCTTATATCGCGAAATTATTTGAAAATATATTCATCATTACCTGACCACGGCTTGTGTAACCATGCCAAAACGTCAAGGGCAATGTAGGATATTTAATTTTTATCTATAATTTCAAATAATAAAGCGATTTATACCCGTTAAATAAATACTGCCTCCGTGGTCCAGTGGATAGCGTATGCGACTGCTGATCGGAGGTCCCGGGTTCGATTCCCGGGTCGGGCAAAAGTGTTACTGGGTTTGTCCGAATACTCAGTAGCAGCCCAGAGTCTGGTGATGTGCCCGGTAACGGCCATAGGCTCGCCCCCTATTACGTGGGACCTAAAAATTCATGGCGAAATGTGGGTGTAATATTTACACCTCCGAAGAGGTAGGCTTGTCTCTATTTCCGGGCTGAAGTGTAAACTATGTGCTTTTAATTATAATATTTGATTGTAAAAGCGTGGGGCACTGGAACAGAAAAGACGTTCTTGTTTAACTTGTTGAAAAATCAAGTGAATAGGTAGATGTTACGGGAGGCAGGTAACACAGATTGGCGCTCTAACTGGAGTTGCAGCACGATTAGTAAGTGGCTCTACATTAAACAGTCTGTTCAAGTACTTGTTTGTCGAACTCAGACGAAACCTGCGCCAGCAGCGAGGATAGACGAAAATTGAGTATATAAGGGTAATACGTCAACAGTGGCAAAATGTAGAGTTCTTGTTCGTGGAAGAGATATCTTTGGTTCCCTTTGGTAACGCTTTGGCGTCATAAATGTTATGCTCTTGTGCGACCTCATGCAGCTGCCGGCAGGAAGTTAGTATTAACTAGTATATTTTAGCAATAATGTCTTTCCTGTTCCAGTGCCCCACGCTTTTACAATCAAATATTATAATTAAAAGCACAGTTTACACTTCAGCCCGGAAATAGAGACAACTGAACTGAACTATCCATAATATATTTTTGGCTTTTACGTGCACTTATAAAAGCGTGTTTTTCTAGTGTTTTTTAAACTATTAATTTATTTTATACTTTTTGGTCTTTGATAACGAAATATTTTTAACATTTGTACATTTATCTTAAGTAGGAGGATGAGCCCGCATCCTCTCCATCTCCGCCAGTGCGTCTGTATTGGATGGTGTTTCATCTGTCAGCTTAGAACAATCTAGCTATTCAATCAGGAGACCACTAAGCGATTTTACTCTACTTAGGGCCACATACGCCTGTCAAGCCGCAAAAGTACGGGACCCTAAGTACACCACTGCGTGGTCTACAATATTAAGTACTAGCTGCTGGCCGCGACGTCGTCTGCGTGAACGCTATACAGCACCAAAAATACCTACGATTATACCTTTTAAAATAACATTCATTTGCCCGTTTCTTCTTTACATTTCATATCTTCAGAAAGTGCAGTAACAGAGAGAGACTGTCTTTTGTAAAATTGACCTTCAAAAAGTGCTGAATTTCAGCCTGCTTTGAATAAATGACTTTTTGGTGATTCTGCTAAATCAAGTCATAAGTTGTAACTAAAGCAGATGAAGAAAATAATGAATAAGGCATCCCGAATAGGGTAAAATTACATAATTACAGGACTTCTCGATAAAAAACATTAGTGGTTTGGCTCTCCGCAGCCAAAATGTAGTAATAATGAAGGCAGCGATAGCTGCGTGGAGAGACCGACAGACTGCTACGCAGAGGGTCTCGGGTTCGAATCCACGGCACGCACCAATGACTTTTCGGAGTTAAGTGCGTATTAAATTGTTAATTATTGCTTCCTAAACAGTGAAGGAAAACATTGTGAGGAAACCTGCATGTCTGCGAGTTCTCTATAATGTTTTCGAAAGACATGTGAAGTCTGCCAACCGGCCTTATCCTTCTCATAGTGCGAAGAGGCCCGTGCCCAGCAGTGTGACAGTATAAAGGGCAGAGGATGAGCCAAAATGTAAAAAGGGTCAGAACTGGTGACGCGGGAAGAAGCGACGTACAGCTGCCCGTGTGAGAAGCAGCTTGTATTGAGGTCGACACCTACTGCCCTCAGTGTCTGCCCCTGCGACTTATTGATGGTCATCGCGAAGCAAACACTCACGGGGAACAGTACGCGCTTGAACTGGAACGGGAAGTTATAAGGTATGAGGGGAATGCGTGGTATAAATACTGCCTTGCCGCGCCACATCCCGTAAGAATTTCCGCAATGGTGTGTCAGTGGAGCGAGATGACTTTAAGGTGGGTCCTTATACACAACTTCGGCGGAGATAGGTTCCAAAGAAGCATTATCGGGACACCGACCTTCAGCTTGATGGTATGCGCTGTAAGTCAGCTTGCTGACTGGGAGTTCAGAAATTCCACGGGATAATGTGTGGCGTAGACCACTTAATTCCTCTCAATATCCCAGAGAATGCATTCGTTAATTGCCTGCCTGCCTGATCATTTTTGGGCGTCAAAATGGCCCGCTCACACCCCAAATTCTGCTGGTGTGGTATACGACTGATCGCGTCCGTACGCACAGCGAATGAGTTCATCTAAGTTGGATACAACTCTACCGAGAGACTCTGGAAGCACCACCAGTCCACGTCTCTCCTCTGTTAGAGTGCCTTCGCCAAGACTTAGAAGGACATCGGAGAAGTCTTGAGCACGTGCATTGCCGCCGAGCCGAGCTCTCATATTAATGGTCAAGTGCAGCGTACGAACTCGTGACCACAACGAAGATCGTTTCAACGAAGCATTCACCTCGTCAGCCTTCGATCCCCGCGTCACAGAGTACCTTTGTATATAGGAGCCCCGCGTCACCACGGGAAGCGTTTGGAGGAAATCGCCACTAAACAGAACTGTGACACCACGCATCAAATGTTCGTTCCTGTGGGCTCTGTCCACGGCCTCAACTGCCTTCCTATTGGCCATCGTACACTCATCCCATACGACCAGTGAGCAATCCTTGAGCACGTGTCCCTTGTCACTTTTACGTATGTCTTTTATGTTTAAGATATGGCATGCTTAATTTTTAAACCACTTAAAAAAAGGAGGTTCTCAGTTTGACCTGTATGTATCTCTGTCCGCGATTTGTCCACTTTCTTCGTTATGTAGCTTAAATTGCTTACAGCAATAGCGTGCCGTTTTCGAGTATACATTTTGTTATAAATCTTTGCAGTTATTTTTGAGTTCTGTTTGTTATTTATTACATACAGACAAACTCTACGAATTTTATAAGATATAGATGAAGCAGCTTAAAACTTATATAAACACATTTTTTATCATCTTGCTCATCTCAAACGAAATAACGATACAATTTTTAAAAACTTAATAAGAAAATGCACAGCTCCATCTATGACTTTTAAAAACAACTATTAACCTATACAACTATTAACCTCGCCTCGCGTTTACACAGTCATGTAATTCGACTTGATGTTTTCCAATTTCTTAGATGGCGCTGCTTTAAAATTGTCTTGATACTACTTATATTAATTTTATTACCTACTAGCTGCTGCCCGCGACGTCGTCTGCGTGAACGCTATACAGCGCCAAAAATACCTACGATTATACCTTTTAAAATAACATTCATTTACCCGTTTCTTCTTTACATTTCATATCTTCAGAAAGTGCAGTAACAGAGAGAGACTGTCTTTTGTAAAATTGACCTTCAAAAAGTGCTGATTTTCAGCCTGCTTTGAATAAATGACTTTATGGTGATTCTGCTAAATTAAGTCATAAGTTGTAACTAAAGCAGATGAAGAAAATAATGAATAAGGAATCCCGAATAGGGTAAAATTACATATTTACAGGACTTCTCGATAAAAAAACATTAGTGGTTTGGCTCTCCGCAGCCAAAATGTAGTAATAATGAAGGCGATAGCTGCGTGGATAGACCGACAGACTGCTACGCAGAGGGTCTCGGGTTCGAATCCACGGCACGCACCAATGACTTTTCGGAGTTAAGTGCGTATTAAATTGTTAATTAT
Organism: Euclidia mi; assembly: GCA_944739405.2. Lineage (NCBI taxonomy): Eukaryota > Metazoa > Arthropoda > Insecta > Lepidoptera > Erebidae > Euclidia > Euclidia mi. The sequence continues at coordinate 5,438,695 of OX123199.2, read as the reverse complement.
TGCTTCCTAAACAGTGAAGGAAAACATCGTGAGGAAACCTGCATGTCTGCGAGTTCTCTATAATGTTTTCGAAAGACATGTGAAGTCTGCCAACCCATACTTGGCCAGCGTGGTGGCCTATGGCCTTATCCTTCTCATAGTGAGAAGAGGCCCGTGCCCAGCAGTAGGACAGTATAAAGGGCTGATGATGAGCCAAAATATAAAAAGAGTCAGAACTGGTGACGGGGAAAGGAGCGACGTACAGCTGCCCGTGTGAGAAGCAGCTTGTATTGAGGTCGACACCTACTGCCCTCAGTGTCAGCCCCTGCGACTTATTGATGGTCATCGCGAAGCAAACACTCACGGGGAACAGTACGCGCTTGAACTGGAACGGGAAGTTATAAGGTATGAGGGGAATGTGTGGTATAAATACTGCCTTGCCGCGCCACATCCCGGAAGAATTTCCGCCTCAATGGTGTGTCAGTGGAGCGAGATGACTTTAAGGTGGGTCCTTTTACACAACTTCGGCGGAGATAGGTCCCAAAGAAGCATTATCCGGACACCGACCTTCAGCTTGATGGTATGCGCTGGAAGTCAGCTTGCTGACTGGGAGTACAGAAATTCCACGGGATAATGTGTGACGTAGACCACTTAATTCCCCTCAATTTCCCAGAGAATGCATTCGTTAATTGCAGCAGCCTGATCATTTTTGGGCGTCAAAATGGCCCGCTCACACCCCAAAAATTCTGCTGGTGCGGTATACGACTGGTGTCTCCGTACACACAGCGAATGAGTTCATCTAAGTTGGATACAACTCTACCGAGAGACTCTGGAAGCACCACCTGTCCACCTCTCTCCTCTGTTAGAGTGCCTTCGCCAAAACTTAGAAGGACATCGGAGATGTCTTGAGCACGTGCATTGCCGCCGAGCTGAGCTCTCATATTAATGATCAAGTGCAGCGTACGAACTCGTCACCACAACGAAGATCGTTTCAACGAAGCATTCACCTCGTCAGCCTTCGATCGCCGCGTCACAGAGTACCTTTGTATATAGGAGCCCCGCGTCACCACTGGAAGCGTTTGGAGGAAATCGCCACTAAACAGAACTGTGATACCACGCATCATATGTTAGTTCCTGTGGGTTATGTCCACGGCCTCAACTGCCTTCCTATTGGCCATCGTACACTCATCCCATACGATCAGAGAGCAATCCTTGAGCTCGTGTCCCTTATCACTTTAACGTATGTCTTATGTTTAAGATATGGTATGCTTAATTTTTAAACCACTTAAAAAGAGGAGGTTCTAAGTTTGACCTGTATGTATGTTTGTCCGCGATTTGTCCACTTTCTTCGTTATTTAGCTTAAATTGATTACAGCAATAGCGTGCCGTTTTCGAGAATAAATTTTGTTATAAATCTTTGCAGTTATTTTTGAGTTCTGCTTGTTATTTATTACATACAAACTCTACGAATTTTATAAGTGGTAAACATAATAACTATATTCAAATATGCGTCGTTAGATTACACGTTGTTACAGAATGCGTTGAAGAAATAAAGGTTCACTGCTCGTTCCCCGTAGGTGATAGCGTAATAATATGCAGCCTATATGATGACCCGACATTTTAACAATATTTGTGCCAAATTTGAAGTAAATCCATGCAGTACTTTTTGAGTTTATCCCGGATATAAGGACAAACAGATAAACAGACAAAAATTCTAAAAACTATATTTTTGGCTTCGGTATCGATTGTAGATCACACTCCAAGTATTCTTTTAAAAAAATATCCTATGTACAGTTTTGACTTTCCTACCATTTTATTATATGTATAGATGTTTATCAGCCTAAGTTACTAATATTGCGTTATTTTTATAGTGTGAAGCTAGCTTATAGCATGGTTAACATAATAACAACATTCAAATATGCGTCGTTAGATTACATGTTGATACAGAATGCGTTGAAGAAATAAAGGTTCACTGCTCGTTGCCCGTAGGTGATAGCGTAATAATATGCAGCCTATATGATGACCCAACATTCCGAGTTTATCCCGGATATAAGGACAAACAGATAAACAGACAAACAGACAAACAGACAAACAGACAAACAGACAAACAGACAAACAGACAAACAGACAAACAGACAAACAGACAAACAGACAAACAGACAAACAGACAAACAGACAAACAGACAAACAGACAAACAGACAAACAGACAAACAGACAAACAGACAAACAGACAAACAGACAAACAGACAAACAGACAAACAGACAAACAGACAAACAGACAAACAGACAAACAGACAAACAGACAAACAGACAAACAGACAAACAGACAAACAGACAAACAGACAAACAGACAAACAGACAAACAGACAAACAGACAAACAGACAAACAGACAAACAGACAAACAGACAAACAGATAAACAGACAAACAGACAAAAATTCTAAATTTAAAATTAAAACTAAATTTTAAATTTAATTTAAGCGGGCTATTCGTGCAATCTACAGTCTTGGTTCAAGGCATTCACTGAGGGAAAAATTTAAAGAAATTAAGATAATGACTGTCGCATCTCAATACATTTATGAGAACTTGTTATATGTCAGGAAAAATATAAATATGTTTTCTAAATTCAGCGACATTCATAAAATAAATACACGAAACAAAACAAACTTGTTCTACCTTCAACTAGACTACAAAAAATAAGTAACTCATACAAGTGTCAAAGCATACGTTTTTATAACAAAATTCCAGGTAATATTCAGGAACTAAGTATTAATAAATTCAAAGTATTTATTAAACAGAGCTTGTGTTCAAAAGCTTATTACACAGTTAAAGATTATTTAGCAGACAAAAACGCCTGGAATTGAGTTTAAAAATTATGAATTGACATTAAATTATGACTTATTGACATTATGAATTTTGACATTTTGAAATTAGTGACATAATATTTTTATTTACATTTGTAGTACTTATATCTTTACATCTTTACATTCTGACATTTTTGATTTTTTTTTTTTTTTTTTTTTTTTTTTTTTTTTTTTTTTTGGTATCGGGTTGGAAAATCCTCATGGAGTCCCTCCGCCCCGGGGGGGAAGGACGAAGGGGACTGTCAGACTCTTACTGACTAAAAACCAACCCGTGCTCCTCATGTACCCATGTATCGGAGGGTAGGGTTTCACAAAAGCATTCCTCGCTACCCCCCGACGGGTATTGGCCCGCCAGATGGTCAGGCGGGCCCCGAACGAAACCCCCTTGGCGGCGGATGAAGGTGTTGGGCTCCGCCGCCAAAACACCCAGCGGCCGCAGAGGATAGGGAGGACGGCAACGCAACACCGCATCTCCTCTTCCTCTGCGGCCCCACCGCGACGCAACGATGGTGCGCCCCCATTTGGTCGCGGGAGATAGGGCGCGGGGCAACGCAACACCCACACGCCTCTCCTCCCGCGACCGCACCCGACTGCGAGGGACAGACAGAACTGTCCCCCGCACCCGCACCATGGGACGCATCCTACGCAGGCCTCTACCAAGCCCACGTGGAGCGTCCCCTCCCGGGATCCCGCTTAGCTTCACCGTGGGTGGCTTCTAACCCACGGTTACTGAGCCCCCCCACCACGACAAGGTGGAGATCCCACGGGGGGGGACATTTTTGATTTGACATTTGTAATTTTATTTATTTTGTTTTGACATTGTTATTTTCTTTTGACATTTAGGCCCACTTGCACAACGATTCTTAAATTGAATTAAGATGTATTTAACGAGAAAAAAAAAATTAAACACCACTAACGTCTTGCACAACGAAAAATTTGTCGAGTAATATGATTTAAGAACTGTCAAAATTAATCACCGAAAATCGGCTGTTTAGTGGCTAATTTCATTTAAGAACTGTCACACTGATGTTGGCATCTTGTCATTAGCGACGAAAATTATCAATAATTATAAAACTGGACCGGACGACGCAGCAGGGGGAGGCCTATGTCCAGCAGTGGACGTCCCTAGGCTGACATGATGATGATGATGATATAACTGATAACAATGTACCTACTTGTGTTATTGTTAACCCTAGAATTCTACACTATTTGGCGCACATGTTATTCCTACACTGGGGTGCTGGAACACCCCATACTAAAATGACTGTAAACAGCGCTTGTAGGATTTGGTCCTTTTTTGAGGATCACTGCAATGGACTAAGTTGGCATCCGGTAACGGTTCTCCAAATGTTCATGTATCAGTTCCAAACCTAATTTTAAAACTGTCTGCTGAAACTTTATATTTGGCTTATTATTTGATCTTGATCACTTGTAAAAAACCTAGGAATTACAACTGGTCCCAACTTCTATTTCTTCCTCGCCAGATTTGTGGTCTAGAATAGAGCTTATTTCTGCGTAATTCAAACCTCTGACAGCCATCCGAAACAAAATAAATAAACTTAATTGAATGTTACCTTCATAATATCTAAAAATATCTGTATTTAATTCATATAAGACTATTGTTTTAATAAATTATCAAATTTAATAATTTATTTCATATAAATGCATCAATCGTAATAAATAAATAATCTTACGATTTTACTACACTGGGGTACTGGCGTACCCCACAGCACTTATACAGGCGACCACACAACGCGGTCCCTCGTCACGGTAATGACGTAACGCGAGCGGTTGACACCAAACTAAAATACTCCGACGCGCGAATTCGAGGATATTAAAGAAATTGAGATATTTAGAAAACAAATCGATGTGGGGTGCACCTGCACCCAATGTAGGGTTATAGGGTTAATGCTCAAAAGTTTCTAGTTATTATTTGTCAGTTGTCATTTCGTTGCTAGGCGACGACAATGCGTTTTGTTTTATGCTCAAAGTATATAATAGTGTAAGGTTTTATGCGAAACCATACGCATAACATCGTTAAAATCGTAACAAAAAGGCTTCATGCCATGAAACAAAACGTAGAAACTACTTTATCGACCTCATAAAATGTTTAACTAAATCTAAGCGTTGTTGTCGTTGTGCAAGAGGACGCTAAATACTTTTAACTTAAATTATTTTATGCTGTTAATTCTGTTCAAAAAATTTAAATTAAGGAGTGACTTAAATCAAACGTTACGCAAGTGGGCCTTAAAATTACTTAAGTAATATATTATTATTAAATTTTTTTGACATTCTTAAATTGACATACAATAATATTTTTTGACATTTAAATATATGACATTTTATTGTTTAAATTTTTATAATTTTACATATTGTTTACAACATGTATTTTACTATGTATTAGCATGTAAAGTTGTGAGTACGATGTGGGCATTATTAAACATATAAGCAAATAGTTGTGGCAACCTGTCTGATGGCTTAGGCTGACATGCTTATGCATACACCTTCTGATGGCGTGGAGGCATAGTGATACAGATCGTGCTGGCTCCCTCAATCAAGGTTGAGCCGTACGATTGCTGTTGAATGCGGGCCATCAGTGGGCCGAGTCAGTCAAAAGCGTCAGATGATTTCCTGCATTGTACTTGCATACTAAACCCTTTTTTTGTCTGGACTTTAAAAGATCAAGAAAAGACTAAAGAAATTGAAGTGACAAAAAAAATAATGACTCTGAGTTTGTTTCGGCTTTTCTTCTCAAGAAGTCATTTAGCTAGGAAAAGCCGGCCTCATCTAGAATAGGGTTTTGACATGTATAAGTGTTGTAAACAACCAAAATGCAGAAATAAATATGTCTTTATGTCTTTATGTCTTTAAAAACTATATTTTTGGCTTCGGTATCGATTGTAGATCACACCCCAAGTATTCTTTAAAAAAAATATTCAATGTACAGTTTTGACTTTCCTACCATTTTATTATATGTATAGATGACAGATTGATTGCTGTGAAAGTGATATTGCAAGATATTATTCTAAATGTGATAAGTGTGTATGCACCTCAGGTAGGATGTGATTATTGCGAGAAAGAGAAGTTTTGGATGGATTTCGATAGCATGATGACGGATATACCGGAGAATGAAGAGATAGTTGTGGGAGGAGATTTTAATGGGCATGTGAGACGAACAAGTGGTGAGTATGGAAGAGTACATGGAGACTGGGGTTTCGGCAGCCGAAATAGCGAGGGAGAAGCAATTCTCCAAGCTGCTGCTGCTTTTGACCTTGTAGTGGCTAACACTTGGTTCCAAAAAAAAGAGCAACACCTGATCACCTACAATAGTGGCCACCATATAACTCAGATTGATTATTTTCTGCTAAGGCGTAAAAGTATCAACTGGGAGAAGACTTAGTCTCACAGCACAGACTCCTGGTGGTCGAATTAAAAATTCGGCTGAGCTCGAAAAGAACCAAAGAGCAACTGCCCCCAAAAGTAAAATGGCATATGTTAGAGAAGAATGAATGTGCAGTACAGTTCAGAGATAGAGTGGTAGATAAAATGCTTGAGATGGGCGATATGAAAGATTGCAGCGTGAATGAGTGTTGGGAGGAGATGAGTAAATGTATGAAGTGCGTGGCAAAGGATGTTTTAGGAGAATCGAAAGGAAAACGTATGAAAGATAAGGATACGTGGTGGTGGACAGAGGAAGTACAGAGTGTGCTCAAGGAAAAGAAAGCAAGTTTTAAAGAATGGCAGCTGATGAAAGAAGGTAATGACTCGTTGAAAGAGAGTAAGAAGAAGGTATGATGAACGTCAGAAAAGAGCTAAAAAAGCTGTTGCCTTAGCTAGAGCAAAAGCTCTTAACGACCTATACGCTTTACTTGAGAAACCCGAAGGCCAAAAGTATTTATACCGACTGGCTAAGGCTAGAGAGAGAAAGGCGAGGGATGTATCCCATATCAAGTGTATGAAAGACGAAACAGGAGTGGTTCTTACGGATGATATATATGATAGGATTAAAGAAAGATGGAGGACATATTTTGAAAAGTTAATGAATGCAGAGAATGATTGGAACAAAAAGCTTAAGAACAAGGCGAAGAATATTGGACTAGTAAATGTAATAAGTAAGGATGAGGCAAAACGGGCTCTGAGTGGAATGAAGAATGGGAAAGCATTAGGACCAGATGGAATACCAGTAGAAGCATGGAAGGTGTTAAGGGAAGATGGATGGGTGTGGCTGACTTTATTCTTCAATAAGATGTTGCATGAGGAGACAGTACCCTAGGAATGGTGCAGCAGTTACCTAGAAGAAATGTATCTAGTAAATACCTAAGAATGCAACAATTATCGGGGAATAAATAGCATGCCATTTTTGCACTTTGCCAAATTTGTGAAAAATACAGGGAGGCGCATAAAAATCTACATATGGTATTCGTTGACCTCAAAAAGGCATATGACCGGGTACCGCGTGAAGTCTTGTGGTGGGCCCTCAAGAAGAAAAGAGTGCCTGAAAATTACCTGAAGTTGATCCAAGCTATGCATGCTTAATGCCACATGCAAGTCCGGTCCGCAGCTGGAATCACAACCAAATTCGATGTGGCTGTAGGCTTGCACCAAGGGTCGGCTCTTAGTCCTTACCTCTTCTTGTTGATTATGGATGCCCTATCATCGGAAATACAGGAAGAGGCACCCTGGTGCATGCTATTTGCCGACGACATCGTCCTGGTAGCACAAAGTGGACAGGAGGTGCAGAGCAAGCTGGAGGAGTGGCGGAAGAGACTGGAGAACGTAGGCCTTAGGATAAGCAGAATCAAAACGGAATACATGTTCTGTAACTTTGGCGGCCTCTCTAATCCAAGCCCGGTTACACTCGGCGGTATACCCCTACCAGTATGCTCCGACTTTCGCTACCTCGGTTCACTCTTGCAACACGACGGCGAAATTGACCGAGATGTTCGGCAAAGGATCAACTTAAGATGGATGAAATGGCGACAGGTCTCGGGCGCAATATGCGATCCTAAAATGCCTTTGAAATTCAAGGAACGCATATATATAAGGCGGTTATAAGGCCTGTCGTATAGTATGGAGCTGAGTGTTGGGCTACTAAGAAGATGGATGAAAAACGATTACATGTGGCAGAGATGAGACTTGTTGCGATGGATGTGTGGGGTTACGAGAATGGATAAGATTAGGAATGAATACGTGAGAGGTAGTCTGAAAGTGGCGCCTATAGACGAGAAAGTGAAAGGAAGTCGCTTGGCTTGGTATGGACATATTATGCGAAGAGATGATATGTGTGTAGGTAAGCAAGTGATGAATATGAAGGTAGAGGGATGGAAAGGGAGAGGGAGGCCAAGGAAAAGATGGATGGACTGTGTGAAGAGGGATATGAAAGAGAAAGGGGTAAATGATCAGATGACGGGCGACAGAAAAGAATGGAAGCGAAGGACCTACTGCGCCGACCCCAAATAAATTGGGACCAGGGTAAGAAGATGATGATGGGATTCCATTACATAGTTAGTTACATACAAGACGACCTAATAAAAGCGTGTTAAAAAAAAAGTATTAAAGATGATAAGAAAGCTTACAAACCGCAGGGCAGCTTTGTGGCGAGCTGAATGTGTGTGGCGACACTGCGGTCCCGAATGCTTCAGAGAGTCGGTCAGGGCCTCGCCTCCGGCTTGCCTTTGATGACTGGTCAGAGTGGACCTCCAAGAGCGCCCGCAGGACTCTCAACTCTGGCTTGCCTTGGTCGGTCGGCCAGAGGGAAGCCGCAAGAGCTATTAGCTCGGGGGTGGAAGTGTCTTTCTCAATGGCGTAACTACGGTGAAACCCGCTCCGGGTCTCCGTTGTCACGAGGCCCGCGATGGCGAAACCGGTGCCGCACCACTCTACACCCCTAGCCGCTCACACCGGTGTTGCCCTCTTGTTGCCTTTATGGCAGACTTTGTTTACCTTGGTGGCTATTTCAAGAGGGCCCATCTAGTGAGTTGGCGAGTAACCCCTTTTCGACGCTAAACAAGCATCTCTACAATATCGGCGTCACGGACAGCCGATTATGTAGGGGCTGCATGGAGACCGAAGAAACACCCGCTCATGTGATCCTACATTGTACCAGCGTGAGCGACCAACGGACGAGGTTCCTGAACAATCCCAGAACCATGAGCGAAGCCATACGCAACACTGGTCAACTCATGGCCTTCTGGAAGGAGCTTGCATGGTATGAGTAGCAGACGACAAGCGTGTCACTGCTCACGCACAATGGCCCAATTCAGTGGCTAAGTGCGGAAAACACCTGTCCAACTAACTAACTAACCCCTTTTCAACGTACTATAAGAGTACTTACGGCAGACGCCGTTTTTTCATCCATAGTTTCCATATCCCCTTATCCATTGAACACCCATCACAATAGCCCAGAGTAATTAGTTTCCATACAAGTAGCAATAGTCATACACCTGCTGCGGCTAATCCGTGGCTGTACTTAATAGTGCTGTTGTGGAGGCTCCTCAGTAGGTGTCCCATCACATTCTCGATTAAAACTCTCAAAGGGCCTCTGCGCGTTGGACCTATGTCCTCCGTGTATTACGCCTGCCAAAGGGCCGTGAACTTTTAAACACAATATGTTAAAAAAGTATGCGTGATAGAGAAACAAATAATATAATATTCCACCACATTCACACAACACCGTCTAGTCCCAAACTAAGCAGAGTTTGTACTATGGGTACTAGGCTATGGATAAACATACACACATATTATATAAATAATACAATAGATTAGATGTTAAGCCCCGACCACAAACTATTGAGTATTTGAATTTTCCATAAGTAAATTCTTGTCCAAATAATTCTTCATTGTTCGGTACTTGGACACCTACGTTTTTATGAAAAGGGGCTACTTGACCGACAATACCACTGTGTTGTATCAATGGAATGTTTTTAGTTTGAACCCACACCATGTCTCGAAACTTAGCTATTGAAAACAGTTCAGAACAGTTGTTCGAAGGTACATATGGTTTGATAGGATTAAATTATTTATTAGAATGTATGGTTTGTTTACTACTAGATGTACCCGCGGTTGCACCCGTGTTGTCTATGGGTGATGCCCCGCATTTGTGGCTCAGTGCACGATATTTTAGCCTACGTGACCTGCCTCGATAAATAGACAATCCCTAACAAATTATTTTTTTATTATTTTTGTTAAATCGAGGCAGTAGTGCCTGAGATAAGCGAGTCCCATTCAACACACAAACTCTTCAGCTTAATAATATGAGTAGGTATAGATTTTTACTTCGAGAGCACTTAAAATCTGTTGTATATCTGCGATCCCAGTGTCATGAAGATCTTTGACGAGTGTCTGAAGGAGCTAGTGGCATACTTTTGATTGGCGTAGTTTGGACGAGATTTTACTCTGCAGAAAAGCTAATACATACATACATAGACTCACGCCTGTTTCCCGGAGGGATAGGCAGAGACTACGGAACGCCAGCGCCATTTGCAACGATCCTAACATACCTACCTCTCTTGCTTCATTCACTGCTACCAAGTTTCTCATGCATGCTCTTCTGTTTATGGTACATCTGACCTGTCCTTTTTTTAGGATGTCTCCAATCTGGTCAGAGATCGTTCGCCTAGATCTTCCCCCTCGCCCTGTCCCATTCACATTTGCTTTATATATCTTCTTTGTCAGTCTTTCGTCATCCATCCTCTCCATGTGCCCAAACCATGCTAACATGCCTTTCTCTAATATTAAAAAATAAATTTCTCTAATATAAAAGCTAATATAATATACTAGCTGCTGCCCGCGACGTCGTCTGCGTGAACGCTTTACAGCACCTAACTATTAAATAAATACCTACGATTATACCTTTAAAAAAATACGTGGCGGCGATAGCCCAGTGGTGTATGTAACGGACTGCCGAGGCGATGGTCTTGGGTTCGATCCCCAGCTACCCCGGGCACACACCTATGACTTTTCGAAGTTATGTGTGTATTAAAAAATATTAATTAATTATCGCTCGCTTAACAATGTGCCCGGTAGATGGATAGCCATCTACCGGGCACATTGGCTCGCCCCGTTTCTTCTTTATATTTCATACCTGCAGAAAGTGTAGTAACAGAGGGAGACTGTCTTTTGTAAAATTGAACTTCAAAAAGTGCTGATTTTCAGCCTGCTTTGAATAAATGACTTTATGGTGATTCTGCTGAATTAAGTCATAAGTTGTGACTGAAGCAGATGGAGAAAATAAGGAATACATAGGGTAAAATACATACTTATAGGACTTCTCGATATACAACATTAGTGGTTTGGCTCTCCGCAGCCAAAATGTAAAGAGAGTCAGGACTGGTGACGCAGGAGCAAGCGACATACAGGACACCCGCTACCCTCAATGTCTGCCTGTGCGACTTATTGATGGTCATCGCGAAGCAAACACTCACGGGGAAGTGTATGCGCTTGAATTATGAGGTATGAGAGGAATGCGTGGTATAAATACTGCCTCGCTGACGCCACAACCCGTAAGAATTTCCTAAATGGTGTGTCTGTGGAGCGAGATGACTTTCAGGCGGGTCACGTTACACAACTTCGGAGGAGATAGGTTCCGAAGAAGCATAATCGGGACACCGACCTTCAGCTTGATGCTATGCGCTGGAAGTTCACTTGCTGACTGGGAGTTCAAAAATTCCACGGGATAATGTGTGGCGTTTTTTTGCTCGACGACAGTGTTTATAGAGGTGTAGACCACTTCATTCCTCTCAATTTCCGAGAGAATGCATTCGTTAATTGCTACAGCCTGATCATTTTTGGGCGTCAAAATAGGCCACTCACACACTCACGAATTCTGCTTTTACGGTATACAGCTGTATAATTCTAAGCTGGATACAACTCTACTGAGAGACTCTGGAAGCACCACCTGTCCACCTCTCTCCTCTGGTAGAGTGTCTTCGCCAAGACTTAGAAAGACATCTTAGAATTGTTGAGCACGTGCATTGACGCCAAGCTGAGCTCTCATATTAATGATCAAGCGCAGCATACGAACTCGTGACCACTACAAAGATAATTTCAACGAAGCACTCACCTTGTCCGTGTGGTGACGGTTTAAAAATACGGAATGTCACAACCCCATATCATCCCATGAGTGTCGTAAGAGCCGACAGAGGGAGCAAGAACAGCACTGTAAGAGAAGGAAAACTTGATACAAACCCTATGCCAACCCGTTTGGCCAGCGTGGTATAGTAGGCCAATTCCTTCTTTCAAAAGAGAGGCCTAGTCCAGCAGTGGACTGTTAAAGGCTGATGAGGATGATGATGATGACTCACCTCGTCAGCCCTCGAACCCCGCGTCACCACGGGAAGCGTTTGTCGGGAATCGTCACTGAACAGAACTGTGACCACCCATTAAATGCTCGTTCCTGCGGATGTCCTGCAGGGTTCTGTCCATGGCCTGAACTGCCTTCCCATTGGCCATCGTACGCTCATCCCATACGATCAGAGAGCAATCCTTGAGCACGTGTCCCTTATCACTGTTACGTGACACACCACAAACGGGTATTACGGCGCTCTCTAAATCGATGGGAAATTTAAACATGGTATGTGCTGTCTTGCCACCCGGAAGCAGTGTGGCAGCGATTGCCGGCGACGCTATAGCAATGACAATTTTGCCTTGCCTCCTGACCTCTGCAAGTATGCCAGTAGTAACAAATGTTTTTCCTGTTCCACCAGGAGCATCCAAGAAAAACATTTTAGCCTGGCTTTGCCCAGCGCTTTTAAGGACGGTGTCGTAAAATTCGTAAGGTGGTCATTTCAAATTGTCTCAGCGTTATACTCCCAATTTTCACGGTCTTGATGCGGTGAAGATTGGAAAGCTGGGTACAAATATTTGACCAGCGGATTGCCGCTGATAGAAATGACCACCTCTTGAAGTGAACTGAGACAGGTGTTCAGCACGCGGTCATCAATTAAATGCTCGTTCCTGCGGATGTCCCGCAGGGTTCTGTCCATGGCCTGAACTGCCTTCCTATTGGCCATCGTACGCTCATCCCATACGATCAGAGAGCAATCCTTGAGCACGTGTCCCTTATCAATGTTACGTGACACACCACAAACGGGTATTACGGCGCTCTCTAAATCGATGGGAAATTTAAACATGGTATGTGCTGTCTTGCCACCCGGAAGCAGTGTGGCAGCGATTGCTGGCGACGCTACAGCAATGACAATTTTGCCTTGCCTCCTGACCTCTGCAAGTATGCCAGTAGTAACAAATATTTTTCCTGTTCCACCAGGAGCATCCAAGAAAAACATTTTAGCCTGGCTTTGCCCAACGCTTTCAAGGACGGTGTCGTAAAATTCGTAATGTGGTCATTTCAAATTGTCTCAGTGTTATACTCCCAATTTTCACGGTCTTGATGCGGTGATGATTAAGAAGCTGGTAACAAATATTTGACCAGTGGCTTGCCGCTGATAGAAATGACCACGTCTTGAAGTGAACTGAGACAGGTGTTCAGCACGCGGTCATCAGTTACTTCGACTTCGTCTCTAGTAACACGCCTCAAAGCTCGTAGAAAATCTTCAGACAAATGATGGCGATACTTCTCCCAGAAAGCTACCGCGTTCGCGACTCCACAAAACACCAAGATGACGTCAAACAGATGACGCATGCGGCTGGGACTGTCACTGACGCTCGCCTCCGCGAGGTTGTCATCCCAGTATTGGTCACCGTCGAGAAAGTGACGTACTACGCAGGCTGTGCGGTAAGTGGGATACTCCATATCCCACTTACCGCACAGCCTGCGTAGTCATCAAATGTTCTCAGAAAGGCGAAAGACGTTGGGCCTTGGACCGTGTGAAGTAACAACCGCAGAAAATAGCATTCGACATTATTTGTGTGTACGGTATAAACTCTACAAAATGCGGTGTCCTTGAATCTTCCCGGAAAACCTTCCACAGCACCTCCTCGTCAACGTCGGTTACATACACCCTTTTGCTTGTCGTACGTGTCATATGAAGGCATCTTGTCATACGTAAGGGGCCTCCCAAACTGATCGATTTTACAGAGCCTGAAAAATGCCAAGAGAGTTGTTTGACGCGGATTTTCCAAGTGCTCAGCAACGCTATCGGGATCAAAATATATGCGCTGGCCGTTCTCTAGGTGGTCGTGTAAATGCATTACGGTAGGATGCTTCTCATGTATAGAGAGCACCAGTATCCGCCAAACCGCTTCAGACGTAACAATAAATAAATGGCTGTGTGTGAGTAAAAATAATCTAGCTAGTTCCACATCTCACTAATGTTTATATACAGTTAATCCAAACAAAGGTACATGCTATATGTATATCCCGGAAGACAATTTAAAGCAAGTTTACATGCGACATGAAAATATATTAATTAAGAAGCAATAATTACACCAATGTGACCAAAATGTTTATTTTGTACTAACTCTATTACTATTTATTCTGACAGAAATGATGTAAGCAATCAAGTGTGGCGATGGTGTAGTTAATTAATTAAATAACTTTAACTAATAGTCTGGCTCATCTCTGAAACGAATTAAAAATAAAAAATTTAAGAAGAAAATGTACAACTCCATCTATGACTTTTGAAAACAACTACTAACGTCGCCAACATGTTCAAATTTAAATTATTTATATCCAAAAAGGGCTTACACATGTATTTCGACTTGATGTTTTTGAACTCTCTTAGATGGCGCTGCATTAAAATTGTCTTAATTCTACTAATATTCAATTAATTATTTTTATCAGCCTAAGTTACTTATATTGCGTGATTTTTATAGTGTGAAGCTAGCTTATAGCATAGTTAACATAATAACAACATTCAAATATGCATTGTTACATTACACGTTGTTACAGAATGCGTTGGAGAAATAAAGGTTCTCTGCTCGTTCTTTGTAGGTCATAGCGTGATAATATGTAGCCTATGTGGTGACCCGACTTTTTAATAATATTTGTGCCAAATTTGAAGTAAATCCATGCAGTACTTTTTTACTTTTTCCCGGATATAAGGACAAACAGATAAACAGACAAACAGACAAAAATTCTAAAAACTATATTTTTGGCCTCGGTATCGATAGTAGATCACACCCCAAGTATTCTTTAAAAAAAATATTCAATGTACAGTTTTGACTTTCCTACCATTTTATTAGATGTTGATTAGAAAACGAAATATTTCCATCGTCAAACAGTTCTGTTGCTACGACGATATAAGTTTATTAAATTACGTCAACTAATTAATTAAAGATGTATCGCCCCACTTTCAATACTTCTGGAGTGGCCTTATCTTCCAATTAAATTTAAAGTAACGGCATTTGTATAAGCTATCTGCCATATTCATTTAACAGGAACTTAACACATACATAGTCTCAGGCCTATAACCCCGAAGATATAGGCAGAGGTGTATTTTTACACCCACTTTTCGCCAGATATACTTTAGTCCCACGTAATAAGGGGCGAGCTTATTGCCGTACCGGACACATTTCCAGACTCCGCGCTGCTACTGAGGATTTCGTGACAGAAAAACCCAATAACACTGCCCGACCGAAGAATCGAACCCGGGACCTCCCGATCCCACGCGCACATTTATGCCGCGAGACCAACGAGGCAGTCGTATAGGGTTTGATGTCGAGTTCTCCGTCTCTACGCAAAGATGGTAACTATTTGCATCGTGTTATCCTTAACTTATTAGTCAGCTGGCTAAAATAATGATGGTATTATATTGATATTATATTGATTGGATAGCTGGCAACCCTAGCCAAGTAAACAAGTCTGGATCGTACTAGTACTTTTAAAATAACTTACTGTGAGAAATAGTGCTCAAAATAAGTCTCCATAGTGTTAATAGTTGTAACCAACATAACCTACAATACTACATGGAAAGCTTTTGCCGATGTCTGCACTATTCGTGAGTTACACAACAAAATAATATCCTGCACAGTCATTACCATTTTGAAATTCACTCACACAAGTATTTTTCAAATTTTGTCAGCTGATACCTACTTTAACGCAACACACACATGCAAGAAACTCAAAAATAAACAACTGTTTTTGACAGCAACGGAACAGATTATAAAATCAACACACAAGTCAACACTTTGAGAAAAGAATAAAATACTATGGACGAACAAGAAAATATCACTCAACGAACGCGTAAACCCCAGCGATCCAGTTCACTAGATGAAATATCAAAATCGGATTCTTCCTTATTCGACACCACCATGATGATTTAACCTACCTAACTCCTCATTTATTGACTGCCAAATGGTTCAAGAATTTAATGAAAAAATTTATGAGCTCAATAACCGATTGGCAAGTGCTCACGCCGAAATTGAAAGTTTGAATATTGAGAACCTCAGATTAAAGTCCGAACTAAACAAAAGTCTGAAAGTCACCGAGACATTCAAAAAGATCACTTCCGAGAACTGTACGCCTAAGTTAAGTAGTATTAAGAAAGGAAAAGGAAAACGAAGTACATTTTTAACGCCTACAAAAAATATGACTGCAATACGCAAAACCGACATCCAGTGTACAAATGATTGAAATACAGCGGCCCAGAATATAATAAACATTGAGTCACCAAATGAGCTTTTAAATCCTCACTTCGATGAGCGTGATGCAGATAGTAAGAACAGCTTAGGGAGTTTAAATACAGCTACACAAATTACACCTTCTCTTCTTCCTCTTAGCGTTATCCCAGTTTTAATCTGGGGTCCGCTTTCTAGTCTAACCGGATTCGGCTGAATATTAGCTTTTCCACAGAGCGACTGCCTGTCTGACCTCCGCAACCCGAAGGTATAGCGATATTCCATGGTTTAGACTAGTGTCAGTTAATTTAGAAGTACTGACGCCCTGTAACGACTGTCAAAGATCTTCATGACAACCGGGACCGACGGCTTAACGTGCTCTCCGAGGCACGGGACATGCGATAATTAAATATATATATACGCCAAAATTACACCTTCTCTGACGATTAGATATTCGAATAAATGTGTACAGAAACAAACAATATTAGATTCACCTAAACAAACATTACCGAAAATTAAAACTCCCGATACGTGCATAGACACTAAAAAGAAAGTTGTAATTATTGCTGATGACCAAGGACGCCACTTACAACACACACTGCAGGTCTTAATTGGCGAACGGTTTCAAGTCACCTGTTTCTGGAAGCCAGGAGCTACATTACAAGATGTTTTGATGTCCGAAGGTCCACAACTGAACAGTCTAACGAAACAAGATTACGCTATAGTAGTTGGTGGTATAAACGATCGATCCCCGAGCATCTTTAGTATATGTATAAGTCACTTTCTGTGCTCTTCTAGAAATACGAATGTTCTATTTTGCGAAATTCCTTACAATACGAGTAGATTGCTGAATGAAAAGAAATTAAACTATGAAATTAAGTTATTATGTTCCAAATTTCAACATGCAAAGTAGGTACATGGGTTTTTCCACAATGATACCATATCGCAGATTGTTTCCTCGCCATATATCGCAGATTTTGCTACGAGAAATATTATTTTAGTATAATTATCTTCGATTCACTGCTTTTCATGCTTCATTGACAAATAAAAAAAAAGTACTAATAGAAAAAGCCACCCAAACGAATGACTTTGAGTATATAAGCAAGTCAAATGAATCTTTACCAGATAGTAACGTTATTGTAGATGAGCTGGCTGATACTCACAAGGCAAATAGTATTAGTAATTTTTTTCGTCCATAATTCAATCAATGTGCTTCACCAGAATATTAACGGACTCTTAAGTAAAGTCGATCTACTTTGTGTGAGTCTCAATACACTCTTACAAAAAAACATTAATGTTGACATTATTTGTGTAACCGAACACAACATGATACAACAAGATACATCTCAGTTATGTTTAGAGTCGTTTTCCCTGGGAGCTGCATGTGTGAGAAAAAATAGAAATGGTGGCTCTTGTATACTTGTGCCAAATAAGCACAAGTTTAAAATGGTTGAGGAAATTAAACATTATGAAATTCTTAACATACTAGAATGCAGTGCCATAGAACTTATCGACCACAACATCCTCCAGGGCCACGCGCAATGTAGGGTTCCGTAGTTGCCCATAATGGCCATTATTGATAATAACTTCTGTTTCACATGGGACTAAAAAAGGGCATCTTTAAGATTAAGCCAGCGCTCCCAATGTAAACTCACAGAAATAGGTATTTATAAGTTAACCGACGATTACTCGTAAACTAGTGATGTCTACTTAGCCGTGATAGTTTTCCTTTTAAATTCGTTATATGTACTACATTTGTGATTTTTTTCACCTCTTCCAAATTAATAGTTTAGACGGCAGAGGGGGGGGACACTTGAGTTTAACATTTTTTTTCACTTCAAAGCTTAATATTTGACAAACCAATCACTTGATCGAAAAATGATTTGAGCAAACCAATAATATTTTTTTAAAACCTATCCAATGATACCCCACACAATGGGGTACTCAACCAAAAAAAATTCAACCCCACTATATATATAGGGGAGATACCCTTAAAAA
Organism: Euclidia mi; assembly: GCA_944739405.2. Classification (NCBI taxonomy): domain Eukaryota; kingdom Metazoa; phylum Arthropoda; class Insecta; order Lepidoptera; family Erebidae; genus Euclidia; species Euclidia mi. The sequence goes on along the minus strand of OX123199.2, from coordinate 5,420,339 downwards.
AAATATTTTCCTAAATTTTATTCTACAGTTTTGTTGCAATATCGTATGTCTATATTCATGTCAAATATCAGCTTTCTAGCACCAGGCGTCTTTGAGCTAGGCTGCGGACGGACAGACGGACGGACATGACGAAACTATAAGGGTTCCTAGTGGACTACGGAACCCTAAAAAAAATAAATTAACGACATAATATAAGTTTATTTTAGCCCAATACAATCTCAGATTAGCTATAGAGTCGCCAACACGTTTGTCTAGCCAAACCTGCATAGATCACATCATACACAATGTTAAAGGGTCCAAAGGTAACATCATTGATCTAGCTCTCTCAGATCATACAGCACAGTTGCTGACCTGTCCTGTAAAAGCCTTTTCCACAATTAATCATTGGTATGTAGAAAGAAGAGATTATAGTGAGGAAAATTTAGAAAAGTTTAAAAAATATATTAGTTGTATTTCATTTACTAGTGTGTATAATAGCAACGACCCGGAAAAAGCGTTTAATTATTTTCATGACTTGTTTGTTCTCTTTTATAAGTTGTGCTTCCCCATAGTCAAATATAAGAAGTCTGTATATTAAAAACTAAAATGGATAAGCAAAGGTATCAAACTATGTTCTAAACGAAAACGCAGCTTACTTATGAAATATAGAAGAACTAAGTGTGTCAATGACAAAATTAAATTTAAAACTTACTCTAGTAAACTAAACAAAAGTATCAGACTTACTAAGTAGTCACAAAATAATTATTAGGTATATTTCAAGTAGCCAGAATAAGACCAGAGCAACCTGGAACGTAATTAATAAAAATAAGTTTAATATACCAAAAGGTTATATCACACAGATTTATGCAAATGGGGAATTAATTACTGATCCAAGCAAATAGTTTTAATGATTTTTATATTAATCAAATTGAAACCTTGATTCATAATAAAAAGTTGACGGTTAATAATAATTTGATACCCAGTAATAAACAATGTATCTTAAAATTTTCTTGCAATAATAAATTGACATCTAATTATAAATCCACAGACACTAATTGTAATTCAATATTTATTCAGCCTACCACACCAGATGACATTCAAAGAATCATAAAATCACTCAGGAACAAGAGTAGTACTGGCTACGATGAAATAGCGACCAAAGTAGTTAAATATGTGAGCCAGGTTATTTCGCCAATTCTTTGTCATATATTTAATTTGTGCATATGTGACGGCGTATTTCCGTCAAGACTAAAAACAACAATTATAAAACCACTCTTTAAAAAGCTAGATAAGGAGAACATGACATGCTACAGGCCCATAGCTCTTATACCTGTTTTATCTAAGGTACTGGAAAAAATAATTCATGGTAGTTTATATACCTTTATGGAAAAATATCACATTATTACGGATGCGCAAACAGGATTTAGGAAAAATTTATCGATGAACAAAGCTATTTATGAATTGCTTAGAGAAGTAATGTTTAATGTCGATCGCAATACACCTGTCTGCGCCTTATTCATGGATCTTACAAAAGCATTCGATTGTGTGGACCATGAAATTCTTAAGGGCAAGTTATATATGTCTAGTACCCATAGTACAAGCTCTGCTTAGTTTGGGACTAGATGGTGTTGTGTGAATGTGGTAGGATATTATTATTATTCCTCTTTATTTATTTTCATTCTCATTGATCTTATTTTATATAATTAAATCACTTAACAAAAAAAAAATAACTATATAAAACAGGACCACGGAGACCCACCGGCATCGGGCACAGGGACCAAGCTACCGGTGGTTAGGGCTCCAGAGAGAGGAACCTCCGAACGATGCGTGTCGTGTCCAGCAATACTGCCTTCTGTATAGAGGACTTGATCCAGCCGTCTAACGAGAGCCTCTTGAGGTGGTGGTCGAGGCTCTTGGCAATAAGACCATTTACGGTCACGACTATCGGTACAATGATCGCCGAGTCAACATCCCACATGTCGACAATCTCGTGAGCCAGGTCCAAATACTTAATTTGTTTATCTTTTTCGGCTTTCACGAGATTCTCGTCATGGGGTATGGTGACGTCGATGATCATTGCAAGGCGCTCTAATCGGTCTATCACCACTATGTCCGGCTTGTTAGCCGCAATAGTTCTGTCAGTAATGATAGACCGATTCCAGTACAGAGTAGCACGACCATTTTCAAGAACTGGGTCGGGCACATACCTGTAGTACGGTACTTCGGAGTCGACAAGTTGGTACTTTAAGGCAAGTTGCTGATGGACAATCCTGGCTACTTGGTTGTGTCTATGCAAATATTCGCCGTTGGCAAGACGAGAACAACCGGATACTATATGTCTGAGCGATTCACCAGGCTGGTGACATGCCCGACATATGTCGACCGTCCCATCCCTCAGAATATACTTCCGGTAGTTGTTCGTCATGATAACTTCGTCCATAATTGCAAATACAAAACCTTCTGTTTCGGCGAAAAGATCGCCGAAACGCAGCCAGGACACCGAAGCTGGAAAATCTACATCGGGCCCATGCAAGGCCCGGTAAAATCGTCCATGCAGCTCTTTGCCCCTCCATACCTCCCTGCGCTCCTCTACACCAAGTACGGCAGGTTTGCGCCAGTTCTCTTTGGCCAGACCCAGCGGGGTAAGTCCGTTGTCCACAGCAACCACATCTCGGTGCACACCCGCGGCAGTGTGGAGAAAGTATTCTCTGAGATTGCACACCTCGCGATTGTGGAGGGTCTTGGCACTTAAGAAGCCCCGACCCCCGCACTTCCGCGGGATGTACAATCTCATCACTGACGAACGCGGGTGATGCATCCGGTATGTGGTGAGTAGACAACGAATTTTCCTATCCAAGGCGTCCAATTCCGTCTGAGTCCATCTGAGTATGCCGAAGGAGTACATTAAGACCGGCATGGCCCAACCGTTACAGGCACGCACCTTATTTCCGCCCGAAAGAAAGCTTTTTAAAACTTTCTTCAGGCGGCCAAAGAAACGCGCCTGCAACGACTGTTTCATGCCAGCCTCATCAATGCATAATGCCTGCGACATACCCAGATATTTATAGGTTTCCGTTGCAGAGAGTGATCTAAGTTGTGTGAAATCTGAAAGTTCTATACCATCAGATTCCACACTCCTGCCTCGCCTTACATGCATGACCGCACATTTATCCACACCGAACCCCATCTTAATTGAATTACTAAAGCTTTCAGTTATCTTTAGTAACTCAGTTTTATTATTATTATTATTATGTGTCTCTTTTTCACGGCTATTCTTCTAACATGGTGTTAGAAGAATAACCGGTCCTTTGGGAGGCTTACACGGGGATATGGATCCAACGTGCAGAGGCCCGTAGAGAACTTTAATCTAAAATGGGATGGTACACATGCCGCAGAGCCTCCACAACTGCACTACTGAGTACAGCTATGGACTAGCCGCAGCAAATGTAGGACTATTGCAATGATGTGGAGTCTAATTTACTGGTTTATGGGGATGGGTGTTAAATGGACTGGTAACAATGATACTATGGATAAAAAACGGCACCTGCCAGTGATACTCCTATAGCATCCGTCCGCGTGGCAGGTGGTGACTCGCCAACTCACTAGATGGGCCCTCTCTAAACAGCCGCCCAAAGCAAACAAACTCTGCCATAAAGGCAGCCAGAGGGCAACACCGGTGCGAGTGGCTAGGGGTGTCGAGCGGTGCGGCACCGGTTTCGCCATCGCGGGCCTCGTGACAACGGAGGCCCGGAGCGGGTTTCCCCGTAGTTACGCCCTTGAGAATGACACTTCCACCCCCGAGCTAATAGCTCTTGCGGCTTCCCTCTGGCCGGCCAGGGCCAAGGCAAGCCAGAGTTGAGGGTCCTGCGGGCACTCTTGGTAATCCACTCCGGCCAGCCAATAAAGGCAAGCCGGAGACGAGGCCCTGACCGACCCTCTGAAGCATTCGGGACCGCAGTGTCGCCACACACATTCAGCTCGCCACAAAGCTGCCCTGCGGTTGTAAGCTTTCTTTTCATCTTGTAATACATTTTTTGTTTATATTACACGATGAAGGTGCTGTTTGAAAGCTGTTACTCTGCCCTCTGAGATTGCGTTAGTCTCATGATGAGATAACGGCTGCCCCAGAGGGGTTAATTATTATTATCTATCTTACTATAATAAAACTGTAGAGGTGAAAAAGTCTGTACATTAAAGATATTTTGACGACAATTAGCTAAAAAATCTAGGAAAATGCTAAAAAGCAATACCCGATGTTTTTTAAAATTTATGTCTGTCTGTCTGTCTGTCTGTCTTTCCCTATATTGCTAAAGATCTCTAAAATGGCGAAATTGTTTTTAATAAAACTTACACTCATGTACAAAGGATACTCAAACCTATAAAATAGTATATGTTACTTCACAATCGGTTGAGTGATTTTCGGTGTACAGCTTGACTTCTCCTTTGTACGTAGTCACAAACAAAACAGGGATTATCCAAAACTGGTTATATATATGGTGCCATGATGCCATCTATGATCATTATAATTTGTTAGTAAAAGTATAGTAAGTCTAAATAGGTGTACCTTCAAAGTGTTTTATGGCTACTTACTGACCGATAGATGTCACTATTTTCAAATAATTTTCTAGCAAAATAAATGTTTCTTGCAAAAAAGACAAGAATTATGTGTCGGGTATCTTTCTGTTATTAAAAAATAATAGAGTATAATATTCGGCACTTTCATAAAGTCGTCAAAATTGATTACAATGTCCACTTAATTTAAACGGCCAATCTCATGTATTTCAAATTATTATGTTTATATAATAGTTATATAATAATTTCATTATTGCTTATTTTAAATGAGAAATACAATGACGATAGATCCTTTTTTCAATAAATTGTCGATTTGTCCATAATTATCATTTTCTATCTCGGTTGGTTTGTATATGTAAACATAGATGGCGTTGAAATGACGTCATTTTCTGATTGGCGGTGCTAAAATTCTCCGAGGATTGATCAGGTTCTCGGATAATTTGCTTTCGTCGTCGTTGGAATACTTGGATTGGGTATTTGACGTTTATGATTGTTGAATGTTATCGTGTTTCTTTGATTTTTCGTTCATTCGTGTTCTGTTCTTATACAGGTGTTTCATTATTACCAATTTTCCACTCCTCACGTCACGTAAGTGGGAATCTCTGAGCGGGAGACTGAGCCCTGAATTCAGATACCTCTTGAATTACTCAACGGGGCTATGTTACTTTCGGCAGGGCTGGATAGTCGTAGTCCTGTATGTATTTTCTAAATAAATCGCAGGGACAGACACTTGAAACAGCTGGAATCGACATCCGAACATGTTGTTTTTCACATGATCGGTAAAAATAATTTACATGTTCTATTTATGGTAGTGAAGGTTGGGTATGGCAGAAGAGTCATGAAAGTAGAATAAATGCTGTAAAAATGAGAGCACTGAGAAGTATGTGTGGTGTGTCTATGACCGACAGAGTAAAGAATTGTGTGATACGAGAGTGTTGTGCGGTAAAAGAAGATGTAGTGACAAGCATCGAGAAAGGCATGTTAAGATGGTTTGGATACATGGAGAGGATGGATGACGAAAGACTGACAAAGAAGATATATAAGGCAAGTGTGAATGGGACAGGACGAAGGGGAAGACCTAAGCGGACGTTCTGTGATCAGATTGGAGACATCCTAAAAAAAGGACAGGTCAGAAGTACCGTAAACAGAAGAGCATACATATGAAACTTGATGGGAGTGAATGAAGCAAGAGAGGTATGTCAGGATCGTTGCAAATGGCGTTCCATGGTCTCTGCCTACCCCTCCGGGAAACAGGCGTGAGTCTATGTATGTATGTATGTATGTTCTACGTGAAGGTGGTAAAACAGTTAAAGTTGTGTTTAAAGAAATGCTCTAAAGATATAATATATTAGGTATATAATATACATATAAAAGTTATAAATATAATATACTCTTGGCATAAATGTCATGCTAATTAAATTCCAACATTTACGCGAACGAAGTCGCGGGCACAGCTAGTTATTATATAATAGTGGCATAAGGGGAAACGCCTTAGATCTGATAGTTTCGTATCTGAGCCTTAGACAACAAGCAACTATGATAACTACAATGTGTAAAATGGAGAAAAAAGAACTGTTCTTTTTATCTTGATACAGAACTATTAAATACGGTGTTCCTCAGGGTAGCGTCCTGGGACCTCTGTTGTTTCTTCTTTATATAAACGATTTCCCAGGAGCTGTTGCCACTCCCATGATACTTTTCGCTGATGATAGCACTGTCATATTTTCGGACAAAAATCATGACAACTTAAAACGGAGTATAACAGAAAATCTAACAAATATAGTTGATTGGTTAACAGCCAATAACCTAATAATGAATCTGGAAAAATCCAGCTTAATGTTATTCAGAAACAGAGCTAGACCGGCTATAGATTTAAAGATCGAATATTCAGGTACACAAATAAAAGAGGTTGACTTTGCGAGATTCCTTGGCCTAGATCTTGATTGCAACTTGAATTGGAAGAAACATATAGAAAATTTATGCTTGAAGCTTGGTAGAAGCTCGTATGCTCTCTACATGTTATCAAAAACTGTTAACACTTCTACAGTTGTAACAGCATATCATGCAAATGCAGATTCATTAATGCGTTATGGTATCATCTTTTGGGGAAACTCTACCAATTGGGAGTATGTTTTTAAAGCTCGAAAGCAATGCTTTAGAGCTATTTATAGACTTAAGAGTACTGACAGCTGTAAACCAAATTTCAAAAAACTTAATATACTGACTCTTCCATGTATCTATATATTGGAGGTAGCCATATTTGTAAAGAAAAATATGCACCTATTTACTCATTTAAGTGGTCGACGCCATGGATATAAAATAAAAACTGTGCCTATCAAAACATCGCTTCAATAGAAGCTTATTTTGTATGTCATCAAGGATTTACAACAAACTCCCTGCTAATATTTGTAAATTAGACAACATAAATAAGTTCAAGGCAAAACTAAAGAATATATTACTGCAAAAAGTGTATTACAGTGTTAAGGAATACTTAGAAGACAAATATATATTACTAGCTGCTGCCCGCGACGTCGTCTGCGTGAACGCTTTACAGAACCTAACTACTAAATAAATACCTACTATTATACCTTTTAAAAAAAATACGTGGCGGCGATAGCCCAGTGGTGTATGTAACGGACTGCCGAGACGATGGTCTTGGGTTCGATCCCCAGCTACCCCGGGCACACAGCTATGACTTTTCAAAGTTATGTGTGTATTAAAAAATATTAATTAATTATCGCTCGCTTAACAATGTGCCCGGTAGATGGCTATAGGCTCGCCCGTTTCTTCTTTATATTTCATACCTGCAGAAAGTGTAGTAACAGAGGGAGACTGTCTTTTGTAAAATTGACCTTCAAAAAGTGCTGATTTTCAGCCTGCTTTGAATAAATGACTTTATGGTGATTCTGCTGAATTAAGTCATAAGTTGTGACTGAAGCAGATGGAGAAAATAAGGAATACATAATAGGGTAAAATACATACTTATAGGACTTCTCGATATACAACATTAGTGGTTTGGCTCTCCGCAGCCAAAAGGTAAAGAGAGTCAGGACTGGTGACGCGGGAGCAAGCGACATATAGGGCACCCGCTGCCCTCAATGTCTGCCTCTGCGACTTATTGATGGTCATCGCGAAGCAAACACTCACGGGGAACTGTATGCGCTTGAATTATGAGGTATGAGAGGAATGCGTGGTATAAATACTGCCTCGCTGACGCCACAACCCGTAAGAATTTCCTAAATGGTGTGTCTGTGGAACGAGATGACTTTCAGGCGGGTCACGTTACACAACTTCGGAGGAGATAGGTTCTGAAGAAGCATAATCGGGACACCGACCTTCAGCTTGATGCTTTGCGCTGGAAGTTCACATGCTGACTGGGATTTCAGAAATTCCACGGGATAATGTGTGGCGTTTTCTTGCTCGACGACAGTGTTTATAGAGGTGTAGACCACTTCATTCCTCTCAATTTCCGAGAGAATGCATTCGTTAATTGCTACAGCCTGATCATTTTTGGGCGTCCAAATAGGCCACTCACACACTCACGAATTCTGCTATTACGGTATACAGCTGTATAATTCTAAGCTGGATACAACTCTACTGAGAGACTCTGGAAGCACCACCTGTCCACCTCTCTCCTCTGGTAGAGTGTCTTCGCCAATACTTAGAAAGACATCTTAGAATTGTTGAGCACGTGCATTGACGCCAAGCTGAGCTCTCATATTAATGGTCAAGCGCAGCATACGAACTCGTGACCACAACAAAGACAATTTCAACGAATCACTCACCTTATGCGTGTGGTGATGGATTAAGAATACGGAATGTCACCACCCCATATCATCCCATGGGTGTTGTAAGAGGGAGCAAGAACAGCACTGTAAGAGAAGGAAAACTTGATACAAACCCTATACCAACCCGTTTGGCCAGCGTGGTATAGTAGGCCAATTCCTCCTTTCAAAGGAGAGGCCTAGCCCAGCAGTGGACTGTTAAAGGCTGATGATGATGATGACTCACCTCGTCAGCCCTCGATCCCCGCGTCACCACGGGAAGCGTTTGTCGGGAATCGTCACTGAACAGAACTGTGACCACCTATTAAATGCTCGTTCCTGCGGATGTCCTGCAGGGTTCTGTCCATGGCCTGAACTGCCTTCCTATTGACCATCGTGCGCTCATCCCATACGATCAGAGAGCAATCCTTGAGCACGTGTCCCTTATCACTGTTACGTGACACACCACAAACGGGTATTACGGCGCTCTCTAAATCGATGGGAATTTTAAACATGGTATGTGCTGTCTTGCCACCCGGAAGCAGTGTGGCAGCGATTGCCGGCGACGCTACAGGAATGACAATTTTGCCTTGCCTCCTGACCTCTGTAAGTATGCCAGTAGTAACAAATGTTTTTCCTGTTCCACCAGGAGCATCCAAGAAAAACATTTTAGCCTGGCTTTGCCCAGCGCTTTCAAGGACGGTGTCGTAAAATTCGTAAGGTGGTCATTTCAAATTGTCTCAGCGTTATACTCCCAATTTGCACGGTCTTGATGCGGTGATGATTGGGAAGCTGGTAACAAATATTTGACCAGTTGATTGCCACTGATAGAAGTGACCACGTCTTAAAGTGAACTGAGACAGGTGTTCAGCACGCGGTCATCAGTTACTTCGACTTCGTCTCTAGTAACACGCCTCAAAGCTCGTAGAAAATCTTCAGACAGATGATGGAGATACTTCTCCCAGAAAGCTACCGCGTACCGTAACACCAAGATGACGTCAAACAGATGACGCATGCGGCTGGGACTGTCACTGACGCTCGCCTCCGTGAGGTTGTCATCCCAGTATTGGTCACCGTCGAGAAAGTGACGTACGACGCAGGCTGTGCGGTAAGTGGGATACTCCAAGCCATCAAATGTCCTCAGAAAGGCGAAAGACGTTGGGCCTCGGACCGTGTGAAGTAACAACCGCAGAAAATAGCGGTATAAACTCTACAAAATGTGGTATCCCTGAATCTTCCAGGAAAACCTTCCACAGCACTTGCTCGTCAACGTCGGTTAAATACAGGGTGTATTTAACCGACGTTTGCTTGTCGTACGTGTAATATGAAGGCATCTCCTCATTCGTAAGGGACCTCCCAAACTGATCGATTTTACAGAGCCTGAAAAATGCCAAGAGAGTTGTTTGACGCGGATTTTCCAAATGCTCAGCAACGCTGTCGGGATCAAAATATATGCGCTGGCCGTTCGCTAGGTGGTCGTGTAAATGCATTACGGTAGGATGCTTCTCATGTATAGAGAACACCAGTATCCGCCAAACCGCTTCAGACGTAACAATAGTGTTTATATACAATTAATCCAAACAAAGGTACGTGCTATATGTATATCAAGGAAGACAATTTAAAGCAAGTTTACATGCGACATGAAAATATATTAATTAAGAAGCAATTATTACACCAATGTGACCAAAATGTTTATTTTGTACTAACTCTATTACTATTTATTCTGACAGAAATGATGTAAGCAATCAAGTGTGGCGATGGTGTAGTTAATTAATTAAATAACTTCAACTAATAGTCTTGCTCATCTTTGAAACCAATTAAAAATACAATTTTTAAGAAGAAAATGTACAACTCCATCTATGACTTTTGAAAACAACTATTAACGTCGCCAACATGTTCAAATTTAAATTATTTATATCCAAAAAGGGCTTACACATGTAATTCGACTTGATATTTTTGAACTCTCTTAGATGGCGCTGCATTAAAATTGTCTTGATTCTACATAAATTCAATTAATTATGTTTATCAGCCTAAGTTACTTATATTGCGTGATTTTTATAGTGTGAAGCTAGCTTATAGCATAGTTAACATAATAACAACATTAAAATATGCATTGTTACATTACACGTTGTTACAGAATGCGTTGAAGAAATAAAGGTTCTCTGCTCGTTCCCTGTAGGTCATATCGTGATAATATGTAGCCTATGTGGTGACCCGACTTTTTGATAATATTTGTGCCAAATTTGAAGTAAATCCATGCAGTACTTTTTTACTTTATCCCGGATATAAGGACAAACAGATAAACAGATAAACAGACAAACATACAAACAGTTAAAAATTCTAAAAACTATATTTCTGGCCTCGGTATCGATAGTAGATCACACCCCAATTATTATTTAAAAAAAATATTCAATGTACAGTTTTGACTTTCCTACCATTTTATTATATGTATAGATTTGAACCAGCTATTTGGTTCGCGGAGGAACTTAAAATATATTAGTGCTAGAATGATGATCTAGGTGACAATAGTTTGTTAGGTTTACCTCATCTACTATTATCTTACCGCCGGTTTCAATATACCTACGAGCTATCCATGGGTTTAAAGATCCTAGATAGGTACATGTTTGACATATTTCGTATGGAGAAATCTAAAATCTTAATATATAAAATCCTTGCGTTACTGACTGACAGACAGACACGCTACAGCCGAAACTATTAGGCGCAGGAAGCTGAAATTTGGCATGTATGTTGCTTGGGAACCGTAGGGGGGCACTAAGAAGGGATTTTCCGAAATTCTGACGGGATCGGCCAAAACGGGTAAATTTAAAAAAATGCAGGCGTAGCTGCTGGCGTCCTCTAGTCTCAAATAAATTGCTAGATCTAATATTGTATTTAGCTGTAATTTAACAAATATTTTTTACGGATAATTTATGCATATTCTCAAGGGGAGTTCTGACATGTTACACGTTCTCCTATTTCAACATATCATCATCATCAGCCCTTTATACTGTCGCCCCACTGCTGGACACGGGCCTCTTCTCACTATGAGAAGGTTAAGGCCATAGTCCACCACGCTGGCCAAGTGCGTGTTGGCAGACTTCACATGTCTTTCAAGAACATTATGGAGAACTCTCAGACATGCAGGTTTCCTCACGATGTTTTCCTTCACCACTTTAGATAATAATATATAGATTGAAGAATTAAATTAGTGTCTAAGGGATCTTCAATTCATAAAACTTATGTCAATACATTCCATTTTGCTTTATTTGTTACCACCTTAAATGTTAGTCGACAAAAATATTGTGGGGTATATATTTTCTTATTGCTAAGGCTTAGTGAAGCCGCATTTGCCGCATTTGATAGAGATACCTAACAATAAATTACTAATGAGTATATCAAGCTCTTCAAACGAGAACGACTGAGCCGATCAGGGTGATGTTTTTAGGGTTCCGTACCTAAAAGGTCAAAATCGGAACCCTATTACTAAGCCTCCGCTGTCTGTCCGTCTGCCTTCTGTCACCAGGCTGTATCTCATTAACCGTGATAGCTGGAAAGCTGAAATTTTGACAAATTATGTATTTCGGTTGCCGCTATAACAACAAATACAAAAAATAAAAATAAAAAAAATATTATGGGGGGGGTCCCATACAAAAAACGTGATTTCTTTCGTATTTTTTGCTCAGAATTACTAACTGTAACAGGTAGACGCTTTAAATTTTCACAGAATATGTAGTTGCATATTACCATTCAAAATAAATAATTAAATTTAAAAAAAGTAAATAATAAAAATAATCCCATACAACAAACATAATTTTTAAGCAATTTGTTACTCGATCTTAATAAACAGGTAGAAACTTAAAAGTATTTAAGTATACATACAATGAACGTGATTTTCTTTTATAGATGATAGTACGGAACCCTACGTGCGCGAGTCCGACTCGCACTTGCCCAATTTTATTTTTTTGTGTACGTAATTATTACGAGTAGGTAGTGGAATTTTTTACGGCTAATCCACGACATTAATAGGTATTTCCGATTAGCTGAACGCGTGCCTAGCCGGGCCGGCTGCTAGAAAGAGACAAAGTATTCATACGAATGTAACGCATATAGAATACATGCATAAGAACATATCCCGACAGACCGACCCGGCAGACTTGGACAAATTTGTAAATACAATAACATGCCGCGCAGTTCGGTACGTCGAAGTGGCCGATGCATAAATGATTTTCGTCAATGTTTTACAATTCAGATTTTATTCGCCATTGCGACCCTCGGTTGCGACTTTCCGCCAAAAAAACTCATATGAAAATGTTTTGGCTTCGTCCTTGACAGTACCTATCGAGTCCCCAATAACCCAGTGGCCGCCTTTATGTAACAGAAGCAATTCTGTAACATAGTCGCGTTGCTAACTGAACTATTCAGACATGAATTAGCCGAGTTTGCGTGGTGTTTCTTTTTTTGTAGTCTCACGTCTGTATTGCCGAAGGGGTAGGCAGAGGTGTAATATTGCGTGGTGTTAGTTGGATACAATAAAGCGTTATTATGTTGACTGCGAGGTGACTCATACATATACCTAGTATACTAGTGCCTGTGATCTCGTGAGCACTTTGTGTCTTTCGGATAATATCCGAGGGATAATATCTTAATATGATTATATTATAATTTCATATTAAGAAAGGAATCTTTGTCGAGTGCGACATTGAACTTTAAGCGGGGTTTGTTATAATTTCATCGGGTGCATAATAAATGCTGGATTCTGATTGGGCGATGTTCACGTATGTATTATTAAAGCGTTCATGTTTTCACGCTCGTCCTGCACATTGATTACCTGCTGTGTTTTATTTTACAGATTTAAAGAGGAGCCGCCTTCGCCGGTGTCGGGCACATCCTCAGGTAAGATTTTTTGTATACTTATTTCTGTGCTACTCCGCGTCCGGTGAACGATTGATTAGCCCTGTATGTGTTTCGTTATGGTATGAATAGCATTTGCCGTCTACTGCACGTTAGCGCGCTTTCGGTCGCACAATCGTTGCTAGTAAGATAAGATCGGTCAATTCTTGTTATCTAGGTATGTAAGAATAATGTACTAAACTTTATAATGTCATCTACACTTATCTTAATATACAAAATCCTTATTGCGTTACTGACTGACTGATAGTCACGCTAAAGCCGAAAGTATTGGGCGCAGGAAGCTGAAATTTGGCTGAAATTTCCTTGGGGACCGTAGGGGTGCGCTAAGAACAGAATTCCCGAAATTCCCACGGGATCGCAAATGCAGGCTTAGCTGCTGGCGTCCTCTAGTACCTACATATTATAAGAGGAACGATTGAGATTTCTTACAATTATATTTGTAATAGATAATCTCTAAAACAGCGAATAATATAGGTCAAAATATTTATTTTTAATACACTTAGTCTTCATAAAAATGTAGAAGGCTGTAAAAAAGTTATCGCATATTAAAGGATTGCATGAAAACGGTGACCAACGATCTTATTTGAATCGCAGGTAGTGAATCTATGCGGTCGGCGCAAGATCGATATGTGTGAAGAGTATCGGGGTAGCCTATGTCTAGAAGCGATAGTGATATGCTTAATTTGCGTGCGATGCAAAATCAATAGGTATTAAAATTCCAAAAATTTACGAACCGGGCCCACGGTACTCAGATAATCAGGCTATAATAATTGTATTTCACCGCTCTTGGGTCCAGGTTATAAAACACACATCCATGTTCACCCAAATGCACCCAAATGTTTGGGTTTAGTGGCAATCGAACCCACGACAAACCCGCTGCGCCATACAGTCGCAAAGAATTATATAGGTACAGATTGAGCGTCATGCTCGTGCAGTCGATTTCGCACGGTTTAGGTGCTAATCAGATGCAGATCACATCCAAACAAGGCGCAACGCTATTATCGTTTATTTTATAGTAATTATAATAATAAATAAATAAATAAATAATAAAATCTTTATTCACATTAAGTACAATAACATGCGTTCCTTATAACTATAAGAGATTTGTGAGATCTTGTAGTTGTACATTTGTGACAATCGACATAGAGTTTACTAGCGCCTATACTAAGCAGAGCTTGTATGATAGGAGTTCATAGAGAAAAGTAGGAGTTAGTGATTCTCCTCATATTAAATATTCAAGATGGCAACCGGTTTGTGGCATATCATTTGCTTATAACTACACATAATATGAATTTTAAACTGAAATTTAAACATTAAAAAATACATTACTTTTACTGAATAATTTAGCTACTAACCAGGAAATACACTTTTTTTTAAATTTATTTTAGAAACAGCTTGATAATAATATTTCAGTTTAATCATAAGTTAGATAACGTAACGTAAATGGTATATTGACAACCGCTTATTTAACCTTGCTCCCATTGCACCAAACTTACGGCTTGCAAAAGCTGAATAATAGACTCGCCCCCTATTACGTGGGACCTAAAATTCATAACGAAATGTGGGTGTTATATTACACCTCTGCCTACCCCTTGGGGGATACAGGCGTGAGTCTATAAAAAAAAAGATACCTATCTGCTCTGCTGCAGCGCTATGCTGATCGTGGGCACAAAACGATGAAATTTCACAAAGCTGAATATTTCAACTCCGCTTTACAGTACTAATCAAATAGATTTTTTTTCGGCAGCTTGAAGAAACAATATACTGTTCAATGAAGCTCGTCTGATCACATTACTCCTAAAAAAAGTGAAACAGATCCTGTCATGTATTCTAGTCGAGTTTGGCTCATTAGACAACAGCAAAAGCTTATTTAATGCTTTTTATGACGTACTAGCTTTTGCCCGCGGCTTCGCTCACGTTAAATTCGGGGTAACACAAAACTCCTTCATTGTTCGATAGTGATTTTCGTTTTAATTCTGTTCATATGGACTAATCTATACATATAATAAAATGGTAGGAAAGTCAAAACTGTACATTGAATATTTTTTTAAAAGAATACTTGGGGTGTGATCTACAATCGATACCGAAGCCAAAAATATAGTTCTTAGAATTTTTGTCTGTTTGTCTGTTTATCTGTTTGTCCTTATATCCGGGGTAAACACAAAAAGTACTGCATGGATTTACTTCAAATTTGGCACGAATATTGTTAGAATGTCGGGTCATCATATAGGCTGCATATTATTACGCTATCACCTACGGGGAACGAGCAGTGAACCTTTATTTCTTCAAAGCATTCTGTAACAACGTGTAATCTAACGACGCATATTTGAATGTTGTTATTATGATTACTAATAAAAATAACGCAATATTAGTAACTTAGGCTACTAAACATAATTAAATGAATATAATTAGTTTCAAGACAATTTTAAAGCAGCGCCATCTAAGAAATTGGAAAACATCAAGTCGAATTACATGACTGTGTAAACGCAAGGCGAGGTAAATAGTTGTATGGGTTAACAGTTGTTTTTAAAAGTCATAGATGGAGCTGTGCATTTTCTTATTAAGTTTTTAAAAATTGTATCGTTAATTCGTTTGAGATGAGCAAGACGATAAAAAAATGTGTTTATATAAGTATAAAGCTGCTTCATCTATATCTTGTAAAATTCATAGAGTTTGTCTGTATGTAATAAATAACAAACAGAACTCAAAATTAACTGCAAAGAATTATAGCAAAAATTATACTCGAAAACGGCACGCTATTGCTGTAAGCAATTTAAGCTAAATAACGAAGAAAGTGGACAAATCGCGGACAAACATACATACAGGTCAAACTGAGAACCTCCTTTTTTTAAGTGGTTTAAAAATTAAGCATGCCATATCTTAAACATAAGACATACGTAAAAGTGATAAGGGACACGTGCTCAAGGATTGCTCTCTGTCGTATGGGATGAGTGTACGATTGCCAATAGGAAGGCAGTTGAGGCCGTGGACAGAACCCACAGGAACGAACATTTGATGCGTGGTGCGCTTCCCGTGGTGACGCGGGGCTCCTATATACAAAGGTACTCTGTGACGCGGGAATCGAAGGCTGACGAGGTGAATGCTTCGCTGAAACTATCTCCGTTGTGGTCACGAGTTCGTACGCTGCACTTGACATATTACATTTACATTAATATGAGGGCTCGGCTCGGCGGCAATTCACGTGCTCAAGACTTCTCCGATGTCCTTCTAAGTCTCGGCGAAGGCACTCTAACAGAGGAGAGAGGTGGACAAGTGGTGCTTCCAGAGTCTCTCGGTAGAGTTGTATCCAACTTAGATGAACTCATTCGCTATGTGTACGGAGACATCAGTCGTATACCGCACCAGCAGAATTTTTGGGGTGTGAAAGGGCCATTTCGACGCTCAAAAATGATCAGGCTGCAGCAATTAACGAATGCATTCTCTGGGAAAGTGAGGGGAATTAAGTGGTCTACGCCACACATTATCCCGTGGAATTTCTGAACGCCCAGTCAGCAAGCTGACTTCCAGCGCATACCATCAAGCTGAAGGTCGGTGACCCGATAATGCTTCTTTGGAACCTATCTCCGCCGAAGTTGTGTAAAAGGACCCACCTTAAAGTCATCTCGCTCCACTGACACACCATTGAGGCGGAAATTCTTACGGGATGTGGCGCGGCAAGGCAGTATTTATACCACGCATTCCCCTCATACCTTATAACTTGCCGTTCCAGTTCAAGTGCGTACCGTTCCCCGTGAGTGTTTGCTTCGCGATGACCATCAATAAGTCGCAGGGCCAGACACTGAGGGCAGTAGGTGTCGACCTCAATACAAGCTGTTTCTCACACGGGCAGCTATACGTCGCTTCTTCCCGCGTCACCAGTTCTGACTCTTTTTACATTTTGGCTCATCCTCAGCCCTTTATACTGTCCCACTGCTGGGCACGGGCCTCTTCGCACTATGAGAAGGATAAGGCCATAGTCCACCACGCTGGCCATGTGTGGGTTGGCAGACTTCACATGTCTTTCGAAAACATTATAGAGAACTCGCAGACATGCAGGTTTCCTCTCGATGTTTTCCTTCACTGTTTAGGAAGCAATAATTAACAATTTAATACGCACTTAACTCCGATAAGTCATTGGTGCGTGCCGTGGATTCGAACCCGAGACCCTCTGCATAGCAGTCTGTCGGTCTCTCCACACAGCTATCGCTGCCTTCATTATTACTACATTTTGGCTGCGGAGAGCCAAACCACTAATGTTTTTTATCGAGAAGTCCTGTAATTATGTAATTTTACCCTATTCGGGATTCCTTATTCATTATTTTCTTCATCTGCTTTAGTTACAACTTATGACTTAATTTA
This sequence comes from Euclidia mi, assembly GCA_944739405.2. NCBI lineage: Eukaryota > Metazoa > Arthropoda > Insecta > Lepidoptera > Erebidae > Euclidia > Euclidia mi. Next base: position 5,402,754 of record OX123199.2, on the reverse strand, counting down.
GCAGAATCACCATAGAGTCATTTATTCAAAGCAGGCTGAAAATCAGCACTTTTTGAAGGTCAATTTTACAAAAGACAGTCTCTCTCTGTGACTGCACTTTCTGAAGATATGAAATGTAAAGAAGAAACGGGTAAATGAATGTTGCTTTAAAAGGTATAATCGTAGGTAGATTTTTGGTGCTGTATAGCGTTCACGCAGACGACGTCGCGGGCAGCAGCTAGTAAGAAATATAACGGCAAGAAGTATTCAAAACATTTCTGTAAACAGTATTTTTAGAGTTCCGTAGTCAAAAATGGCTAAACAGGGAATCCTTATACACGCGCTATGTCTGTCAGTCTATCCGTATATCATAGCGACTTTATGCCGAAACTATTCAGTTTACACATTTGAAAATTGGTAGGTAGATGTATTCTGTGAACCGCTTTACGACGTTATAGAAAAAAAAAAAGAATATTAAGGGGGCTCTTCATACATGGAACTGATGTGGGAAATGGGTTGTTAAAAATTACTTTGAGGTTCCTAAAACTATTGTTTCTCAATGTCAATCGTTTGAAAGATATACGGTTCCAAAGTGGTAATATGGGTGGTGTCCCTCTAACTTTTAAAGTAAGAGAGTGACAAATCTAAAAAAAATATATGCTGTAGATCGTTACTAAAACTTCCAACGAAAATTGGTTTAAACGATATGTAGTCAGCAGTTTTTGAAATAAAGCACATCTTAAAAACCGCAAATAAAGCTTTATAGTTTATACGAATACTATTAATAGTTAGTCCAAGATAATAGCTATGGTAAATGGATACATCCACTACGGAACCCTTCATCGCGGATAGCTTTTATAATATTTCTTCCTAGGTGTTACTTGTAGCCGTTTGCCATTACAAAGCTTTGGTGCATTAAGATTCCGCATTAACAGGACTGGAACACCAACGTTTAGTCTCAAGTTGCGTTAAGGTACTCCTGATAATTGTAAGGAGTTCAGAAACTTGCATACCTACAGTCAAATGTCAAAGCCATGGTCCGATATATCTCTACACTTACAGACTTTCGCATTTATGAGTAGAGAATATTAGTTCAGCCGGTTTAGCGTGAAATTGGTACATACATACATACACAGGTTCGCATTTATACCTAATATTAGTAGGGATTGGCCAAGGCTGTTACAATAATTATTATTTTATATACCTAAGTAAGCGAACGAAGTAATGACAGTGCACCATAATTATGACAATTGTGACAATGTATAATGTGACAGTACTGACAGTTAGCACATGCGCAGTACTCAATTACTACAACGCATGCGTTCTTACTGTCAATAGGTAGGAGGCTTGTCCCTACAAATTTCAACCCTCTCTAAAATCCCTCCCAGATTATCTTTTGCATTTTATTGTATCCTATGTGTTTTTCCTGGTTCTAAGCTACCTCTCCACCAATTTTCAGCCAAATCAGTTCAGCCGTACTTGAGTTATAAATAGTGTACTAACACGACTTTCTTTTATAAATATAGATTTAAGCGAACAATTTAATTACCGTGCACAATATGACATTATGTATGATGTGCCAGTACTGACAGATATGCGATAGCACATGCGCAGCACTTAATTATTAGCGCATGCGTTCTTACTTCCCAGAGGTAAATTTGTGCCGTACAAACTTCTACCCTCCCTACAATACCTGCCAGTTTAATTTTTGCAACTTATAGTAGCTTATGTCCGTCTCCATGATCCAATATATCTCTATATTAAATTTCAACAAAATCGGTTCATCCGTTTTAGCGTGATAACGGAACATACATACATACACACTTTCGAATTTATAATATTAAGTAGGGAAGTAGAGATATCATTAGAGACTTTCTTTGTACACAACATTATCTAACTGTTTTACCACCTTCATATAGAACATGTAAATTATTTTTACCGCTTACTCGTGAACATGCTACATATAACTGACCATGTGAAAAACAACATGTTCGGGGGTCGATTCCAGCTGTTTCAAGTTTGTCCCGGCGATTTATTTAGAAAATACACACAGGGCTACGAATATCCAGCCCTGCCGAAAGTAAAATAGCCCCGTTGAGTTACTCAACAGGTATCTGAATTCAGGCCTCAGTCTCACGGATTCCCACGTACGTGAGGTGTGGGAATTTGGGAATAATGAGACACCTGTATAAGTACAGAACACGAACGAACGAAAGAAATCAAAGAAACACATCCACATTCATTATTCAAAAGAAACAACTACGACACCAATCCGACGAAAACGAAAGAAAATTAACCGAGAACCTCATCAATCCACGGCGAATCTTAATACCGCCATTCAGAAAACGCCATCTATGTTAACATATACAAACCGACCGAGATAGAAAATAATATGGACTAATCGACAATTTATTGAAAAATTATCTATAGTCATAGTTTTTATCATTTAAAATAAAATGAAATGATTACATAACTGTTATATAAACATAATAATTTGAAATAAATGAGATTGACCGTTTAAATTAAGTGGACATTGTAATAAATTTGGACACAGAGACTTTTTGTTTATGAAAGTGCCGAATATTATTCTCTATTATTTTTTTAATAACAGAAAGATACACATAATTATTGTCTTTTTTGCAAGAAACATTTATTTTGCTAGAAAATTATTTGAAAATAGTGACATCTATCGGTCGGAAGAATAACTATAAATATGCTCGGTTCAAGTAATTTATTTGTCGAAATTACGTAAAAATATACTGATGAAATTAAGAATCGCCTCATTTTTTAAAGTTGGGTAAATAGCCATAAAACACTTTGAAGGTGCCTATTTAGACTAACTTTACTTTTACTAACAAACTTATAATGATCATAGATGGCACCACATATATAACCAGTTTTGGATGATCCCTGTTTTGTTTGGGACTACGTACAAAGGAGAGGTCAAGCTGTACACCGAAAACCACTCAACCGATTGTTATGTAACATATATATTATTTTATAGGTTTGAGTATCCTTTGTACATGAGTGTAAGTTTTATTGAAATTAATTTCGCCATTTTAGAGATCTTTAGCAACATAGGGAAAGACGTCGGACAGACAGACTGACAGACATAAATTCTAAAAATTATCAAGTATTGCTTTTTAGCATTTTCCTAGATTTTTTAGTTAATTTTCGTCAAAATATCTTCAATGTACAGACTTTTTTACCTCTACAGTTTTATTATAGTATAGATTAGTTTGACTTTAATGAATGGCAGAGTAGTTTAAGCGTACGCCTCTTTTTTGGTGCTGCATCGAGTGTAGTGGGTTCGATCAACACACGACGCAACACTTTCAATGTTCCACAAATAATAATAATTATTATTTGTTACAACAATTATTGTTGTTTCGAGTCTGAGCGTTCCTCGTGCCCGTTGATTGGATGTTTGTAAAGTTCTCTGCGACGCATGATTAATTATTAGTGGGGCAATATTTTTCAAATAATAGATAAGTAACTAAAGACTTTCTATAACATAAACTTATTGTTTTACGTTTTAAAACGGGTAACTTTTTAAGTAGGTACATACCTGTGTATTAAATTATTAATTGCCTCCGTGGTCCAGTGGATAGCGTATGCGACTGCTGATCGGAGGTCCCGGGTTCGAATCCCGGGTCGGGCAAAAGTGTTACTGGGTTTTTCGTAATACTCAGTAGCAGCCCGGAGTCTGGTGACGTGCCCGGTAACGGCAATAGGCTCGCCCCCTATTACGTGGGACCTAAAAATTCATGGTGAAATGTGGGTTTAATATTTACACCCCTGCCTACCCCTTCGGGGATACAGGCGTGAGACTATAAATTAATAAATAAAAAAAATAAGTACCTAACACCTTTCATATCGCATGCAAATACCAGTAGTTATAAAAAAATCGTCGCAGAATCACTCCGCTGACTCAGAAAAAAAAGTTAATAAAAGTAATGCATGTCCACGTGTTTCCTCAGTTGCAAAATCGTCGGGTGTTGTTAAAGACTTTTGTAATTGACACTTTGTTTTGACTGTAAATTTGAAGTGTAGTGTGGTTTCCTTGAGTGATTTGTGAATATTATCTATCCTGTTTGTCTCAATGGGACTTGAGCATCTCGGCAAAATGTACTGGGGTGCCAGTAGATGAATTTGGGTAAGTGCATTGTTTTATAAAAAAAATTGGGCAAGTGCGAATCGAACTCGCGCACATAGGGTTCCGTACCATCATCTATAAAAGAAAATCACGTTCGTTGTATGTATACTTAAATACTTTATAAATTTCTACCTGTTTATTAAGATCGAGTAACAAATTGCTTAAAAATTACGTTTGTTGTATGGGAGCCCCCCTTTATTATTTACTTTTCTTTTAATTTAATTATTTATTTTGAAAGGTAATATACAACTACATATTCTGTGAAAATTTAAAGCGTCTACCTGTTATAGTTAGTCATTTTGAGCAAAAAATACGAAAAAAAACACGTTTTTTGTATGTTAATATTTTAATATTTTCCCCCTTAATATTTTCATTTTTTTATTTTTAGTATTTGTTGTTATAGCGGCAACCGAAATACATAATTTGTGAACATTTCAGCTTACTAGCTATCATGGTTTATGAGATACAGCCTGGTGACAGACAGACGGTCAGACGGACAGACGGACAGACAGACAGACAGACAGCGGAGGCTTAGTAATAGGGTTCCGTTTTTTACCTTTTAGGTACGGAACCCTAAAAATGATGTTACTCTGACGAGTATCGCCGTGTTGGGTTCATACTTTACACTAATAGTATGATATCTAAAAATGCAGCGATAGCCTAGTGGAGATACCAACAGACTGCCATGCAGAGGGTTCGAATCCACGGCGCGCACCAATGACTTTTCGGAGTTATGTGCGTATTGAATTGTTGATTATCGCTGGTTCCGTGCCTCGGAGAGCACGTTAAGCCGTCGGTCCCGGTTGTCACGAAGATCTTTGACAGTCGTTACAGGGCGTCAGTATCTTCTAAATAAACTGACACTAGTGTAAACCATGGAATATCGCTATCCCTTCGGGTTGCGGAGGTCAGACAGGCAGTCGCTCTGTGGAAAAGCTAATATTCAGCCAAACCCGGTATGACCAGTAAGCGAACCCCAGATTGAAACTGGGATAACGCTAAGAGGATGATGAGTATGATATCTAAAACTATTTTTTACTAAATGTCGTGTACTTCTGCATGTTGCTGTTGCAACGCAGCATTAATGTAATAATTCTAATACAAATTATGATTCTACATTTAAGATATTAGGAAACATAGATATTAAGTATATTTTTCTTTATATTTGTAACGACGCGCCGTCAACTTCACTTGCCCGCCCGGACACGGAAAGTATGATATTTTGCGACTGACCACCCATCTTTACTCCATACAGTGGCCACTACGCTTAACCTTTCATATTTACCGATGCGTTACCTGTTTGGCTAAAGCTCTACATTCTGATTGAATCCTATTTCTGTGTTATCATATCAGCTGCCATATAGCCGAAACAGTAAACAAGTGGCCGGTCATCCGTGGTCTGCATGGCACACAATGTGTTATTGCACTGCGCAGATAATATAAATTGATTGATGAGATCTTTGACGGCGCTCTGCTCGATATAGGTCGGGTTGACCGGGAATGAACTAAGTAGTACTTGCAAAACGATGACATTCTATAACATAAACTTATTGTTTTACGTTTTAAAACGGGTAACTTTTTTAATAGGTACATACCTGTGTATTAAATTATTAATTGCCTCCGTGGTCCAGTGGATAGCGTATGCGACTGCTGATCAGACGTCCAGGGTTCGATTCCCGGGTCGGGCAAAAGTTTTACTCGGTTTTTCCGAATTCTCAATAGCAGCACGGAGTCTGGTGATGTGCCCGGTAACGGCAATAGGCTCGTCCCCTATAACATGGGCCCTAAAAATTCATGGCAAAATGTGGGTGTAATATTACACCTCTGCCTTCCCCTTCGGGGATACAGGCGTGTGCCTATAATTTTTTTTTATTAGTTATCTGTGCTTTGTCAAGCTGTCGCTACCGGCTGTCATAAAGATCTTCAGTTGAAGATCAGCCGTTATGAGAAGTCAGCTCCCTTGTATTATACCGATTCTGGTTTAGGCCATGGAATATCGCTGAGCCTTTAGAAAGCACGATGACAGGTTTGTTATATTACCTCACCGGACGGTAGTGACTGACTCTGTGGGAAAAATTATATTCTGTATTTTTTTTTTATAGTAACAGGCGGCAAACGAGCAGACGGATCGCCTGATCGTAAGCAATTACCGCCGCCCATGGACACAAGCAACACCATAGGAGTCAGAAGTGCGTTGCCGCCCTTTGAGGTTGGGAAAAGAGATAGGATGAGGAGTGGGATGAGGGAGATGGAATAGGGGATAGGGCCTGCGGCACTCTCACTCACCGAACGAAACACAACAGTTGAAGTACTGTTACTTTACGTCGATTTTCTGTGAGAGGGTAGTACTTCCCCAGTCGAGCCGGCCTATTCATTCTGAAATCAGCAAGGCTCTACTACCTATAAAACTAGTATGTTTAGACTAGAAAGCGGCTCTAAGGTTCTTGCATGCAACCAGGGCTTGTTAACGTTACCAAATTCACACTATAAGTATCGTTAAGTAACGATATTTTCATAAAGTTAATATTTTAACGGTACTAATTGTTATCGTTACCAATTTCACACTATAAGTATCCTTAAGTAACGATATTTTCATAAAGTTAACATTTTTACGGTGATGGTAATTTGGTATCGAATGCAATATAATAATGTTAAAATTAACGTTAAAAGTATCAATACTTATTTCGCGCGTTACACAGTTTAGTGAAATATTTAGCTCCTTTGGTGTTCTTTGGTATTGTCCGTCACGACACGAATAATAGAGGCACTAATCATCAATGTGCATGTGTCGTAAGAAAACGAAAGACAGAAACAAAAATAATTAACGCTACTTATAGTATCCATTTGGTAACGTTACTATTTACCGATAAAACCATTGGTAACGTTAAGTCAGTTTACCGGTAAAAGGCCACCGTTAGGTGTTTACCGGTAAGTGGCCAACTATCGTTACCAAGCATAACGTTACCTGTTCTAATTTCGCTACCTTCATACGATAAAGGTAACGATACCAATTTTTTAACGTTATTAAAGCCCTGCATGCAACTGGATGGCGCCAGGACGATGATAATAAATATTTCCTATCCTATCCTATTTTCTATTTTTAAAAAGACAACTACATTTGGATTAAAGCCTGTGTCGCGGGGGACTTAAAAAACATACAACCAACGTGCACAATTAACACACAGACTACAAACAACAATTTTTGGATCACGCAAAGTATTGCCTCGTGTGGGTATCGAACCCTCAACACTCGGCGCAGTCAAGCGGCGACGCGGCCGCTTAAACGACTGCGCCAACCGTGCAATGGCAACTACCACATCACTACACATAAAGGCGTGTGTGTGTATATGTGCGTCCAGGTCGTAATTACCTCAAAGGTTTGAGTAAGGTGATAGTGGTATTTCTATAAACACAATATAATAATAATATTCTACCACATACACACATCACCATCTAGTCCCAAACTAAGCAGAGCTTGTGTTATGGGTACTAGATAATAAATAAACATACATATACTTTTTTTGTAAATATATACATATTATACATAGAAACACCCAAACCAAGACAAACATCCATGTTCATGCTCACAAATGTTTGACTTGAGCGGGAATCGAACCCGCGACCGGCGTAGCAGTCGCTTACACTCCCGCTGCGCCAACCAATCGTCAATATATTATACTAGCTGTGCCCGCGACTTTGTTCGCGTAAATGTTGGAATTTAATTAGCATGACATTAATGCTAAGAGTATATAATATTTATAACTTTTATATGTACATATATTATATACCTAATATATACCTTTAGAGAATTTCTTTATACACAACATTAACTGTTTTACCATCTTCACATAGAACATACATACATACATACATAGACTCACGCCTGTTTCCCGGAGGGGTAGGCAGAGACCATGGAACGCCATTTGCAACGATCCCGACATACCTCTCTTGCTTCATTCACTCCTATCGAGTTTCTCATTCATGCTCTTCTGTTTAGGGTACTTCTGACCTGTCCTTTTTTTAGGATGTCTCCAATCTGATCAGAGAACGTCCGCCTAGGTCTTCCCCTTCGTCCTGTCCCATTCACACTTGCCTTATATCTTCTTTGTCAGTCTTTCGTCATCCACAATATTTAATAATAATTAGCATGCCTTGCCCGATGCTTGTCACTACATCTTCTTTTACCGCACACCACTCTCGTATCACACAATTCTTTACTCTGTCGGTCAAAAACACACCACGCATACTTCTCAGTGCTCTCATTTCTACAGCATTTATTCTACTTTCATGACTCTTCTGCCATAACCAACTTTCACTACCATACATAGAACATGCAAATTATTTTTACCAATCATGTGAAAAGCAACATGTTCGGATGTCGATTCCAGCTGTTTCAAGTGTCTGTCATTGCGATTTATTTAGATAATACACACATGACTACGACTATCCAGCCCTGCCGAAAGTAAGATATCCCCGTTGAGTAATTCAAGAGGTATCTGAATTCAGGGCTCAGTGTCCCGCTCAGAGATTCCCACGTACGTGACGTGAGGAGTGGGAAATTGGGAATAATGAGACACCTGTATAAGAACATAACACGAACGAACGAAAGAAATCAAAGGAACACGATAACATTCAACAATCATAAACTCATAAGTAACGTCAAATAACCAATCCAAGTATTCCAAAGACGACGAAAGCAAATTATCCGAGGACCTGATCAATCCTCGGAGAATCCACGTTCACAGTTCATGTACCACATGTGGGCCACTATGAAGACATCATCACACGTGCGTGCACCACAAATGGGCTACGAGTCTATATCAATGGAATGCTTTTTTTGAGTTTGCACGTACCAACTGCGCCAGTTTTTATGATATACACGTATGAACAATGAACCGTAAAATAAAATGTCCAAAAAACCAACCGAAATTTCGTCAGTGTTGCCAGGCAATCGAGGTTGGAAATGAAACCAATTTTTTATAGAAAAAAAATAATTAAAAATGACTCCTCCAATTCTTCTACAACATTCTTTTCACCATCGTTATCCTCCATCATCCTCCATAAATCCTCTTCGGTCAAAGGCAATGAAGATATCGGCCTCGAACGTTTCATAAAGTACCAAGATGAAAACCAAAATAAAAGAAATCGACAACACTTGCTATGACCGGAGCGTCACGAATTCGTAAAAACTTACTTAGTTTTGAAAACTTTTACTCATACGCGCGTTATCGTCTAATGGGTCGGCATAAATGTTAAATTCTACCCACATTTTTATGAATGAGAACAAAGTACACGTGAGTGGCACATATATGGGGCACGAAATCTATAGCGTGCACGTGAGTGCACCATATGTGGCCCACCTGAAAAATAAAAAAATAAATTATAAGGGGCATTCTATTTTCTTTTTGTATGTTATATGTCATTACCTATGCTTATCTTATCAAATTTCCGCAAAAAATACTTGCACGTGAGGGGTATTTTAATAAATTTATATCTGCACTGTTAACGTGTTAACACCGCCATTCAGAAAATCATTTGTCAACGCCCTCTATGTTTACATATAGAAACCGACCGAAATAGAAAATAATAATTATGGACTAATAGACAATTTATTGAATAAAGGATTCATATTCATTGTATTTATTATTTTAAAATAACGAATAATGAAATGATTACATAACTGTAATACAAACATAATAATTTGAAATACATGAGATTGACCGTTTAAAATATTAAGTGGACATTGTAATAAATTTTGACACAGAGACTTTTTGTTTATGAAAATGCCGAATATTATACTCTATTATTTTTTAATAACATAAAGATACCAGACACATAATTATTGTCTTTTTTGCAAGAAACATTTATCTTGCTAGAAAATAATTTGAAAATAGTGACATCTATCGGTCGGTAGGTAGCCATAGAACACTTTGAATTTTTTTTCACTTGAAATTTAGACTAACTATACTTTTACTAACAAACTTATAGGTAATGATCATAGATGGCACCATATATGTATATAACCAGTTTAAGACGATCCCTGTTTTGTTTGGGACTACGTACAAAGGAGAGGTCAAGCTGTACACCGAAAACCACTCAACCGATTGTGATGTAACATATACTATTTTATAGGTTTGAGTATCCTTTGTTCATGAGTGTAAGTTTTATTGAAATCAATTTCGCCATTTTAGAGATCTTTAGCAACATAGGGAAAGACAGACAGACAGACAGACAGACAGACATAAATTCTAAAAAACATCAAGTATTGCTTTTTAGCATTTTCCTAGATTTTTTAGCAAATTTTCGTCAAAATATCTTTAATGTACAGACTTTTTCACCTCTACAGTTTTATTATAGTATATAGATTGCTATTACACAACTCATTATCATCCTCTTAGCGTTATCCCAGTTTCAATCTAGGGTCTGCTTACTAGTCTTACCGGATTTGGCTGAATATGCTTTTCCACAGAGCGACTGCCTGTTTGAACTCCGCAACCCGAAGGGATAGCGATATTCAATTATTTGACTAGTGTCAGTTTATTTAGAAGGTACTGACACCCTGTAACGACTGTCAAAGATCTTCATGACAACCGGGACCGACGGCTTAACGTGGTCTCCGAGGCACGGAACCAGCGATAATCAACAATTCAATACGCACATAACTCCGAAAAGTCATTGGTGCGCGCCGTGGATTCGAACCCGATACCCTCTGCATGGCAGTCTGTTGGTATCTCGACTAGGCTATCGCTGCCTTAATTGCTATTACACAAATTAATTTGCATGTATTTCTCCTAAGTATCTATACATATAATAAAATGGTAGGAAAGTCAAAACTGTACATTGAATATTTTTTTAAATGAATACTTGGGGTGTGATCTACTATCGATACCGAGGCCAAAAATATAGTTTTTAGAATTTTTGTCTGTTTGTCTGTTTATCTGTTTGTCCTTATATCCGGGATAAAGTAAAAAAGTACTGCATGGATTTACTTCAAATTTGGCACAAATATTATTAAAAAGTCGGGTCACCATATAGGCTACATATTATCACGCTATAACCTACAGGGAACGAGCAGAGAACTTTTATTTCTTCAACGCATTCTGTAACAACGTGTAATGTAACAATGCATATTTGAATGCTGTTATTATGTTAACTATGTTATAAACTAGCTTCACACTATAAAAATCACGCAATATAAGTAACTTAGGCTGATAAAAATAATTATTTAAATATAAGTAGAGTTAAGACAATTTTAATGCAGCGCCATCTAAGAGAGTTCAAAAACATCAAGTCTAATTACATGTGTAAGCCCTTTTTGGATATAAATAATTTAAATTTGAACATGTTGGCGACGTTAGAAGTTGTTTCCAAAAGTCATAGATGGAGTTGTACCTACATTTTCTTCTTAAATTTTTTATTTTTAATTCGTTTCAGAGATGAACAAGACTATTAGTTGAAGTTATTTTATTAATTAACTACACCATCGCCACACTAGATTGCTTACATCATTTCTGTCAGAATAAATAGTAATAGAGTTAGAACAAAATAAACATTTTGGTCACATTGGTGTAATTATTGCTTCCTAATTAGTATATTTTCATGTCGCATGTAAACTTGCTTTAAATTATCTTCCGGGATATACATATAGCACGTACCTTTGTTTGGATTAACTGTATATAAACATTAGTGAGATTGGAACTAGCTAGATTATTTTTACTCACACACAGCCATTTATTTATTGTTACGTCTGAAGCGGTTTGGAGGATACTGGTGTTCTCTATACATGAGAAACATCCTACCGTAATGCATTTACACGACCACCTAGAGAACGGCCAGCGCATATATTTTGATCCCGACAGCGTTGCTGAGCACTTGGAAAATCCGCGTCAATCAACTCTCTTGGCATTTTTCAGGCTCTGTAAAATCGATCAGTTTGGGAGGTCCCTTACGTATGACGAGATGCCTTCATATTACACGTACGACAAGCAAAAGGGTGTATTTAACCGACGTTGACGAGGAGGTGCTGTGGAAGGTTTTCCGGGAAGTTTCAAGGACACCGCATTTTGTAGAGTTTATACCGTACACACAAATAATGTCGAATGCTATTTTCTGCGGTTGTTACTTCACACGGTCCGAGGCCCAACGTCTTTCCCCTTTCTGAGGACATTTGATAGCTTGGAGTATCCCACTTACCGCACAGCCTGCGTAGTACGTCACTTTCTCGACGGTGACCAATACTGGGATGACAACCTCGTGGAGGCGAGCGTCAGTGACAGTCCCAGCCGCATGCGTCATCTGTTTGACGTCATCTTGGTGTTTTGTGGAAACGCGGTATTACGCGCGGTATTACGCGCGAGTCGCGAACGCGGTAGCTTTCTGGGAGAAGTACCGCCATTATCTGTCTGAAGATTTTCTACGAGCTTTGAGGCGTGTTACTAGAGACGAAGTCGAAGTAACTGATGACCGCGTGCTGAACACCTGTCTCAGTTCACTTCAAGACGTGGTCATTTCTATCAGCGGCAATCCACTGGTCAAATATTTGTTACCAGCTTCCCAATCATCACCGCATCAAGACCGTGAAAATTGGGAGTATAATGCTGAGACAATTTGAAATGACCACCTTACGAATTTTACGATACCGTCCTTGAAAGCGTTGGGCAAAGCCAGACTAAAATGTTTTTATTGGATGCTCCTGATGGAACAGGAAAAACATTTGTTACTACTGGCATACTTGCAGAGGTCAGGAGGCAAGGCAAAATTGTCATTGCTGTAGCGTCGCCGGCAATCGCTGCCACACTGCTTCCGGGTGGCAAGACAGCACATACCATGTTTAAAATTCCCATGAGAGCGCCGTAATACCCGTTTGTGGTGTGTCACGTAACAGTGATATGGGACACGTGCTCAAGGATTGCTCTCTGATCGTATGGGATGAGCGTACGATGGCCAATAGGAAGGCAGTTCAGGCCATGGACAGAACCCTGCAGGACATCCGCAGGAACGAGCATTTAATGGGTGGTCACAGTTCCGTTCAGTGACGATTCCCGACTAACGCTTCCCGTGGTGACGCGGGGATCGAGGGCTGACGAGGTGAGTCATCATCTTCATCATCATCAGCCTTTAACAGTCCACTGCTGGACTAGGCCTCTCCTTTGAAAGGAGGAATTGGCCTACTATACCACGCTGGCCAAACGGGTTGGTATAGGGTTTGTATCAAGTTTTCCTTCTCTTACAGTGCTGTTCTTGCTCCTTCTGTCGGCTCTTACTACACCCATGGTATGATATGGGGTGGTGACATTCCGTATTCTTAATCCGTCACCACACGGACAAGGTGAGTGCTTCGTTGAAATTATCTTTGTTGTGGTCACGTGTTCGTATGCTGCGCTTGACCATTAATATGAGAGCTTAGCTTGGCGTCAATGCACGTGTTCAACAATTCTAAGATGTCTTTCTAAGTCTTGGCGAAGACACTCTACCAGAGGAGAGAGTCAGTAGAGTTGTATCCAGCTTAGAATTATACAGCTGTATACCGTAATAGCAGAATTCGTGAGTGTGTGAGTCCTATTAGTGAGGCCTATTTTGACGCCAAAAATGATCAGGCTGTAGCAATTAACGAATGCATTCTCTCGGAAATTGAGAAGAATGAAGTGGTCTACACCTCTATAAACACTGTCGTTGAGCAAGAAAACGCCACACATTATCCCGTGGAATTTTTGAACTCCCGGTCAGCAAGTGAACTTCCAGCGCATAGCATCAAGCTGAAGGTTGGTGTCCCGATTATGCTTCTTCGGAACCTATCTCCTCCGAAGTTGTGTAACGTGACCCGCCTGAAAGTCATCTCGCTCCACAGACACACCATTTAGGAAATTCTTACGGGTTGTGGCGTCAGCGAGGCAGTATTTATACCACGCATGAATGCGTGGTATAAATACTGCCTCGCTGACGCCACAACCTCATAATCATAATTACCTCATAATTCAAGCGCATACAGTTCCCCGTGAGTGTTTGCTTCGCGATGACCATCAATAAGTCGCAGAGGCAGACATTGAGGGCAGCGGGTGTCCTGTATGTCGCTTGCTCCTGCGTCACCAGTCCTGACTCTCTTTACATTTTGGCTGCGGAGAGCCAAACCACAAATGTTGTATATCGAGAAGTCCTATAAGTATGTATTTTACCCTATTATGTATTCCTTATTTTCTCCATCTGCTTCAGTCACAACTTTTGACTAATAATTCAGCATAATTCAGTAAAATCACCATAAAGTCATTTATTCAAAGCAGGCTGAAAATCAACACTTTTTGAAGGTCAATTTTACAAAAGACAGTCTCCCTCTGTTACTACACTTTCTGCAGGTATGAAATATAAAGAAGAAACGGGTAAACGAATGTTATTTTAAAAGGTATATATCTTCTCATATCTGCACGCCTTTTATCCCCGAAGGGGTAGGCAGAGGTGTATTACACACCCACACTTCGCCAGATATGTTTCGGTCCCAATGTAATAGGGGGCGAGCCTATTGCCATCTATCGGGCACATTGTTAAGCGAGCGATAATTAATTAATATTTTTTAATACACACATAACTTCGGAAAGTCATAGGTGTGTGCCCGGGGTAGCTGGGGATCGAACCCAAGACCATCGTCTCGGCAGTCCGTTACATACACCACTGGGCTATCGCCGCCGCGTATTTTTTAAAAGGTATAATCGTAGGTATTTATTTAATAGTTAGATGCTGTATAGCGTTCACGCAGACGACGTCGCGGGCAGCAGCTAGTATCTACTAATTTAATTAAACCTCTATTTAATTTACAAAGATGTTTAATAAAATACGTAGGACGTTTCCTTCCTAGTTTTTGGTTAACTCGGGACCATAAGCTAAATTAGGTTTCGCCTGTTGGTCTGATAGTGAGACTGACTGCTAAGCCGGATGTCGTGGGTTTGGATCCCACTTGGTAAAAATTGGTGATGAGCCGTAGTGTAAATATATTCTACCACATTCACACAACAGCATCTAGTCCCAAACTAAGCAGAGCTGGTACTATGGATGGATACTAGATAATAGATAAACATACGTATATAAATCAATACATATTATACATAGAAACACCCAGACCAAGACAAACATCCATGTTCATGCACACAAAAGTTTGACTTGAGCGGGAATCGAACCCGCAACCTTCGACGTAGCAGTCGCTTACACTCCCGGTACGCCAACCGGCCGTCAATACCCATTTTATGTGTATAATTTTATTATATTGATGTATACGTAACCAATTTCTGGTTACCATAATACATTTGCTTATTTTGGGAATAGATGACAGTGTAAATTGTCCCAAGAAATAAAAATATAATTACGGCATTATTAAAGTTGCCCTTCATCATCAGTCTTTAACAGTCCACTGCTGGACTAGGCCTCTCCTTTGAAAGGAGGAATTGGCCTACTATACCACGCTGGCCAAACGAGTTGGTATAGGGTTTGTATCAAGTTTTCCTTCTCTTACAGTGCTGTTCTCTGCATAATATGCTCCCACTGTCAGCTCTTACGACACCCATGGGATGATATGGGGTGGTGACATTTCGTATTCTTAATCTGTCACCACACGGACTTGAAGTTACCCTTAATTCATTAAATTATTTTGCATTGTAGTTCAAGCGCACTTCAGAGATTTTACACTGATTTAAAGGTAAAGGCGTAAAGGAGAGACGAATTCCTTTTAAATTGAAGTAGGTACTCAAAAATGATTTACGCAGTTCTTAACCTTGCAAGCGCAGCGTTTTCCCGAAGTTCAGACAACGGCATGTAATATAATATCTATTGCGATATCGCATACATACTTGCAATTTGAAAACATCGATTATTATTGTTTCAATTTACACATTAACTAGGCGTTTGTATTAAAAAAGGTATATTTTTATGCTTTTTCAATATGTTTGGCCGAGGTTATGAGTTTGTGACTGATTTTTATAACGTTCAAGAATAATACTTTCTACTTATTTACAAAAACTAGCTGTTTCCCGCGGTTTCATCCGCGTCCTGAGGGAACTACTTCGCGTACCTGGTTAATTTATAGCCTTAGTTACTCCTTGGTACATCAGCTAACCGCCAGTGAAAGTCCCGTCAAAATCGGTCCAGCCGTTTCAGAGATTAGCGAGAACAAACAGACAGACAGACAGACAAAAATTGTAAAAAATGACATTTTTTTGATTACTGATAGGCTATTTTTATTTCGGTATATGTACCGTGTATACATCCATAATGCATTTAGTAAAAAGTGTTTTTTTTAATATTACAAACAGACACTCCGATTTTTATTTATGTGTATAGATACTATAGATACAACGACGTTATGAATGAACCTTGCATCATGGGCATCTCCACAAATATTTGATCAACAGACGTGAAGTACGCCCAGACTTGAGAGAACGATTTATGCATCGGACAAAGTTATGACATCTGCGTGGATCGAACCCACAACACTCGGTGCAATGTTAAGCGGATATCTTTCTATAACTAGTTCGTACTAAGCGGGACGCTGTCTCTGAAAGTACATGAAAGCTGTCACGAAATAGTTATTTGTGCAACAAGAGAGCAAAGTTGTTTTTTGTTTCGAGTGCTGATTTTGAGTCCCGAGCAAGCGAAGCATTCTATGATTGATTCACGAGCGTAGCGAGTGAATCAAAGTTAGAATCCTGAGCGTAGTGAGGAACTCGACAGCACGAGATACAAAAAACTTTGCTCTCGTGTAGCACACATAACTTTTCACCACAGCAGTGAGACCACATATTACTTACGAGACAGAAATGAACAGGAATAGATTGAATTCTGCATTAATCACTTGTTGATTTAACTCTTCTGGTGTTAAAGTACAGTCATCATCGCTAGTTTCACTCATCTTTTTAGATTATTTTATATATTAATATAATTTAACACGTTACGCTATAGGTACCTACTGTATCAGCATCAGCGTTTTTTTTTATTCCCGCTACTTTTTTAAATCGCGGTGAAAATGTTCTTTTCACCACAGCAGCTCAAACATGCCGCTTTTGCTGCGAGACAACAGTGAACAAAACGCGATTTTGATTCGAGCGTGAGGCAAAGTAGCTTTTTAATTTTTCACAAATCTTCAGTGTCACGAATTGACATTGTTCAGCCATAAATTTGAAACATTCGAATTTTACGGTGCTCTGTCTCTTTCACATGCATATAAAAAGTGAGTGAAAAACAAACCCCTTCGAATTCGAAATTCGATTTTGGAATTCGACCTCAAAGAAAACACCTTCGGAAACGCAAATAAAAAAAGGTATTTGTAATAAAGAACTTACTTTTTTTATATGTTATTGTTTATATGTTTAATTTATTATTGTATTTTAGTAAAAATAAGTCTAATTAATAGTATAAAATTGGTATTTAACCAATACATTTTTATTTGGAATTACAACAATGATACATTAATTGAAAAATAAACATCAGGGACGCGGTATTAAAACGCGATTTAAAAAAGTAGCGGAAATAAAAATTTCGCTGATGCTGATACAGTATAGCGTAACGTGTTAAATTATATTAATATAAAATACAGAAAGATGAGTGAAACTTTAACACTAGAAGATGATGACTGTACTTTAACACTAGAAGAGTTAAATCAAAAAGTGATTAATACAGAATTCAATCTATTCCTGTTCATTTCTATGTCTCCTAGTAATATGTGTTCTCACTGGCTGTGGTGAAAAGTTATGTGTGCTACACGAGAGCAAAGTTTTTTGTATCTCGTGCTGTTGAGTCCTTCACTACGTTCAGGATTCTAACTTTGATTCACTCGCTACGCTCGTGAATCAATCATAGAATCCTTCGCTTGCTCGGGACTCAAAATCAGCACTCGAAACAAAAAACCACTTTGCTCTCTTGTTGCACAAATAACTATGTATAATTTGTTATTGAATATTTTTTATGTTTCTAATACAACGCACTAGGAATAAAATTGTCTCGCGGGGGACTTTATATACATACAACCAACGTGCACAATGAACACCCAGACTCGAAACAACACTTTATGAATCACACAAAGTGTTGTCTCGTGTGGGGATCGAACCCACAACACCCGGGGCAGTGTCAAGCAGCGAGGCGGCCGCTTAAACCACTACGCCAACCGTGCAGTAAAGTTGATTGTTACACCTTGCATATTTAACATGAAGTGATATAAGATGTATATACTAGGAAAATACGGTATTATTAATTGATAATATCGAATGCGTTATTGCGATATGCGTCTCAAATCACACAGCTGTGTTTATCGTCCAAAATATTTGCCTATATACGTTCTGTATACTTATACCTAAAGTAAAAAAAGGAAATAAGTATTAGATACACTCACAACTTTAAATTAAATATGTTGTGTAGCAAGCATAGTAGGTAGCAGATTTTCAGCCACTCCGTATAATACAATATAGCAAATTTTGCGTATTCAGCGGCTTTATGTATATTGTGGATTCGGTCCCCGCACGGGATAATTTTTTAATTTTGTTTCACATATTGGTATTATACATATACCGACAGAGTAAAGAATGGTGTGATAAGAGAGTGTTGTAGGGTAAATGAAGATGTAGTGACAAGCATTGAGAAAGGCATGTTAAGATGGTTTGGGCACATGGAGAGGATGGATATCGTCATCCATCCTCTCCATGTGCCCAAACCATCTGACTGACAAAGAAGATATATAAGGCAAGTGTGAATGGCACAGGACAAAGGGGAAGACCTAGGCGGACATTCTCTGACCAGATTGGAGACATCCTAAAAAAATTATAGGTCAGAAGTTCCCTTAACAGAAGAGCATGCATGAGAAATCTAGAAACTTGATGGGAGTGAATGAAGCAAGAGAGGTATGTCAGGATCGTTGCAAATGGCGTTCCGTAGTCTCTGCCTACCCCTCCGGTAAACAGGCATGAGTCTATGTATGTATGTATGTATATTGATATTTCGGTTATGGATGCCATTTTCCTAAATTGTGTAAATCCACCGCGCTAGAGAATTAATGTCTGGGTGCGGAAAAATGTTTCTTAAAAAAGAAAAAACTACGGTATTTTATTTCAATACAAACTATCTGCTTAGCATACTGCACTACAATTTACTGACAATGAAAATCGTAGGTACCTACTGATTATTACGCTTATTAAAACATAATATATAATGTGATCATATGAAATAAAACTTTGAGCATAATGATTCCACTCCTTCCAGTCCATTTTACGAAGTCCTGCTAGATCTTTTAGGACTTCATCATTCCAGCGATATCTAGGACGACCCACCGGGCGTCGACCGCTAGGTCGGGTCGTCCCAGATACGCCCTTTGCATACAACTTGCCGATAAGAATTAGAACTTCCCTACTGTTTAATAAAGTAGCTATAGTCTAGTGGGGAGAGCAGGAAAGTGGGGAGAGAAGAAGGCCTCGAGTTCAAAACCACAGACTTGCAAATTGTTAGTTACAGCTGTGAATGAAAACATTGTGCGGAAACCTGTATATCTGAGAGTTCTACCTAGTGTTCTCGAAAGAAATGTGAAGTGTGCCAACCCGCACTTGGCCAGCGTGGTGGATGATGGCTCGTCGTGCGTCGGTACAAGCTACTCGTACAATTATTTACCATTTTATACGCACATAACTTGGAAAAGTGTACGCTGTGGACTCGATACCGATATCCTTTGAATGGCAGTCTGTTTTCATCTCCACTAAGTTATCACCGCATTTGCGATTGTTTGTTCTGTCTGGAATTTTATCTATAATTTGCATTTATTTAAAAATACATTGACTTTGAACCAGATGTCTGTGTGTGAGTCGTCATAGGATATTATTATAACATTTTGAATTTTCGCTTACCGCCAGATGTCCTTTGTAGATGTAGATATTGGATGATATCGATAGATAGTTCAATCATAATCATATCATAATATCTTTATTTGCGAATACAGGTATTACATAAGTGTTATAAAATAACATTTTGATCTCGACCATATTCCACCACAAGCAGCGATAGCCGAGTAGAGTGGGCGATAGATTGCCACGCAGAGAGTTTCGGATTCGAATCCAAGGCGCGCACCAATGACTTTTCGGAGTTGAGTGCGTATTAAATTGTTAATTATCGCTTGCTTATCGGTGAAGGAAAACATCGTGAGGCCTGCATGTCTGAGAGTTCTCCATAATGTTCTCGAAAGATATGTGAAGTCTGCCAACCCGCACTTGGCCATCGTGGTAGACTATGGCCTTACCCTTCTCATAGTGAGGAGAAGCCCTTGCCCAGCAGTGGGACAGTATAAAGAGCTGGTGATGATATTCCACCAAATGGCATGCAAATATACAGTACATTATTCTAAACAATCATTATACAACCAAACAGAAACTTGACACATTTATTTGCAACTAGCTGCTGCCCGCGACGTCGTCTGCGGGAACGCTATACACAGCACCTAACAATTAAATAAATAACTACGATTATACCTTTTAAAAAATACGCGGCGGCGATAGCCCAGTGGTGTATGTAACGGACTGCCGAGACGATGGTCTTGGGTTCGATCCCCAGCTACCCCGAGCACACACCTATGACTTTCTAGGCTCGCTCCCTATTACATTGGGACCGAAACATATCTGGCGAAGTGTGGGTGTGTAATACACCTCTGCCTACCTCGCGCGTGAAGGTATGAGAAGATATACCTTTTAAAATAACATTCATTTACCCGTTTCTTCTTTATATTTCATACCTGCAGAAAGTGTAGTAACAGAGGGAGACTGTCTTTTGTGAAATTGACCTTCAAAAAGTGCTGATTTTTAGCCTGCTTTGAATAAATGACTTTATGGTGATTCTGCTGAATTAAGTCATAAGTTATGACTGAAGCAGATGGAGAAAATAAGGAATACATAAAGGGTAAAATACATACTTATAGGACTTCTCGATATACAACATTAGTGGTTTGGCTCTCCGCAGCCAAAATGTAAAGAGGGTCAGGACTGGTGACGCGGGAGCATGCGACATACAGGACGCCCGCTGCCCTCAATGTCTGCCTCTGCGACTTATTGATGGTCATTGTGAAGCAAACACTCACGGGGAACTGTATGCGCTTGAATTATGAGGTATGAGAGGAATGAAAATAAATACTGCCTCGCTGACGCCACAACCCGTAAGAAATTCCTAAATGGTGTGTCTGTGGAGCGAGATGACTTTCAGGCGGGTCACGTTACACAACTTCAGAGGAGATAGGTTCCGAAGAAGCGTAATCGGGACACCGATCTTTAGCTTGATGCTATGCGCTGGAAGTTCACTTGCTGACTGGGAGTTCAAAAATTCCACGGGATAATGTGTGGCGTTTTCTTGCTCGACGACAGTGTTTATAGAGGTGTAGACCACTTCATTCCTCTCAATTTCCGAGAGAATGCATACGTTAATTGCTACAGCCTGATCATTTTTGGGCGTCAAAATAGGCCACTCACACTGACTCACACACTCACGAATTCTGCTATTACGGTATACAGCTGTATAATTCTAAGCTGGATACAACTCTACTAAGAGACTCTGGAAGCACCACCTGTCCACCTCTCTCCTCTGGTAGAGTGTGTTCGCCAAGACTTAGAAAGACATCTTAGAATTGTTGAGCACGTGCATTGACGCCAAGCTGAGCTCTCATATTAATGGTCAAGCGGAGCATACGAACTCGTGACCACAACAAAGATAATTTCAACGAAGCACTCACCTTGTCCGTGTGGTGACGGATTAAGAATACGGAATGTCACCACCCCATATGATCCCATGGATGTCGTAAGAGCCGACAGAGGGAGCAAGAACAGTAAGAGAAGGAAAACTTGATACAAACCCTATACCAACCCGTTTGGCCAGCGTGGTATAGTAGGCCAATTCCTCCTTTCAAAGGAGAGGCCTAGTCCAGCAGTGGACTGTTAAAGGCTGATGATGATGATGATGACTCACCTCGTCAGCCCTCGATCCCCGCGTCACCACGGGAAGCGTTTGTCGGGAATCGTCACTGAACAGAACTGTGACCACCCAATAAATGCTCGTTCCTGCGAATGTCCTGCAGGGTTCTGTCCATGGCCTGAACTGCCTTCCTATTGGCCATCGTACGCTCATCCCATACGATCAGAGAGCAATCCTTGAGCACGTGTCCCTTATCACTGTTACGTGACATACCACAAACGGGTACTTGGTGGCTACATGGTATGTGCTGTCTTGCCACCCGGAAGCAGTGTGGCAGCGATTGCCGGCGACGCTACAGCAATGACAATTTTGCCTTGCCTCCTGACCTCTGCAAGTATGCCAGTAGTAACAAATGTTTTTCCTGTTCCACCTGGAGTATACAAGAAAAACATTTTAGCCAGGCTTTGCCCAACGCTTTCAAGGACGGTGTCGTAAAATTAGTAAGGTGGTCATTTCAAATTGTCTCAGCGTTATACTCCCAATTTTCACGGTCTTGATGCGGTGATGATTGGGAAGCTGGTAACAAATATTTGACCAGTGGATTGCCGCTGATAGAAATGACCACGTCTTGAAGTGAACTGAGACAGGTGTTCAGCACGCGGTTATCAGTTACTTTGACTTCGTCTCAAGTAACACGCCTCAAAGCTCGTAGAAAATCTTCAGACAGATGATAGCGATACTTTTCCCAGAAAGGTACCGCGTTCGCGACTCCACAAAACACTAAGATGATGTCAAACAGATGACGCATGCGGCTGGGACTGTCACTGTCGCTCGCCTCCGCGAGGTTGTCATCCCAGTATTGGTCACCGTCGAGAAAGTGACGTACTACGCCGGCTGTGCGGTAAGTGGGATACTCCAAGCCATCAAATGTCCTCAGAAAGGCGAAAGACGTTGGGCCTCGGACCGTGTGAACTTACAACCGCAGAAAATAGCATTCGACATTATTTGTGTGTACGGTATAAACTCTACAAAATGCAGTGTCCTTGAAACTTCCCGGAAAACCATCCACAGCACCTCCTCGTCAACATCGGTTAAATACACCCTTTTGCTTGTCGTACGTGTAATATGAAGGCATCTCGTCATACTTAAGGGACCTCCCAAACTGATCGATTTTACAGAGCCTGAAAAATTCCAAGAGAGTTGTTTGACGCGGATTTTCCAAGTGCTCAGCAACGCTGTCGGGATCAAAATATATGCGCTGGCCGTTCTCTAGGTGGTCGTGTAAATGCATTACGGTAGGATGCTACTCATGTATAGAGAACACCAGTATCCGCCAAACCGCATCAGACGTAATAATAAATGTGGCTGTGTGTGAGTAAAAATAATCTAGCTAGTTCCACATCTCACTAATGTTTATATACAGTTAATCCAAACAAAGGTACGTGCTATATGTATATCCCGGAAGACAATTTAAAGCAAGTTTACATGCGACTTGAAAATATATTAATTAAGAAGCAATAATTACACCAATGTGACCAAAATGTTTATTTTGTACTAACTCTATTACTATTTATTCTGACAGAAATGATGTAAGCAATCAAGTGTGCCGATGGTGTAGTTAATTAATTAAATAACTTAACTTATAGTCTTGCTCATCTCTGAAACGAATTAAAAATATTTTTTTTTAAGAAGAAAATGTTCCATTCCATCTATGACTTTTGAAAACAACTATTAACGTCGCCAACATGTTCAAATTTAAATTATTTATATCCAAAAAGGGCTTACACATGTAATTCGACTTGATGTTTTTGAACTCTCTTAGATGGCGCTGTATTAAAATTGTCTTAATTCTACTTATATTCAAATAATGATTTTTATCAGCCTAAGTTACTTATATTGCGTGATTTTTATAGTGTGAAGCTAGCTTATAGCATAGTTAACATAATAACAACATTCAAATATGCATTGTTACATTACACGTTGTTACAGAATGCGTTGGAGAAATAAAGGTTCTCTGCTCGTTCCCTGTAGGTCATAGCGTGATAATATGTAGCCTATGTGGTGACCCGACTTTTTAATAATATTTGTGCCAAATTTGAAGTAAATCCATGCAGTACTTTTTTACTTTATCCCGGATATAAGGACAAACAGATAAACAGATAAACAGACAAACAGACAAACAGACAAACAGACAAAAATTCTAAAAACTATATTTTTGGCCTCGCTATCGATAGTCGATCACACCCCAAGGATTCTTTAAAAAAAATATTCAATGTACAGTTTTGACTTTCCTACCATTTTATTATATGTATAGATTAAGTATTACTATTTTAATCAATTTCAATATTTTTATCCTTTAAAAATTCGTCCAAAGTATGTTTTCTATATCTAATGTATATTTGGGCAGTTTATTATACAGTCTCGTGGCCATACAGAATACACTTTTGTCATCTATACATATAATAAAATGGTAGGAAAGTCAAAACTGTACATTGAATATTTTTTTAAAAGAATACTTGGGGTGTGATCTACAACCGATACCGAAGCCAAAAATATAGTTTTTAGAATTTTTGTCTGTTTGTCTGTTTATCTGTTTGTCCTTATATCCGGGATAAACTCAAAAAGTACTGCATGGATTTACTTCAAATTTGGCACGAATATTGTTAGAATGTCGGGTCATCATATAGGCTGCATATTATTACGCTATCACCTACGGGGAACGAGCAGTGAACCTTTATTTCTTCAACGCATTCTGTAACAACGTGTAATCTAACGACGCATATTTGAATGTTGTTATTCTGTTAACCATGCTATAAGCTAGCTTCACACTGTAAAAATAACGCAATATTAGTTTTAGGCTGATAAATATAATTAAATGAATATAAGTATCAAGACAATTTTAAAGCAGCGCCATCTAAGAAATTGGAAAACATCAAGTCGAATTACATGACTGTGTAAACGCGAGGCTAGGTTAATAGGTTGTATAGTTTAATAGTTGTTTTTAAAAGTCATAGATGGAGCTGTGCATTTTCTTATTAAGTTTTTAAAAATTGTATCGTTAATTCGTTTGAGATGAGCAAGATGATAAAAAAATGTGTTTATATAAGTTTTCAGCTGCTTCATCTATATCTTATAAAATTCGTAGAGTTTGTCTGTATGTAATAAATAATAAACAGAACTCAAAAATAACTGCAAAGATTTATAACAAAATTTATACTCGAAAACGGCACGCTATTGCTGTAAGCAATTTAAGCTAAATAACGAAGAAAGTGGACAAATCGCGGACAAACATACATACAGGTCAAACTGAGAACCTCCTTTTTTAAGTGGTTTAAAAATTAAGCATGCCATATCTTAAACATAAGACATACGTAAAAGTGATAAGGGACACATGCTCAAGGATTGCTCTCTGATCGTATGGGATGAGTGTACGATGACCAATAGGAAGGCAGTTGAGGCCGTGGACAGAACCCACAGGAACGAACATTTGATGCGTGGTGTCACAGTCCTGTTTAGTGGCGATTTCCTCCAAACGCTTCCCGTGGTGACGCGGGACTCCTATATACAAAGGTACTCTGTGACGCGGGGATCGAAGGCTGACGAGGTGAATGCTTCGTTGAAACGATCTTTGTTGTGGTCACGAGTTCGTACACACATTATCCCGTGGAATTTCTGAACTCCCAGTCAAGCAAGCTGACTTCCAGCGCATACCATCAAGCTGAAGGTCGGTGTCCCGATAATGCTTCTTTGGAACCTATCTCCGCCGAAGTTGTGTAAAAGGACCCACCTTAAAGTCATCTCGCTCCACTGACACACCATTGAGGCGGAAATTCTAACGGGATGTGGCGCGGCAAGGCAGTATTTATACTTATAACTTCCCGTTCCAGATCAAGCACGTACTGTTCCCCGTGAGTGTTTGCTTCGCGATGACCATCAATAAGTCGCAGGGGCAGACACTGAGGGCAGTAGGTGTCGACCTCAATACAAGCTGCTTCTCACACGGGCAGCTGTACGTCGCTTCTTCCCGTGTCACCAGTTCTGACTCTTTTTACATTTTGGCTCATCATCAGCCCTTTATACTGTCCCACTGCTGGGCAAGGGCCTCTTCTTACTATGAGAAGGATAAGGCCATAGTCCACCACGCTGGCCAAGTGTGGGTTGGCAGACTTCGCATGTCTTTCGAAAACATTATAGAGAACTCGCAACTCGCAGACATGCAGGTTTCCTCACGATGTTTTCCTTCACTGCTTAGGAAGCAATAATTAACAATTTAATACGCACTTAACTCCAAAAAGTTATTGGTGCGTGCCGTGGATTCGAACCCGAGACCCTCTGCGTAGCAGTCTGTCGGTCTCTCCACGCAGCTATCGCTGCCTTCATTATTACTACATTTTGGCTGCGGAGAGCCAAACCACTAATGTTTTTTTTATCGAGAAGTCCTGTAATTATGTAATTTTACCCTATCGGGATTCCTTATTCATTATTTTCTTCATCTGCTTTAGTTACAACTTATGACTTAATTTAGCAGAATCACCATAAAGTCATTTATTCAAAGCAGGCTGAAAATCAGGACTTTTGAATTCAATTTTACAAAAGACAGTCTCTCTCTGTTACTGAACTTTCAGAAGATATGAAATGTAAAGAAGAAACGGGTAAATGAATGTTATTTTAAAAGGTATAATCGTAGGTATTTTTGGTGCTGTATAGCGTTCACGCAGACGAAGTCGCGGGCAGCAGCTGGTAATAAAATATAATGCTGTCTTATGCTGAGATATACATATATCTAAAGTCTTGCGACTAACATCAGATTCTTCAGTCATCTTTGAGTGGGCTGGGATTATCGGGTATTTGAATAACTCACAACAAACAATCTCTGCAAAGCAAATTTATTACAATCTTATGATAAGAAAGCAAAATATGTAACGTCTACTGACACGTGGTTGCGTGCGCACCTCGCGAAGATTCAAGTTCATCTGTCTGTGTTCGAAAATTGGCCGCCTCACCTTGGCCTCACCAGTGTTCAGTATTCGCTATTGTTCTATCCAGCCAGTCGATGTTTTGGTTTGAGTTTTGAGAAAGGAGGCTCGCCGACACGGCCACCCCTGACGATCGCACGACCTCGTGCGCGCAGTTTCGTTCATCTGCAGACTGCGACGTTATTCATCTTGACCTGTACAAGAAGTAAAGTTACACATTAACACTCGCTCGGCCTTTACTGACCGGAATGAAGTTCATCCATTGGCGAAATAAACAGATCAGTCGTGCCATGCCACTTTACCTAGATACGTGACCATGGCACCCTCTTCAAGCTTCTTATGTAGAGTACTACCATGTCCCAGGTGTACCCGGTTCTACAAACAGAATGCCAAAATGCTACATAGCTATATAGGCTTACCAGGCTTCTTCAGCTGACTTGGCTCCTACCCCCAATTACCATAGTGCGGACTGGATGCACTAGGCTCCTTTCAACCGACTCAACCATGGACCGGGCATACTGGATCCTTTCGATCGGCTCAAATCATGGACAGGGCCTACTGGACCCTTCCGATCAACGTCATGGACAAGGCCTACTGGGCCCTTCCGATCAACTCTTAAAGCGTGGATCGGGCGTCCTGGGCCCTTCTGACCAGCTTTGTTACAACGACTATACAAGTACACTCATAGTGTCGCTCAAAACGATATTACTTACTTCGATGTATCTGCGCTTGGACTGCAACCATGCTGGGCTTGTCTTGTGCCGTTGAGACTGTGGCAAAACTGGCAGGAATTGTACCTTCCCTTGTCCTGGACGCTGTCACACTATCGCCGTCAATGGTCTCTAGCCGGTCAATTTCATTTCCAACTTTCGCCAACACGTCATCCTCGTGCCATAATTGTACTTCGCCTAACTCATCCCTCCAAACCTTATTGGTGTCATTTTCTATTATAGTTAGTAAGCTTTTTAAGGTGCGCATTATTTTCTCTACCTGACCGTTGGCTCTAGCAGCGCCCGTAGCTATAAGATGTAACTCTATGTTATGGTCAGTACAAAATTCTTTAAATTCTGTGCTAATGAAACATCTACCCTGATCAGCTATTGTTCTTTTAGGAGCTCCAAAAAAGGCACACAGCGTTTTTTAAAGATTTTACGGCACAAGCTGCGTTTAATGATTGGGTGTGTTCTAAGAGGACGTATTTTGAGATTGCATCTATGATGACAGAAGCATATTCTTTTCTGTCACTCTTGCCGCTGAGTTTGCCCGTAATATCGATATGAACTGTATGCCATGGTAATGCAACTTTAGGGATAGGATGCAATCTTATTTGTTGTGCTCCTGAGGTGCCCTTAGATGCTTTGCATACTATGCATGAGTCAATGAACCTGTGTACATTCTTGGACATCTGTGGAAACCAGTACTGTTCATATAATTTGTCGAGTGTTTTATCATAGCCTAGATGTTTGATTTCAGTGTGTACGTGATTTATAAGCGTCCATACCAAAGAGCGTGGCACTATGAGAAGCCAGGAGCTTACTTTGTGTCTTTCTACTCTTCGGTATAGGATACCATCACGAACATCATAGGTATGCGCGATTGCTGTTGGTAATTCACCTTTCTCATGCTGGATTGCAAGTTTCTGGATTTCAGGATCGCGTTTTTGCTCTACCTGGATCCAAGTATTGTGCAATTCGACAAAATTAACAGATTTACGGCGTTGTATTGGGGACGAATCAAGAGGGGTCATATTGGGCTCTTCGGTCTTCGATGGTGAGGACGATAGAGGATTTCTAGATAGGAAGTCAGCGTGTGCCATGCGACATCCCTCTTTATAAATGATATCAAAATCATATGCTTGGAGAAATGCCCACCATCTATGAACGCGGGGCGACAAATCGGTCTTAGCTTTGGAAGCTTTCAAGGAATTACAGTCAGTGTATACTATAAAATGTTGGCCATAAAGATAGTGACGGAAATGTTCAACAGCTCTTACAACCGCTAAGGTTTCCAATTCGTACGAGTGGTACCTAGACTCTACTTCGGACGTACGACGACTAAAATATGCTACAACATGTGGGACGTTCTTTTTGAATTAATATAGCACCATATCCATTAGAGCTAGCGTCCGTGTGGAGCTCTACAGGCTTATCAGGGTTGAAGATTGTCAATACTGGTTCAGAAGACAGAATTTTAACAATCTTTCTGTGTACTTCTGAATGTTCTTGTTTCCAACTTATACGAAGTTTGAGTTTAGTTAGTGGGTATAGAGGACTAGTTATATTTGCAAAGCTAGGAATAAATCGTCGGAAGTAAGAGGCTAATCCTAGAAATTGTCTTACCTGCCTTGCTGTTTTAGGCAGCGGAGCTTCTACAAGGGCCTTGACTTTTCCATGGTTAGGTCTTACTTCCCCCGCTCGAATAACATATCCTAGATAATTAACCTCAGTTTTCATGAACTTACACTTGGTTATTTTGAGAGCGAACCCTGCTTCGGTTAGAGCTTTGAGTACGGCGTCCAAACGTTGTAATCCTTCATCGATTTGTGATCAAAACGACAAAATGTCATCCATTTATGGCTTAAATGGATGACATTTTGTCACACATGTTGCTACAGTATCTTTAAGGGCTCTATTGATACATCGCTGGTACACAGATGCAGCATTTGGCAAACCAAAGGGCATAGCGAGATATTTGAATTGCCCATCGGGTGTTACAAAAGCTGTGCGTTCAATTGACTCATAACTGACCTTGACCTGATGGTAGCCAGCCGCCATATCTAGAGAGCTGAAGAAATGTGCTCCATTTAGTCGGTCTACCTGCTCTTCTATTCTAGGGAGAGGGTAATGCTCGGGGCGAGTGTTGGCGTTAAGCTCTCTGTAGTCGACACGTAACCTGTCTGTACCATCCTTCTTCTTCACCAGAACGATAGGCGACGAACTACTAGCAAAAGGCGACGAACTCTCTCGTATGATGTTTGAATCTAGAAGTGATTGTATCTGTTTTCTTACAATTACCTTTTCTGCTGGTGACATTTGATGAGGACGCCTTTGCACCGTTTTATGCGGGTCGATAAGTTCGATTTTCATTTCACCCGTGGTGATTCTACGAACGGGCATGCCGTCTATGAAATACTCTGTGTATTTGCGTAGGATATCAAGCAAACGCTCCTTCTGTTGACCTTCTAAATTTGTGTTAATAGACCTAAAGTCTAACTGACCAGCAGTTCGGCAGGTGTTGATATATTTACGTGCTGAAAATCTAATTGAATCACTGTTCATCTCGACATGTAGCCCTTGATCTAATATGTCTCTACCTATGATGACAGACTCAACTATAGTGTCGTCTGGAACCACATGAAATAAAATGCTAACAGAAATACCCTGAATATGAACAAGGCTGAGAATTTGCGTAGAACATTTTACGTCATCGCCGCCTATACCCGTCAAATAAACTGTGTCTTTGCGTACAGAAGTTCGATAGCTAAAGTGTTTTTGATTAACGAACATGCCGAACCACTGTCGAACAGAAATGGAATTAACTTACCAGTCGATGTGGACAGCGTACCTTTCACCAGTTTGCGGTCGCAAACGTTCACATCTTTCTTAATAGAGTGTTGATTGGCTGGCTTATTGTCGGGACAGAATGTACTGATGTGCCCCTGTTTGAGGCATGTGAAACACGTGACTGTCTTCTCTCTTTCTGGCAGTTTCGTAACTGCGGTGCTATTTCGACGTTTGCGGCATTGCTCCATTCTGTGTCCTCGAAGGCCACAGTAGTGACAATTTCCTGCAAATTTTGTATCGGTCATCGTGCGCGGCTTCTTTGAATTGTTGGGTTGTTCATTATCGTCAAAGCGCCTCTTCAATGATATTCCTCTAAGTATACGACATAATTGGGCTCGCGACGTGATGACATATGAATTGAGTTCTCTACGTATAAGCGAGCTTTTTTTGCTGAGGACTGATATGACAAAGCCCGTCATTACCTCTTCTGGCATTTCTACTTTTGGTATACGTTCGATGGTACGCCATAGACGCATAGCAGCTTCAGAAGCGACCTCTTGCGGGCCGATTTCGAAGTTTATTACTGTGTCAAAATAGTCCTGCATCAACATGGGTTTTCCAAATCGAGCAATTAGCAATTCTTTCCTTATACATGGCCATTCCATTTCTGAACTTTTCAATGTAGTCAAGCAAGACGCGGCTCGTCCCTTCAATGCCCTGATTAATGCAATTAGCAGCTCGGTTCCGGTGAAACTTCCGTTCGAAATTATTATGTCAGTAATTTTACACCAACCTTCTACATCTGCCTCGGCATCGTCGGGATCGAATTTTACGAACGCAGTCGGGTTATCTTGCTGCGGTGGCGCATAACTTTGAGAAGTTGCTAACAGTTTAGTCAGAATCGATTCCATACCATTAAGTAAATCGTGAGTACTCACACCGATCTCTTTAGCTTCTAGATTGGATGTCGTCTCTAGTTCGATTGACCCTTCGTTACCCACTTCTGATAAAGTCTTGCGACTAACATCAGATTCTTCAGTCATCTTTGAGTGGGCTGGGATTATCGGGTATTTGAATAACTCACAACAAATAATCTCTGCAAAGCAAAATTACAATCTTATGATAAGAAAGCAAAATATGTAACGTCTACTGACACGTGGTTGCGTGCGCACCTCGCGAAGATTCAAGTTCTTCTGACTGTGTTCGAAAATTGGCCGCCTCACCAGTGTTTAGTATTCGCTATTGTTCTATCCAGCCAGTCGATGTTTTGGTTTGAGTTTTGAGAAAGGAGGCTCGCCGACACGGCCACCTCTGACGATCGCACGACCTCGTGCGCGCGGTGTCGTTCATCTACAGACTGCGACGTTATTCATCTTGATACGTAACTATCAAACAAAACTAATAGCTTTATAAATATTCAGACACCTTTTCTGAGCTATGAAAACTCGTTTTCTTTCAGTTGAGTTATCCCAGAATAGGATACCATATGTTACATAAGCATGGAACGCAGTCAGTACAGTTTCCAGGTTTATTATTTACGACATCATATATATAAAGCAAACAAGAAACTATTTAAATCATTACAAATGTTATCTATATGGGACTTCCATGTCAAATTATCTTCACTGATGCTCCTGATGATGTTCTTGAGTGGACCTATAAGATTAACTCATAATTTTGGCCAAAATAACAAGAAAATCGTTATAAATACCACAGGGTCCAGTTCGGCGTCCTTCATCAGCGAAGTCGTCGGGCACCAACCACGTGCACGTTGGCGGATTCACACAATTTTTACAAATGTTCAATATGATACAACTTATCTTTTATCACAAAACACAAACAATTCGCGAAGCTACAAGGACGAGCTTTCCAAAAGGCGATCAATTTATTTCAATTCAAAAACGCAACAATTCAAGACTGCGTAAGCGCAAGCCCATTTTTCAGAAACGGAAATCGAATGACAGTTCAGTGTGACCATAGTCAAAATTTACAATAGACTAAACTAAACGTTACTAAATCGATATAATCGACTTGACCTATCACAAATAATATTTCTATTTCAAACAGAGTCAATATGTATTCCTAGAAATGTTGTGTCATTATTTAATATTCATAATTCGTTTTGTCAAGGTATTTAATGTCAAATGTAATTGATTTATTAGTATTACTGTGTAATTACATAATGTTAGTCT
Source organism: Euclidia mi (assembly GCA_944739405.2). Classification (NCBI taxonomy): domain Eukaryota; kingdom Metazoa; phylum Arthropoda; class Insecta; order Lepidoptera; family Erebidae; genus Euclidia; species Euclidia mi. Next base: position 5,370,041 of record OX123199.2, on the reverse strand, counting down.
TATCCAGATTAATTACTAAATTATTAGATGTCAGCCAGTTTACAATTTTAATAAGATTGTTGGTATCAGTTTCAATGTTATTATTTTTTAAATATTATATTATGTCAAATATTGGGTTTGGGTTGGTTTTTGTTAGTAATCAAACAGCTGGAAAAATACAAGTTGTCCATCTGTTTACCGACATGTTTTTCCCAAAGCGTAGCCAAGATGACAAATGTTTTACATATTCATCAGTGGAAACCAAATATAAAGCTAAAAAGGAAAAGGCATTAACACAGTAAACATTTCAAGGTCCTGGCTTCATGCATAATGCTCAAAATAACACAATTTTATGCAAAATGTATCCTTTATGACGATGTGTTTTGATTGTTTGGCATAACACAGGATATATCAGAAATATGTAGCCATATTTTTCTGTTATCGGATATCGTTATATCGGAATCATAGTCTAAGATCCCACGACAAATTAGTGCAATTATCGAGTCTTCGCCGTGATTTTTCAGAACCTTTATATATATATATATATATATTGCCGTGATATAGACGATATTTTATTTAAAAACAAGTGAATGAAACTTTTTCTCAAAAATATTTATTGCCGTGGTATATATTGCCGTGATGTAGAAGATATTTTATTTAAAAACAAGTGAATGTAAGTTTTTCTCAAAAATGAATTACCAAAAAAATTGTTTAAAAATACTTGCGGCCACATTTTAATAGGCAACCTAGTAAATATATATTCTCTTAATCATATATTTATATAAAAAATGGTTTTTAGCGAAAACTCGATGAGTGCACAAATTTGTCGCGGGATCTCGTACTATCAGAGACGAAAAAGTACAAAGAGTTGTAGAACAAGGTAGATCACGACTTCATACACATCGTATTCGGAATATAATATGTATAATATATACAGAATGATTGGTAATTCGATCAATTCCTTGAAGGAGCTTATATTTGAGGTCATTTGCAACAATTTAACCCCCGTCAACTAGGAGTCCAAAATTAACGGTTTCAATAATTAGTATATGTAGTTGTATATTAACTTTCAAAATAAATCATTAAATAAAAAAAAATAATAAAGGGGGCTCCCATACAACAAACGTAATTTTAAAGCAATTTGTTGCTCGATCTTAATAAACAGGTAGAAACTTAAAAGAACATCTAAGTGTACATACAACAAACGTGATTTTCTTTTATAGATGGTACGGAACCCTTCGCGAGGTCGACTCGTACTTGCCCATTTTTTTAGAAAAGGTCTGCATCAATTGATTGGTATCAACAACTCCACATTTTCATCATCGTCGTGGTCCTAGTGTTATCCGTGTCGCATCCAAAACTTTCACCGTGGAACCCGAGGTTCGTTTTCTAATATAACATAACTTCACGCCTTTTATCCCCGAAGGGGTAGGCAGAGTTACACACCCACATTTCGCCAGTTATGTTTAGGTCCCAATGTAATAGGGGGCGAGCCTAATATTGCCATCTTCCGGGCACATTATTAAGCGAGCAACATTTTTAATCAATACACACAACTTCGTAAAGTCAGAGGTGTGTGCCTGGTGGCCTGGGGTAACAACTGTTTTCACAATAAAACATTTGATTGATTGATTGTAACTGGGGATCGAACCCGAGACCATCTCGACAGTCCGTTACGTACACCACGTTTTCAACTCAATAGATTTAGGGTAGTTTCCAAGGTAAAAATAATTACATTTTATTTAGTCCGTATTTTACATTATAAAAAAATATCTCCTTTATTAAGTAACTAGCTGCTGCCCGCGACGTCGTCTGCGTGAACGCTATACAGCACCTAACTATTAAATAAATACCTACGATTATACCTTTTAAAAAATACGCGGCGGCGATAGCCCAGTGGTGTATGTAACGGACTGCCGAGACGATGGTCTTGGGTTCGATCTCCAGCTACCCCGGGCACACACCTTTGACTTTTCGAAGTTATGTGTGTATTAAAAAATATTAATTAATTATCGCTCGCTTAACAATGTGCCCGGTAAATGGCAATAGGCTCGCCCCCTATTACATTGGGACCGAAACATATCTGGCGAAGTGTGGGTGTGTAATACACCTCTGCCTACCCCTTCGGGGATAAAAGGCGTGAAGATATGAGAAGATATTATACCTTTTAAAATAACATTCATTTACCCGTTTCTTCTTTATATTTCATACCTGCAGAAAGTGTAGTAACAGAGTGAGACTGTCTTGTGTAAAATTGACCTTCAAAAAGTGCTGATTTTCAGCCTGCTTTGAATAAATGACTTTATGGTGATTCTGCTGAATTAAGTCATAAGTTGTGACTGAAGCAGATGGAGAAAATAAGGAATACATAAAAGGGCAAAATACATACTTATAGGACTTCTCGATATACAACATTAGTGGTTTGGCTCTCCGGAGCCAAAATGTAAAGAGAGTCAGGACTGGTGACGCGGGAGCAAGCGACATATAGGACACCCGCTGCCCTCAATGTCTGCCTCTGCGACTTATTGATGGTCTTCGCGAAGCAAACACTCACGGGGAACTGTATGCGCTTGAATTATGAGGTATGAGAGGAATGCGTGGTATAAATACTGCCTCGCTGACGCCAGAACCCGTAAGAATTTCCTAAATGTTGTGTCTGTGGAGCGAGATGACTTTCAGGCGGGTCACGTTACACAACTTCGGAGGAGATAGGTTCCGAAGAAGCATAATCGGGACACCGACCTTCAGCTTGATGCTATGCGCTGGAAGTTCACTTGCTGACTGGGAGTTCAGAAATTCCACGGGATAATGTGTGGCATTTTCTTGCTCGACGACAGTGTTTATAGAGGTGTAGACCACTTCATTCCTCTCAATTTCCGAGAGAATGCATTCGTTAATTGCTACAGCCTGATCAGTTTTGGGCGTCAAAATAGGCCACTCACACACTCACGAATTCTGCTATTACGGTATACAGCTGTATAATTCTAAGCTGGATACAACTCTACTGAGAGACTCTGGAAGCACCACCTGTCCACCTCTCTCCTCTGGTAGAGTATCTTCGCCAAGACTTAGAAAGACATCTTAGAATTGTTGAGCACGTGCATTGACGCCAAGCTGAGCTCTCATATTAATGTTCAAGCTCAGCATACGAACTCTTGACCACAACAAAGATAATTTCAACGAAGCACTCACCTTGTCCGTGTGGTGACGGATTAAGAATATGGAATGTCACCACCCCATATCATCCCATGGATGTCGTAAGAGCCGACAGAGGCAGCAAGAACAGCAATGTAAGAGAAGGAAAATTTGATACAAACCCTATACCAACCCGTTTGGCCAGCGTGGTATAGTAGGCCAATTCTTCCTTTCAAAGGAGAGGCCTAGTCCAGCAGTGGACTGTTAAAGGCTGATGATGATGATGATGATGACTCACCTCGTCAGCCCTCGATCCCCGCGTCACCACGGGAAGCGTTTGTCGGGAATCGTCACTGAACAGAACTGTGACCACCCATTAAATGCTCGTTCCTGCGGATGTCCTGCAGGGTTCTGTCCATGGCCTGAACTGCCTTCCTATTGGCCATCGTACGCTCATCCCATACGATCAGAGAGCAATCCTTGAGCACGTGTCCCTTATCACTGTTACGTGACACACCACAAACGGGTGTTACGGCGCTCTCTAAATCGATGGGAAATTTAAACATGGTCTGTGCTGTCTTGCCACCCGGAAGCAGTGTGGCAGCGATTGCCGGCGACGCTACAGCAATGACAATTTTTCCTTGCCACCTGACCTCTGCAAGTATGCCAGTAGTAACAAATGTTTTTCCCGTTCCACCAGGAGCATCCAAGAAAAACATTTAAGCCTGGCTTTGCCCAACGCTTTCAAGGACGGTGTCGTAAAATTTGTAAGGTGGTCATTTCAAATTGTCTCAGCGTTATACTCCCAATTTTCACGGTCTTGATGCGGTGATGATTGGGAAGCTGGTAACAAATATTTGACCAGTGGATTGCCACTGATAGAAATGACCACGTCTTAAAGTGAACTGAGACAGGTGTTCAGCCCGCGGTCATCAGTTACTTCGACTTCGTCTCTAGTAACACGCCTCAAAGCTCGTAGAAAATCTTCAGACAGATGATGGCGATACTTCTCCCAGAAAGCTACCGCGTTGGCGACTCCACAAAACACCAAGATGACGTCAAACAGATGACGCATGCGGCTGGGACTGTCACTGACGCTCGCCTCCGCGAGTTTGTCATCCCAGTATTGGTCACCGTCGAGAAAGTGACGTACTACGCAGGCTGTGCGGTAAGTGAGATACTCCAAGCCATCAAATGTCCTCAGAAAGGCGAAAGACGTTGGGCCTCGGACCGTGTGAAGTAACAACCGCAGAAAATAGCATTCGACATTATTACACAAATAATATAAAAGTACGGTATAAACTCTACAAAATGCGGTGTCCTTGAAACTTCTAAGAAAACCTTCCACAGCACCTGCTCGACAACGTCGGTTAAATACACCCTTTTGCTTGTCGTACGTGTAATATGAAGGCATCTCGTAATTCGTAAGGGACCTCCCAATCTGATCGATTTTACAGAGCCTGAAAAATGCCAAGAGAGTTGTTTGACGCGGATTTTCCAAATGCTCAGCAACGCTGTCGGGATCAAAATATATGCGCTGGCCGTTCGCTGGGTGGTCGTGTAAATGCATTACGGTAGGATGCTTCTCATGTATAGAGAACACCAGTATCCGCCAAACCGCTTCAGACGTAACAACAGTGTTTATATACAGTTAATCCAAACAGAGGTACGTGCTATATGTATATCAAGGAAGATAGTCTTCCTTGATATACATAGGTACAGCACGTACCTTTAAAGCAAGTTTACATGCGACATGAAAATATATTAATTAAGAAGCAATAATTACACCAATGTGACCAAAATGTTTATTTTGTACTAACTCTATTACTATTTATTCTGACAGAAATGATGTAAGCAATCAAAAGTGGCGATGGTGTAGTTAATTAATTAAATAATTTCAACTGCTCATCTCTGAAACCAATTAAAAATACAATTTTTAAGAAGAAAATGCACAACTCCATCTATGACTTTTGAAAACAACTATTAACGTCGCCAACATGTTCAAATTTAAATTATTTATATCCAAAAAGGGCTTACACATGTAATTCGACTTGATATTTTTGAACTCTCTTAGATGGCGCTGCATTAAAATTGTCTTGATTCTACATAAATTCAATTAATTATGTTTATCAGCCTAAGTTACTTATATTGCGTGATTTTTATAGTGTGAAGCTAGCTTATAGCATAGTTAACATAATAACAACATTCAAATATGCATTGTTACATTACACGTTGTTACAGAATGCGTTGAAAAAATAAAGGTTCTCTGCTCGTTCCCTGTAGGTCATAGCGTGATAATATGTAGCCTATGTGGTGACCCGACTTTTTAATAATATTTGTGCCAAATATGAAATAAATCCATGCAGTACTTTTTTACTTTATCCCGGTCATAAGGACAAACAGATAAACAGATAAACAGACAAACAGATAAACAGACAAACAGACAAACAGACAAAAATTCTAAAAACTATATTTTTGGCCTCGGTATCGATAGTAGATCACACCCCAATTATTCTTTAAAAAAAATATTCAATGTACAGTTTTGACTTTCCTACCATTTTATTATATGTATAGATAATAAGCGCGGTGACCGGTCACCGCGTTGTCGTACGGAGGTCTGTGAAAACTTTAAGCGTCTACCTGTTACTGTTGGTAATTTTGAGCAAAAATTAAGAAAAAAAAACACGTTTATTGTATGGAACCCCCCTTAATATTTTCATTGTTCTTATGTTTACTATTTATTGTTATAGCGGCAACCGAAATAAATAATTTGTGAAAATTTCAGCTTTCTAGCTATCACGGTTTATGAGATACAGCCTGGTGACAGACACACAGACAGCGGAGGCTTAGTAATAGGGTCCCGTTTTATACCTTTAAGGTAAGGAACCCTAAAAATGATATTCATTGATGTTGTATAAGATTTGCTTGTAATACAGACCTCCTTATGCTACATATTCAGCATGCACAAATTAATTCTTTAAAGAATCTTTTTGATTTATAATGATTATTTATTAATTTAATATACTTACACATTACGCATACTGCGGACAATATAAACCAGTGTTCCCATTTTGCCAAAATATAATCTACCAGATGAGCCCGCGGTTACAACCGCGTTATTAAAGGCTACTGCTCCCGTCGCTCATAGCGTGATGTTATATAGCCTATAACCTGCCTCGGTAAATGGACTATCTAACACTGAAATAAATTTTCAAATCGGACCAGTAGTTACTGAGATTAGCGCGTTCAACCAAACAAACAAACAAACTCTTCAGCTTTAGACATTAGTATTAGATTAAACTATAACAACTTTAAACGTGAGAGTTTGTGATAATGGACGGCTAACAATTAAACTGCCAAACTGATTTTTATAACCCTATGCCCTAAAAAGCTTATATCCATTATAATATTACATTATTGACTACCTTTCGTCCGTTATCCATAGACCCACACGCAGCAGAATCAACAATCTCTTCTTCAGCGTTTATGTCTTCTTGTCTATGGTTTCTTGGAACTTATAAATTACTACACTTCACTCGCGGCTTCACCCGCGTCCGTCTTGCCCTTCTCTTTTTGATCGCCTACTATTCCCAAGGAAGATACATGCCAAATTTTAGCTTCTTGTGCCAATGATATTACAAGAAAAAGGTAGATACGTTACCTACGTAGTAATCAATCCGTAAAAACGGTACACTTACGCATACATCGATAACTCCATTTTTTTTTGCGGCTGCCAAGATGTGTCAGTTTCACTTTGACCCGGCTCGCTACGTCATACACACATATGTCAGACTTGCCAACTGGCTTATGTTTAGCGTCCTGCTTTTGGTACGCCTATAACATATCTACTTCTTTTTACTTTTGTAACATCATTGTCTTGAGCCAAGTAGTTTCAACGTTCAGCTATGCGATGTCTGTCAGTCAATCAGTATTGAAAGAGTTTTATACATTAAGATAAAGCGAGTTTAAACAACATTCAGAGGATTTCTGACTGCCTGACCAGTGGATAGCGTATGCGTTTTTCGGAGGTGCCGGGTTCAATTCCCGTTTTACTGAGTTTTGCCGAATCCTCAGTAGCAGCACGGAATCTGGCAAATGCCCGGCAACAGCTATAGGGTCGCTCGCCCCCATTACGTGGGGCCTAATATTTATATATTGTCCATGTGGTGACGGATAAAGAATACGGAATGTCACCACCCCATACATCACATGGGTGTCGTAAGAGCCTACAGAGGGAGTATATTATGCAGAGAACAGCACTGTAAGAGAAGGAAAACTTGATACAAACCCTATACCAACCCGTTTGGCCAGCGTGGTATAGTAGGCCAATTCCTCCTTTCAAAGGAGAGGCCTAGTCCAGCAGTGAACTGTTAAAGGCTGATGATGATTATGAATATTTATAACATGTCGAAATGTGGGTGTTATATGACACCTCTGCCTACCCCTGTGGGTATACAGGCGTGAGTCTATAAAAATAGAATTTTTGCCGCATTTAGTTAAATATATACACAGTTTATAAATAGCGAATACAGAAAAGTGATTATTGCGTGCAAAGCCGTGGCAGGTCGTTAGTCCAACGTTGTACAAGCTTTGGATACTAATTAGGTGATAGCTAGTAGGTACAGAGGCTTATTTCAATGCATATGTTTGCGATGTGTGACAATAATGCATTACGCTGTATACACGAAGTATAAACTTTACCACTAAATATCATAAACGTGAAATTTTGTAGGCATGGCTAGTTGGATATTTGATACTCGTTCACGATAGATCTGCTGAACAGATTGATACAACTCTCCAGTAGTACATATACATCAGCAGATAAATTACCCCAGTTTAATGAGTAGGTACATACATACATATACTCACACGTTTTTCCTGTCGGGGTAGGCAGAGACAACGGAACGCCACTTGCATCTATCCTTACAAACCTCACGCGCTTCCTCTACATTCATTACTCTGTTCATACATGCTCGCCGGTTCCGGGTGCTCCGGTCCTTTCCGTTTTTCAGAACGTCACCAATTTGGTCGACGAATGTCCTACGAGGTCGGACCCGACCGGCTTGCCCCTACGCAGTTTAATGAGTGTGAACATTTATTAGAATAGTAACAACAGAACTTGAGGTACATTATAGAGAACTTTAAGTAGTTAATTTATCCGAATTTTAGTGCCTTTTTTGGGCAACTAACGATTTGCCCAAAGTTATATTACTGAAGCATGTTAAGACAGGCGATAGCTTAGTGGAGATACCAACCGACTTCCATGTAGAGAGTATCAGGTTCAAATCCACGGCACGCACCATAGACTTGGACTTCTCTAAGTTATGAGCGTATTAAATACTTAATTATCGCTTGTCCCGAGCCTCGGAGAGCACGTTAAACCCTCGATCCCGGTTTTCATGAAGATCTTTGAAAGTTTTTACGGGGAGTAAGTACCCTCAAATAAACTGATACTGGTCTAAACCAAGGACTATCGCTATCCCTTTGGGTTACGTTGGTCAGACGGCAGTCGCTCTGGAGAAAGCTGTTATTCTGTCATATCTGATTGGACTAGTAAGCAGATCCTGGGCAAAGAGCTCAGATATTTACATAGAGGCGCATTACCTATGGGCGCTCTGAAGACAAACTTTCTGTGACCCAAATTACCGCTTGGCGGCGTGGCACTCGCGCTGTGACAGCTGTCTCTACGAGAGCAAGAGAGACGAACGTTCCTCTTGTGTATCTTAACTACGAGAGCAAGAGACGGATAATGACGCCAGCGCCGCTACGGCGCTAACTACGAACTAAACTGGAGACAGTCCCCACTTGGAATCGGCACACGAAATCCTTAAGAACTGCGCTTCTATGTGAAATGAAATGAAATGAAATGAAATGAAATGAAATGAAATACTTCTTTATTTCGTGTAAACTTTGAAAGTACTTACGAAACGTCATTAAAAATAAATATTTACTACAATTATTTTTGTGTGTCGAATTAGAACAGCTCAGTCCCAAGCGTTTTGGTCGTCTTTATAGTCAGATATTTTATAATAGGCTTTTGAACATAATTTCGCTTTTACAATAATTTTGAACTTATTTATAGATAGGTCTCTTATATTATAAGGGAGCTTGTTATAAAAGCGTATACATTGCCCCATAAAACAGCTACTTATTTTGTGGAGACGAGTGCTATGAACTACGAGATTATTTCTGTGTCTTGTATTTACAGAATGTATATCACATTTTTTACAAAATTTGTCAATATTTTTATGTACATATAGCAGATTTTCATAAATATATTGTGATACAACAGTTAGAATGTTTATTTCTTTGAACTTTTCTCTTAGAGAAACTCTTGGACTGAGGTTATAAATTCCCCTTACAGCTCTTTTCTGCAGAACAAATATTGTATTTAGGTCTGCAGCTTTCCCCCAGAGAAGAATCCCATACGACATTAAGCTATGAAAGTAACTGAAATAAACCATTCTAGCTGTTTCTAAATCTGTGAGGCGTCTAATTGTCTTAACTGCATAAGCTGCAGAACTGAGTTTGCCCGAAAGCCTTTCTATATGTGGACCCCATTGTAGTTTGGTGTCCAGCATAATACCTAAAAACATGGTTGTCTCGACGGGCTCAATCCTAGATCCATTAAGTTGTACATTGGTTGGCATATGTTTAACATTGGGCATTGAAAATTTTAAAAGTTTAGTTTTCTTATTATTAAGTAATAGATTATTAACATTAAACCAATTGACAACTTTAGAGAGTGCATTGTTTACTTCGTCAAAGTTACTCTGTCGTCGTTTAATATTAAAAATCAAAGAGGTATCATCAGCGAACAATACAATCTCATGATTATTCTTAACGTAATAAGGTAAATCGTTAATATATATCAAGAATAGAAATGGTCCGAGAATTGAACCCTGCGGGACACCCATTTTCAAAGCAGAACCTGGAGATGTCTTACCATTAACCTCGACCTTCTGGATTCTGTTGCCCAAATAAGAAGTCAGGAGATCGAGAGCTTTATTTTTAATGCCGTAATGATATAGTTTCCTGATAAGAGTATCATGATGAACACAATCAAAGGCTTTAGACAAGTCGCAAAATATACCTAACGCATCTTGCGACTTCTCCCAAGCTGCAAAAATACTTTTCAGTAACTCAACTGCTGCGTCAGTAGTTGAACAACCCCTCGTAAATCCGAACTGTTTCTTGTGAAGAAGATTATGTCTATTGAAATGACTAAGTAGCTGACTAAGAATTAGTTTCTCAAAAATTTTGCTAAGTGTTGGCAATACAGAAATAGGTCGAAAATTTGAGGGGTCTGATGTGTCACCAGATTTAAATAAAGGTGTTATTTTGCTATACTTCATTAAATCAGGAAATGTTCCAGAAGTGACACAACCATTGAACACTGTTGCAAGATGTGGAGCAATTAATGTAATAATAGACGAAACAGTCTTTACTGACAATCCCCACAGATCCTTTGTCTTTTTCATATTAATAGTTTTAAATTGTTTAAGAACATCATCTGTAGTAACAGCAACAAATTCAAAGGCCGTAACACATTCCGGCACGCAGTCTTTAAGCAGCATTTCAGCAGACATGGAAGACGATTTGAGTGACGCTGTAGTTACAATGGGTATATTAGCAAAAAACTTTTCAAATTCCGTCGCTACTTCCAAGTCCTCTGCAATACTCACATTATTGATATTTAGTAGGTAATCGCGACTGCGTGTTTTGGCTCTACCAGTTTCGCTATTGATCACATTCCAAGTTGCTTTTATGGTATTTTCAGCGCTTTTTATTTTATTTTTCAAATAAATTGATTTTGCAGCATAACAAGCTTGTCTAAATGTTTTTGAGTATTTTTTTACATAATTAATAAAGGCTGGACTATTATTAAAAGTTTTTTCATTATAAAGTTCATATAACCTAATCCGACTTTTATGAATGCCTTCAGTTGCCCAATCACTAAACATCAGACGGTCAGTTACATTTAATTTTTTAGGTTCAAATACAGTAGAAAATTCATCACTAATCAATTTAAATAATGAATTATATAACTGATCCGGATGGTCATGAATAGGCAACCAACGCATTTTATTTGATAGATTATTTTTAAAAAGTTCTAATCGGTTTTCATTTATAGGTATAAAATTAATAATTTTACTCTGAATCTTAGGGCTTTTTCTTGGACAACAGACTAACTGCCCACAGTGATCAGACTGTAACATATTAATTAAGGATTTTTGTAAAGGCTTAGTGTTAATAAATATATTATCAATACAGGTAGCACTTGTGGCAGTCACTCTAGTTGGTTCTAAAAAAGTATGACTTAAATTGTAAGATTTAAATAGATTTAAGAAATCAATTGATAAAGAACATTTCTCTAAAATGTTAATGTTGAAGTCACCACAAATAGCAACCGTTTTATGGCAATTATTAACTTTGCTTAGGGCATCCTCCATAATTACTAGAAAACTTTCAAAATGTGCACATGGAGGCTTGTATACACTCATAACAATGAACTGATCAAATTCGACACAAGATATCTCTATAACTCGCTCAACAGAGAGGCTCACAATATCAGACCTTTCTTTAAATTTTAAAAGTTTATTTATTATAATTAACGAGCCTCCTCGAATAAATTTTTCTCTGCTGAATGAGCTTGCAACCTGGTGGTTGTTGAAATTGAAAATGAACTGGTGGCTTTTTAGCCAATGTTCTGTAATACATAAAATGTCAATATTGTTACAGTTCATGAACAATTCCAACTCTAACTCCTTACCCATCAACCCTTGTATATTTTGATGCACCAGGTTAATACAATTTTTTAAATTATTTTTTGTACAATGTGTGGTTGATGAAAGTGTGTTTTTATTACTTATATTTAAATTTATCAATGTCTTGTCTATGTTATTGCCAGAGATTGACTCTATTGTCTCATAACTTAATTTAAAGGATTTGGAACAGATTCCAAGCTTATATTCAATGTCAAGTTAGACTGCTCAATAAAAGCAGTGTTATTAGCCAAATTTTTGGCTGTGTTATTAATATAAAATGTAAATCTGTATTCATAGCCCTGGTCTCCAAGGCGTAGGTAAGTCTCGGATGCAACCGGGATAACGCATTAATTAATTACTTCGATTTACAGCTGAATTCAATATTCCATTCCATCTATCCATTTTTTGAGATTTGAGATACATATTAATGAATCTTTAAACCGGCCGTTACTAATCTGTACGGATTACCTAAACAGTTACAAGGCATAACGTGTAACTTTAAAGCATGTCACATAAGTATAAATAGTAAAAGGTAAATAAGGTAGAATAGAATAATTGAGTAATAAATAAACCTCAGATTTTAACATAATATAACTTGACGCTTTTTATCCCCGAAGGGGTAGGCAGAGGTGTATTACACACCCACACTTCACCAGTTATGTTTCGGTCCCAATGTAATAGAGGGGCGTGCCTATTGCCATCTACCGGGCACGTTATTGAGCTATATTAACATTTTTAATACACACATAACATCGAAAGGTCAAAGGTGTGTGCTCGGGGTAACTGGAGATCGAACCCGAGACCATCATCTCCGCAGTCCGTTACGTACACCACTAGGATTTTCTAAACTATCTAAAAATAATCTATAAGACACATCATCATGATTTTAGCGTTATCTCAGATCCATCAAAGACACTCCCTTTGGAACCCTGGGTCAACTTTCTTATCTATCCCGGTTTGACAAAATACGAGCTTTTCTTCACACTGATTTCTGTCTAACCTGCGCAATACAAAGGGCAATAGCATATTTGCAATTTTTAAGCATTGATCTAAACTATAGACTATAGCGATATTTAATCTATAGTTTAGAACCATTCCATATTAATACCAAGCCCGCAAACTGGTACTTAATCCTGTATTACGGGGAACTTTGCAACAATTCGATTCACAGAAACAGAGCAAAATATTTTTGTATTGTGAACAAATATACCATGCAATGAAAACCGACAACGTTTACCTTCTTTCTAATACTAATTCAGCGGTTATCAGCACATCTTATGAGACAGCGAGGCCTATCTGCTAATGGCACTACTTTGCAAAACGTTCCAACTACACACACAATCCAAAATGAACTGTGACTAGTTACAATAAAGTGTAGTTTCAATTTTATCAATGAGAAAACGTGTTTGATTAGATGCTAACACTCACATGTTATATGTATTGTTGAATTGTATGACGTAATTGCTTATAATAAGGTAGGAATTTGCTTGTCCGCGGTTGTCTAACAGCAATACCTGGTTCAGTGACCTCAGCTGAGGTTTGTTTCCTGCGTCAACGTTCAGCCTGATAGTGATGTGGTGAGAAAATCGCTGATTGGAGAAAAAATCGTAATAAATCGATGCACTCAAATATTTTTTATGCGATGAGGTTTTTGACGGCAATCTGTATTATTTATCTGCATTGCTAGTGTCTTATTATAGCCACAGCTACACTTATAAAAATAATTGAGCTATGACCGTACGATAAAAACATAAGTTGTTTTTTGAAACAAACAAAAAACAAAACAAACAAACAAGTTGTTTTTCAGTTTCGCTTGAATCTTGAATGTATTCGCGTTGTTCCTTATCTATATCTTAGGCGGTAAACAATTAGAGGAGGTATCATCTTTTCGTTACTTGGGGTGTATGATCCGCAATGATAACCGGCTGGATACGGAGATAGCTACGCGCATTGCTAGAGCTGCTTCTGCCTTTGGAAACCTGAATAACAGAGTTTGGAAATCACATGATCTTCAGCTGCACACCAAGCTAGCTGTCTATAGGGCCGTTATTCTACCCATCTTGCTTTACGCCTCCGAGACATGGGTACTATACATGAAAGACATCAAACGCCTGGACGGTTTTCATATGAAATGCCTTAGGGCGATTCTGCGCATAAGATGGACAGATCGTGTTCCAAATTCTGAAGTTTTGAAGCGGTCAAACATGACAGGGATAGAATCTCTGTTAATCAAAACCCAACTACGATGGTGTGGACATGTAGTGCGTATGAAGGATGACAGGCTGCCAAAAGCAACGCTCTACGCTCAGCTTTCATATGGAGAGCGCAAAACTGGAGGGCAATATTTGCGTTATAAAGATGTCCTCAAAAGACATCTTAAAAACTGCAGCATACCGATACAACATTGGGAAGGGCTCACTGCTAACCGGCTTGAGTGGCGACGACGGATAAGAAAAGGTGTTGATGCATTTGAACTGTCGCGTCTCCAACATCTTGACGCTAAACGCCATCTACGTAAAACCCAGCCGAGGCCAACATATAACTACACTCGCAATGAAAGCGGACAGCTTTACTGCGCTGTCTGTGACCGCACATTTCAGAACAAGTTTGGTTTTGCAAGTCACATCCGAGCACATCAAAGAAGATGAACCATGGGGTCGCCGTCGACGGACACGTCGAGGAGGACATCATCATCATCATTGTGACGTATGTGTCTGCGTTTCAATTCTAGAACCCGTTACAATAAAGTCGTGTTAGTTACACCTGGTTACACTATTTATAATATCTATATCTATACATATAATAAAATGGTAGGAAAGTCAAAACTGTACATTGAATATTTTTTTAAAAGAATACTTGGGGTGTGATCTACTATCGATACCGAGGCCAAAAATATAGTTTTTAGAATTTTTGTCTGTTTTTCTGTTTGTCTGTTTGTCTGTTTATCTGTTTATCTGTTTGTCCTTATATCCGGGAAAAAGTTAAAAAGTACTGCATGGATTTACTTCAAATTTGGCACAAATATTATTAAAAAGTCGGGTCACCACATAGGCTACATATTATCACGCTATGACCTACAGGGAACGAGCAGAGAACCTTTATTTCTCCAACGCATTCTGTAACAACGTGTAATGTGACAATGCATATTTGAATGTTGTTATTATGTTAACTATGCTATAAGCTAACTTCACACTATAAAAATCACGCAATATAAGTAACTTAGGCTGATAAAAATAATTAATTGAATATTAGTAGAATTAAGACAATTTTAATGCAGCGCCATCTAAGAGAGTTCAAAAACATCAAGTCGAAATACATGTGTAAGCCCTTTTTGGATATAAATAATTTAAATTTGAACATGTTGCCGACGTTAATAGTTGTTTTCAAAAGTCATAGATGGAGTTGTACATTTTCTTTTTAAAATTTTTATTTTTAATTCGTTTCAGAGATGAGCAAGACTATTAGTTGAAGTTATTTAATTAATTAACTACACCATCGCCACACTTGATTGCTTACATCATTTCTGTCAGAATAAATAGTAATAGAGTTAGTACAAAATAAACATTTTGGTCACATTGGTGTAATTATTGCTTCTTAATTAATATATTTTCATGTCGCATGTAAACTTGCTTTAAATTGTCTTCCGGGATATACATATAGCACGTACCTTTTTTTGGATTAACTGTATATAAACATTAGTGAGATGTGGAACTAGCTAGATTATTTTTACTCACACACAGCCATTTATTTATTGTTACGTCTGAAGCGGTTTGGCGGATACTGGTGTTCTCTATACATGAGAAGCATCCTACCGTAATGCATTTACACGACCACCTAGAGAACGGCCAGCGCATAATTATTTTGATCCCGACAGCGTTGCTGAGCACTTGGAAAATCCGCGTCAAACAACTCTTCATCATCAGATCAGTTTGGGAGGTCCCTTACGTATGACGAGATGCCTTCATATTACACGTACGACAAGCAAAAGGGTGTATTTAACCGACGTTGACGAGGAAGGTGCTGTGGAAGGTTTTCCGGGAAGATTCAAGGACACCGCATTTTGTAGAGTTTATACCGTACACACAAATAATGTCGAATGCTATTTTCTGCGGTTGTTACTTCACACGGTCCAAGGCCCAACGTCTTTCGCCTTTCTGAGGACATTTGATGACTACGCAGGCTGTGCGGTAAGTGGGATACTCCATATCCCACTTACCGCACAGCCTGCGTAGTACGTCACTTTCTCGACGGTGACCAATACTGGGATGACAACCTCGCGGAGGCGAGCGTCAGTGACAGTCCCAGCCGCATGCGTCATCTGTTTGACGTCATCTTGGTGTTTTATGGAGTCGCGAACGCGGTAGCTTTCTGAGAGAAGTATCGCCATCATCTGTCTGAAGATTTTCTACGAGCTTTGAGGCGTGTTACTAGAGACGAAGTCGAAGTAACTGATGACCGCGGGCTGAACACCTGTCTCAGTTCACTTCAAGAGGTGGTCATTTCTATCAGCGGCAATCTACTGGTCAAATATTTGTACCCAGCTTTCCAATCATCACCGCATCAAGACCGTGAAAATTGGGAGTATAACGCTGAGACAATTTGAAATGACCACCTTACGAATTTTACGACACCGTCCTTGAAAGCGCTGGGCAAAGCCAGGCTAAAATGTTTTTCTTGGATGCTCCTGGTGGAACAGGAAAAACATTTGTTACTACTGGCATACTTGCAGAGGTCAGGAGGCAAGGCAAAATTGTCATTGCTGTAGCGTCACCGGCAATCGCTGCCACACTGCTTCCGGGTGGCAAGACAGCACATACCATGTTTAAAATTCCCATCGATTTAGAGAGCGCCGTAATACCCGTTTGTGGTGTGTCACGTAACAGTGATAAGGGACACGTGCTCAAAGATTGCTCTCTGATCGTATGGGATGAGCGTACGATGGCCAATAGGAAGGCAGTTCAGGCCATGGACAGAACCCTGCGGGACATCCGCAGGAACGAGCATTTAATGGGTGGTCACAGTTCTGTTCAGTGACGATTCCCGACAAACGCTTCCCGTGGTGACGTGGGGATCGAGGGCTGACGAGGTGAGCCATCATCATCAGCCTTTAACAGTCCACAACACCCATGGGATGATATGGGGTGGTGACATTCCGTATTCTTAATCCATCACCACACGCATAAGGTGAGTGCTTGGTTGAAATTATCTTTGTTGTGGTCACGAGTTCGTATGCTGCGCTTGACCATTAATATGAGAGCTCAACTTGGCGTCAATGCACGAGCTCAACAATTCTAAGATGTCTTTCTAAGTATTGGCGAAGACACTCTACCAGAGGAGAGAGGTGGACAGGTGGTGCTTCCAGAGTCTCTCAGTAGAGTTGTATCCAGCTTAGAATTATACAGCTGTATACCGTAATAGCAGAGATATTCGTGAGTGTGTGAGTGGCCTATTTTGACGCCCAAAAATGATCAGGCTGGAGCAATTAACGGATGCATTCTCTCGGAAATTGAGAGGAATGAAGTGGTCTACACCTCTATAAACACTGTGGTCGAACAAGAAAACGCCACACATTATCCCGTGGAATTTCTGAACTCCCAGTCAGCAAGTGAACTTCCAGCGCATAGCATCAACCTGAAGGTCGGTGTCCCGATTATGCTTCTTCAGAACCTATCTCCTCCGAAGTTGTGTAACGTGACCTGCCTGAAAGACATCACGCTCCACAGACACACCATTTAGGAAATTCTTACTTGTTGTGGCGTCAGCGAGGCAGTATTTATACCACGCATTCCTCTCATACCTCATAATTCAAGCGCATACAGTTCCCCGTGAGTGTTTGCTTCGCGATGACCATCAATAAGTCGCACAGGCAGACATTGAGGGTAGCGGGTGTCCTGTATGTCGCTTGCTCCTGCGTCACCAGTCCTGACTCTCTTTACATTTTGGCTGCGGAGAGCCAAACCACTAATGTTGTATATCGAGAAGTCCTAAAAGTATGTATTTTACCCTATGTATTCCTTATTTTCTCCATCTGCTTCAGTCACAACTTATGACTTAATTCAGCAGAATCACCATAAAGTCATTTATTCAAAGCAGGCTGAAAATCAGCACTTTTTGAAGGTCCATTTTACAAAAGACAGTCTCCCTCTGTTACTACACTTTCTGCAGGTATGAAATATAAAGAAGAAACGGGGCGAGCCAATGTGCCCGGTAGATGGCTATCCATCTACCGGGCACATTGTTAAGCGAGCGATAATTAATTAATATTTTTTGATACACACATAACTTCAAAAAGTCATAGGTGTGTGCCCGGGGTAGGTGGGGATCGAACCCAAGACCATCGTCTCGGCAGTCCGTTACATACACCACTGGGCTATCGCCGCCACGTATTTTTTAAAAGGTATAATCGTAGGTATTTATTTAATAGTTAGGTGCTGTAAAGCGTTCACGCAGACGACGTCGCGGGCAGCAGCTAGTAACTAATAATCTGGGAGGGATTTTTGAGAGGGTCTAAGTTTGTAGGGACAAAGCTACTACCTATTGACAGTAAGGACGCATGCGCTGTAATAATTGAGTGCTGCGCATGTGCTATCGTATATCTGTCAGTACTGTCACATTATACATTGTCATATGGTGCACTGTCATTACTTTGTTCGCTTACTTATATAAACTAATAATTATTGTTACAGACTTGGCTAATCGCCACTAATATTATGTGTGTATGTATGTACCGATGAACCAATATTCTCTACTCATAAATGCGAAAGTGTGTAAAGAGATATATCGGACCATGGCTTTGACATTTGACTGTATGCAAAGGGATGTTGTTGAGCACCTTTCGGTAGATAATGTCATGAATACTGACCAAGTTACTTCGTACCATAAGTATAGAGTTTCTGAACTCCTTACAATTATCAGGAGTACCTTCACGCAACTTAAGACGTTGGTGTTCCAGTCCTGGTAATGCGTAATCTTAATGCACCAAAGCTTTGTAATGGCAAACGGCTACAAGTAACACCATTATCTTCGACTAACTAGTAAATAATGTATTTGTATAAACGTCAATGCTATAATTGCGGTTTTTAAGATGTGCTTTATTTCAAAAACTGCTGTCTACATATCGCTCAAACCAATTTTCGTTGGAAGTTTTTATAACGATCTACAGCATATATTTTTTGCAGATTTGACACTCTCTTAACACATACACCCATTTTATCACTTTGGAACCGTATATATTTCAAACGATTGACTTTGAGAAACAATAGTTTTAGGAACCTCAAAGTAATTTTCCACATCAGTTTCATGTATGAAGAGGGGCTCTTAATATTCAATATTATTTATTTTCTATAAAGTCGTTAAGCGGTTCACAGAATACATCTACCTACCAATTTTCAAATGTGTAAACTGAATAGTTTCGGCATAAAGTGGCTGTGACATACAGCTTGACTGACAGACATAGCGCGCCTATAAGGATTCCGTATTTAGCCATTTTTGACTACGGCACTCTAAAAATACTGTTTACAGAAATGTTTTAAATACTTCTTGCGGTTATATTTCTTATGGTTTGGGCACGTGGTGAGGATGGATGACGAAAGACTGACCAAGCAGATATATAAGGCAAGTGTGGAAGGGACAGGACGAAGGGGAAGACCTAGGCGGACGTTCTCTGACCAGATTGGAGATATCCTAAAAACAGGACAGGTGAGAAGTACCCCGAACAGAAGAGCATGCATGAGGAATCTGATGGGAGTGAATGAAGCAAGAGAGATATGTCAGGATCGTTGCAAATGGCGTTCCGTAGTCTCTGCCTACCCCTCCGGGAAACAGGCGTGAGTCTATGTATGTATGTATGTATGTATATTTCTTACTAGCTGTGCCCGCGACTTCGTTCGCGTAAATGTTGGAATTTAATTAGCATGACATTTATGCTAAGAGTATATAATATTTATAACTTTTATATGTACATATATTATATACCTAATATATATCTTTAGAAAATTTCTTTATACACAACATTAACTGTTTTACCACCTTCACATAGAACATACATACATAGACTCACGCCTGTTTCCCGGAGGGGTAGGCAGAGACCATGGAACGCCATTTGCAACGATTCTGACATACCTCTCTTGCTTCATTCATTCCCATCAAGTTTCTCATGCATGCTCTTCTGTTTAGGGTACTTCTGACCTGTCCTTTTTTAGGATGTCTCCAATTTGATCAGAGAACGTCCGCCTAGGTCTTCCCCTTCGTCCTGTCCCATTTACACTTGCCTTATATATCTTCTTTGTCAGTCTTTCGTCATCCATCCTCTCCATGTGTCCAAACCACCTTAACATGCCTTTCCCGATGCTTGTCACTACATCTTCTTTTACCGCACACCACTCTCGTATCACACAATTCTTTACTCTGTCGGTCAAAAACACACCACACATACTTCTCAGTGCTCTCATTTCTACAGCATTTATTCTACTTTCATGACTCTTCTGCCATACCCAACTTTCACTACCATATACATAGAACATGTAAATTATTTTTACCGATCACGTGAAAGCAACATGTTCGGATGTCGATTCCAGCTGTTTCTGTCATTGCGATTTATTTAGAAAATACACACAGGACTACGACTATCCAGCCCTGCCGAAAGTAAGATAGCCCCGTTGAGTAATTCAAGAGGTATCTGAATTCAGGGCTCAGTCTCCCGCTCAGAGATTCCCACGTACGTGACGTGAGGAGTGGGAAATTGGTTATAATGAGACACCTGTTTAAGAACAGAACACGAACAAACGAAGGTAATCAAAGGAACACAAAAGTGACAAAAAAAATGACTCTGAGTTTGTTTCGGCCTTTCTTCTCAAGAAGTCATTTAGCTAGGAAAAGCCGGCATCATCTAGAATAGGGTTTTGACATGTATAAGTGTTGTAAACAACCAAAATGCAGAAATATATATGTCTTTATGTCTTTACGATAACAATCAACAATCATAAACTCATAAGTAACGTCAAATACCCAATCCAAGCATTCCAACGACGACGACGAAAGCAAATTATTCGAGAACCTGATCAATCCTCGGAGGATCCACGTTCACAGTGCATGTACCACATGTGGGCCACTATGAAGACATCATCGCACGTGCATGCACCACAAATGGGCTACGAGTCTATATCAATGTAATGCTGTTTTTGAGTTTGCACTTACCAACTGCGCCAGTTTTTATGATATACACGTATTAATGAACAATGAACCATATAATAAAATGTACAAAAAACCGACCGAAATTTCGTCAGTGTTGCCAGGCAATCGAGGTTGGAAATGAAACCAATTTTTTATAGAAAAAAATCACACAAATGAACTAATTATTGTAACAGCTATATTTTGACTCCTCCAATTGTTCTACCACATTCTTTTCACCATTGTTATCCTCCATCATCCTCCATAACTCCTCTTCGGTCAAAGACAATGAAGATATCGGCCTCGAACGTTTCATAAAGAACCAAGATAAAACCAAAATAGAAGAAATCGACAACACTTGCCATGACCGGAGCGTCACGAATTCGTAAAAACTTACTTAGTTTTGAAAACTTTTACTCATACGCGCGTTATCGTCTAATGGGTCGGCATAAATGTTAAATTCTACCCACATTATTATGAATGAGAACAAAGTACACGTGAGTGGCACATATATGGGGCCCGAAATCTATAGCGTGCACGTGAGTGCACCACATGTGGAACACCTGAAAAATACAAAAAAAAATATAAGGGGCATTCTATTTTTCTTTTTCGTATGTTATATGTTTTTCGTATAAACCTATGCTTATCTTATCAAATTTCTGCAAAACATATTTGCACGTGAAGGGTATTTTAATAATTTATATCTGCACTGTTAACGTGTTAACACCGCCGCGCCATTCAGAAAATAATTTGTCAACGCCCTCTATGTTTACATAACAAACCGACCGAGATAGAAAATAATAATTATGGACTAATAGACAATTTATTGAATAAAGGATTCATATTCATTGTATTTATTATTTAAAATAACTAATAATGAAATGATAATATAACTATTATACAAACATAATAATTTGAAATACATGAGATTGACCGTTTAAATTAAGTGGACATTGTAATAAATTTTGACACAGTTTTGTTTATGAAAGTGCCGAATATTATACTCTATTATTTTTTAATAACAGAAAAATACCTGATTATTGAATTTTTTTGCAAGAAACATTTATCTTGCTAGAAAATTATTTGTAAATAGTGACATCTATCGGTCGGTAAGTAGCCATAAAACACTTTGAAGGTACCTATTTAGACTAACTATACTTTTACTAACAAAATTATAGGTAATGATCATAGATGGCACCATATATGTATATAACCAGTTTTGGATGATCCCTGTTTTGTTTGGGACTACGTACAAAGGAGAGGTCAAGCTGTACACCGAAAACCACTCAACCGATTGTGATGTAACATATACTATTTTATAGGTTTGATTATTCTTTGTACATGAGTGTAAGTTTTATTGAAATCAATTTCGCCATTTTAGAGATCTTTAGCAACATAGGGAAAGACAGACCGACAGACAGACAGACAGACATAAATTCTAAAAAACATCAAGTATTGCTTTTTAGCATTTTCCTAGATTTTTTAGCTAATTTTCGTCAAAATATCTTTAATGTACAGACTTTTTCACCTCTACAGTTTTATTATAGTATAGATTAGTCCCTATGAACAGAATTAAAACGAAAATTACTATAGAACGATGAATGAGTTTTGTGTTACCCCGAATTTAACGTGAGCGAAGCCGCGGGCAAAAGCTAGTAACTATATACTTACAAATACATACATAATGTTTGCATGTGCATTTTATCGATTTATGTTGTATTAGGCCTGTAATGAACGTCCAATACGTTCTCACGTTGCATACGTACCTATTACTGACACCTTTGATGTCGCCAGCTCATCAAATATTTAACATAGTAGGCTATATAAGAACGCTGTCATAGTGAAGAATTCATTCGAAATTATTAGACGCTTTTGTCGGTAAATCATCAGAACACTTTTTGTAGATTTTAGACAGAAACCAAAATCTTGTGGTTTACAAAAAATTGGATCCTCTTCTTATTTGAGTTACAAAAGCCTTATGTGCGAATCATGTCGGCGTTAAGTCCACATTATTGGCCAATCAATTTTCACGCGGCTTTTAAAATTAAAACCCTAAAAACAGCTTTTAAAACGGGACATTTTTGTGTGCCGGGCCATCGTCTCGGGAGAACGGGACGGCTGGCTGAAATACGGTACAGTCCTGTTCAAAACGGGATATATGATCAGTTTAAGTATGATTGATGTGGAGTTTATCGTCTCTTCCCAAAGATAGTATTTGCTTCGTATAAGTTCCTTAGTCGCCTTTTACGACACCCACGAAATGAAATAGTGCACTGCCACTTTGCATTCTTAACCCGTATCCACACAGAAACAAATCGATCGCATATCGGCAAACCGATAAATATCGATATAACTGTGCCCATCACTAAAGCTTTTTACTCAGCTTATGTTGTCGCAGAGCTTACTCACAATGTTCTCTTATTAGATTTAACGACAGGTAAACCGAAGATGCGCTGTGATTAGTGAAGCACAAAGCCCGATATTTTCCGTCTCTCTCTAGTTGACTTTTGATTTATTAGTGACGCGTTATAGCAGAATTATTAGAAGCACTAACATGCAACTTGCTTCTGTGGGAATCTGATGTGTATTTATAGGCACTAGAATCTCGGGTTTATGTCCGCGGGGAAATATACCAGGAAGTCTTGCGCATTTTGTTGCTTCGTAGGTTCATAAGTATATACTCGTATATAATTCTGTTACTAAAAGTCAACTTTCTCTGTATGTTTAATTTCCCGATAGAAACAGCTAGCCTCTTTCTAAAAAAAATACTTTAATGCTATACATTTAAGTCTACAATGTAGCTTGAAGTTCTGCGAGTGACTAGACCCTGTAAAATAGTTGCAAGCTTTGCTTGAATAATACGTGCATATCTATTTAATTGTCAGTTTGGCCTGCACGTGTTGTGAATTGGTTTAAATATTTGATTCCGTTGAAGTAGAATATTATTAGCTCGATTTTCGAAAACAACAATCTATTGATCACACAAAGTGTAGTCTCAAGAGGGGATCGAACTCATAACAATCGGCACAGTTTCAAACGGCGAGGTGGCCGCTTAGACAAAACCGGGTACGCGAATTAGTTCCCTCAGGACGCGGGCGAAACCGTGGAAACAGCTAGTTATTTTATGAAAGTCATCCTCGCGCTATCCTAATTACAACCTGAGGTCCGTTTATTAGTCTAACCTAATTTACCTGAATATCAGCTTTTCCACAGAGCGACTGCCTGTCTGATCTCTGCAACCGAAAAGGATAGCGATATTCCATAGTTTAGATTGCTGTAACTTTCTTCAGAGGTTCTGACTCCCTATAACAACTGTCAAGGATCTTTATGACAGCCGGGACTGAGGGCGTATAGTGTGCCCGAGGCACGGGGCAAGCCATATATTTAATACGCACATTACTCTGAAAAGTCAGTGGAGTGCGTCGGGGATTCCAACCCGAAACCCTCTGTTGGTTTATCCAACTGACTATCGCTGCCTCAAAAACTAAAATAATATGCAAGTCAGTCTGTTAGTATCTCCACTAGGTTAATTGATAAAACTGGAGGATACCCGCGGTTACACCCGCGTTATTTAAGGCTACTGCTCCGCTCCCGTGGCTCACAGCGTGATTTTTATAGCCTTTCTCGATAAATGGGCTATCTAACACTGAAAAAATTTTTCAAATCGGACCAGTAATTGCTGAGATTAGCGAATTCAACCAAATAAACAAACAAAGTCTACAGCTTTATATATTAGTAGGTATAAGATTAGATAAGATTATTTGGAATATCCTTTTCTACTATAAAGTCGTGATGATATTCAGTTTTGTGGTATCATGGTCAAGGGCTTATGCCTTATACAATAATGAATAAGGTGACATTCAATATTCGCATATAAACAGCGGAAAGAAACGGTTTGACACATTCAAAACTTCTTGTGGCCCAAAACATTTAAATATTTGAATATAAAGTAGTGTACCGGTAGACGTGACGTTGGCATTTTATTTGGAAATCGGTCAAGTGCAAGTGGACCATTGCCGATACGTCATTTGTGTTATTCACAGAAAACATAACATAGCATAACTTCACGCCTTTATCCCCGAAGGGGTAGGCAGAGGTTTATTTCACAGAATAATGGAAACGAATTCTTAAAGTTTACTTACTGAGAGAGTAATATAGCCCACTGCTAAACATAAGACTCTCCCGATCTGTATCACAATAGCCCGGCATTCACAGATTTTTTATCATATTCTGCTATCACCGTATTTAGCCTTTTATAGTCCATTGCTGGACATAGGCCTCTCCTTATGTAGTACAATAGCATTATGAGGCAATAGTCATCTCTAATCTGGAATAGTAGGCTATAGTCTTCTAAGATATATAAGGCAAGTGTGAATGGGACAGGACGAAGGGGAACACATAAGCGAACGCTTTCTGACCATATTGGAGACATCCTTAAAGAAGGACAGGTCAGAAGTATCTAAACAGAAGAGCATGCATGAGTAACTTGATAGGAGTGAATGAAGCAAGAGAGGTATGCCAGGATCGTTGCAAATGGCGTTCCGTAGTCTCTGCCTACCCCTCCGGGCAACAGGCGTGAGTCTATGTATGTATGTAGTCTTCTATAGCCTACTATGCCACGCTGGTCAGATGGTTTTGCATAGGGTTCAATGTCGAGTTCCGTCTCTATAGCAAGAAATTATATTTTTTTCTTAGTCACCGCATACAGCACGCACGAAATGAAAAAACGTAGTGTTACTTTGAATTTTTAATCCGCCATCGCACGAATCTTGCAATTTATTTTTTATTTTTTTGTAGACTCACGTCTGTATCCCCGAATGGGTAGGCAGAAGTGTAATATTACACCGACATTTCGCCATGAATTTTTAGGTCCCACGTAATAGAGGGCGAG
This sequence comes from Euclidia mi, assembly GCA_944739405.2. Lineage (NCBI taxonomy): Eukaryota > Metazoa > Arthropoda > Insecta > Lepidoptera > Erebidae > Euclidia > Euclidia mi. The sequence goes on along the minus strand of OX123199.2, from coordinate 5,344,100 downwards.
CCTATTGCCGTTACCGGGCACATCACCAGACTCCGTGCTGTTACTGAAAATTTGAGAAAACCCAGTAACACTTTGCCCGACCCGGGAATCGAACCCAGGACCTCCGATCAGCAGTCGTATACGCTATCCACTGGACCACGGAGGCAGTCTTCTGATTTTATTAACGGTAATATTAAAAGATTGGTGATACTGTACTGGTGTATGATCTGTACCTACTTAGTTTGGGTTCAGATAAACGTGAGTTAATTGTCCTGGGATATTAAGGATCATGTTAGTCATTACGCAGAGTGACTACCGTCTGGTCCACACGAAAGACATGGCAATATTCTGCGGCTAGGATCTCAGTCAGGTCATTATTGTGAGTACATCCTCCCTGTAAACATCAGATAATTCAAATCTATGTAACTAATGGATCTCTGTGATCAATAAGACCTCTCAGTTAATGGATGATAATGGATTATCTGTTAAAGCGCAATAAGTACTAGCTACTATAATTTAAAATAACCTTTGAACTACGTGTATATTTTGCCCTAATTTAATTAAACTTCAATTAACCTATTTACTTGGTAAAAGCTTTATATATACAGGCTTGTAAATGTTTTGGATAAATCAAGTACTTATGTTATTCCTACAGAAAAGGTAAGATTATCCAACCAGACTAGAAGCGCCTGGCGGATCGATTGGTTTTAAATACTTACAATCATTATCCACCCTTACGCAGTCCATTGCTAGAGATAGGACCCTCCTCATTTCCGTCACAAAAGCACAGTGACTCAATAGGGGCCTGCTATACCATGCTGGCCAGACGACGTTGAAATACAGCTTCCTTCTTTTTTGGATCCGCTTAAAAGAAACCCAACATTACAAGGAAGTAGAGCCTTGCTGATTTCAGCATGAATGGGCCGGCTCGACCGGGGAAGTACTACCTACTCACAGTACCTAAACAGTTGTGTTTCGTTCGGCGAGTGAGAGTACCGGAGGCCCTATCCCCTATTCCTTCTCCCTCATCCCACTCCACATCCTATCCCTTTTCCCAACCCCAAGATGCGGCAACGCACTTGTGACTTCTGTGGTGTTTCTTTTGTCCCTGGGCAGCGGTAATTGCTTACCATCAGGCGATCCGTCTGCTCGTTTGCCGCCTATTACCAAAAAAAAACCCACAGCCCATATTTCATGATACTGTCTTCAGAAGTCTAGGGTTTTCGATGATAAGTCAGTCCGAATAAGTACCTAACTATATCTATGTACTTAGATCTTCGTCATCACAAGCCCCGTATTTAAGCAATCCCACGGCTAGGTACGGGCCACACCTAAAAAGATAATAGTAGCAGTTAGTCTATGACCTTTTTAACACGAATATAAATATAAACCTTGTTCTGTTACTTTCCAATATATCAATTTAGTCAAACGTAGAGTAATTCACTTCTTGTCACGGGAGATTCGAAGTTACATATAATGCAATGGACAGAGAACACCCAGTGTGGCAACAGTCACTGAGCTGCGAATGTTTGCGCAAAAGCCCGTCCCTCAGTCCTGGGTACGATTACCGATTATTGCAGTCATGTCGCAATGTGTAAATAGGTTATAACTGTAGAAATTATCAACAGTAGTTTTAAGGATAGATTTGGATGCTGACATGGTTTGAAGAGCGAGTAGTATTGTTGCTGATTAGCCTATTGGTCAAGAGGTTAGTGACCCCGATTTTTTTTTTTAATATGGTAATAGACGGCAAACGAGCAGACGGATTGCCTGATGGTAAGCAATTACCACCACCCATGGACACAAGCAACACCACAGGAGTCACAAGTGCGTTGCCGCTCCTTGGGGTTGGGAAAAAGGATAGGATGAGGAGTGGGATCAGGGAGAAGGGATAGGGGATAGGGCCTCCGCCACTCTCACTCACCGAACGAAACGCAACAATGAGCCAGTGATGCTATAATCTAGAAAGGATATTTTCACTTTTTTTCGAATACGTCGAAATATTAAGTAAAGGGATATTTTTAACAGTGCACCATGATCTTAAGTACCTAACACACTGAAGTGTGTTACGCTAAAAAACTTTAATATTTCACTAAAATACTGACTTGCACACTAAAATACTATTTGCACACCAAATATGACGATCTATCTAAAAATATCATTTGTTATGAAAAGTTTCGTCCGCTCGGGAAACTTATCCACTCAGAAAACTTAATAGGTTATGTTAGGTTTTCTTGTGACCCTGCACCCAAAAATAGGAGCCCTGCGAAGCAGGGCTCCGTCAACTTACCTTAATAAATTATTTGGTTGTTAAAAGTAAAACAAAAATATGATATTCTTCTGTAATTGAAAGGTTTATTTTTATTATTAGAGATTTGCAAAGGTCAATAAACAGGTGTTTGTTACGAAATATCTTGTGGGTATATTAAGTGGTGCAATTAGTATTTTTGGTGGAACAAAGTTATATTTTATTGTTAAAAATCAGAAATAAATTGAGTAACAGTTAAATACAACCCAGTTAAGTAAATACCCCTGGAGTCTCTCAGTCAAATCACTCTACATTATTATGAATTGCAGTTAGGTGATTTGTATTTTGATGACTGCCTTAGAAGACGTAGGTACGGTATGTTGTTGTTTTAGAGTGTATCTATTAATAGGTGAAAACTGATTATCATAATAGTAGTAGTATTGAAACTGCAATTAGCCAGGTATATCAGGACGAGGTAAACGATTGAGAAAGCGTTTATAAAACGAACCCTCAAATTAAATTAATAGATGGCAGATTCAATGTAACTTTACAGCTTGGCTGACACAATACTATAGAAATAGACAGGAAGACTTGAAAAACAGGAAACTTAGTAGTTTAAATTACAAAAAGAAATGCCTTGTGAGAGTATACGAGCGTATCGATGCGATGTAGAGCAGAGGTTGGTGTTGATTTATTAGTTATTATTATGTAGGTACGTGTTTAATAGTTAGCACTGGCAGTAACCGTGAAGCTTTCCCCCTCGCTACCATTACAATGCGCGGCGAGCGCTGGCACATCTTATTAATACGTATGGACAAAAAACGGCACCATACCGAATTCAAAAAACTCTCACTGCTCCGTTTAGCGGTGCGGTGCGCGGGCGCCGCGCGCAGTAGCGTCCAGTCGCTCCGGAGGCGCTAGTCAAGCTCGGGAAAGCTCAGTGCGCGGATCGTACCGAGGGCCGGCGGACGCGAGCCGATAGCTGAGCAGGCGGACATGATCGGACTATGGACGTGTGGAGCGGCATCCAGCCCGCGGCCTGCGTGCGCGCACAAACCGCCTCGCCACCTCACTTAGACTCCACCGACCATTTCGCGCTTACCTTTTTCGAGAGCAAAGAGCAACCGACACTGCAGCTGAAACAAGGTGTGTTGTTTATGTTGTATGTGCATGCTCACGCCGCGCGCCGCTGGGACGCTGGGACACGCGTCACCTCGTGCGAATGTACTTTACGGCGTATCACTGGTTTATCAAATATTATTGATGTACTGATGACTGGCCAATGTAATCGTCGGACGGCGCGGTCCGCACGTACTCGCACTGATAGTGTTGTGGGGCTGCTCACACGTCGGTGAATGCTCCACTTTTACAGTTACACTGATGCAATAAATGACATTTTAGACGAGCCGCGTTTGCGCACAGACTATGCTTTGTTTATTATGGCGAGACATAGTTTCGCTAATACAATATTTATTCCCATCGACAGATCATTATTATTATTCTCATAATGAACCATTTATGAAACCTTATAGTTCGACTAATGTTAAATTAGATACATCGCTGTTTACTCGTATCATCGGACAAAAGAAAAGTATAAAATCTTTTTATTTATTCAATAATGCTATATTGTTTGAAATTTATAGTTTAGAACATAATGCCTTTTTAATGCTTAAAACAAATAATGGCCGTTATTTTTTATACATTTTCGTTGTTTACCTCATACCTTTCTCAACTTGAACTGGCTATATTTTTTCACATAAACCTCACTATTAAAATGATATAAGTAGAGCAAACTAAAAATAAACGTAATGAATATGTTTTACCAACTTTAGACTCTTCCAGATTTATTAAACTGTATACAAAGTATCATAATATGACGTAAATAGCAAATCACGTGCTGAAAATATAAAAGAAATCGATTTCAAAGTCGTATTTCGCAGCGAGAACTAGCTTATTCGTGCGCGTCTTGTGATACCGTTAGGTATTTATGAACACGGTATTATACTACAATGCAAATGTTATAGAGCCCGACTTATTTTGTATACATTGCTCCCTTAAATCCGATAAAAAAAATCACTTCCGCATGTACCGCGCAGTAGAAATCTGCACGATTTAAGAGTTCGCAATATTAGTTTGGCTGGCGAAAGCGACATTGTCTCTAGTGGTTTTATTTTGATGCTGGACTAAATACAGAATATTTTGCAGTAACATTCTATTTGAAATGATACTAGTGAACATTTCTAACCTCGGGTAGTTTGGTCTGTTTGGTGAGCACTTCTTTTGAGCTACATTTCTCACTAAATTCGTTTTTTATTTGGGTAATCGGCGTATCTTATTGGGCGGTCTTGTATTGAAAGGAACACATACAAAAGCAGTCGATATAATGTAAAACTTTCGCTCAGTTCAAGTGCAATGAGTAATGCATAGATAGTGGCTTTGCCTGACGTTGCATTTGCAAAAAATACGACTAGGTATATCGAGCTTTGCATTATAAAAACAATTAGTTCCCTACTCGGAAATTACATCAACTGCGTAAGGATGCGTTCAGATGGAACGGCAATTAAATTAAATCGCCGAGTTATGGGATAAAGGCTTGTGAAAGGTACTAAAACGAGAACTTCAAAGGTAATGGATACCTGGCGGGTTCATTGGCATTTTGAGACTTAGCTTTCGCAATGTCGCGATCTTTGTTATTTGAAATGCTTTGTTTGCTTGTTAAAACATGTTGTAATAAAACATCAGCGATATTACAGACAGGTCGAATTCTAAATCTAAAGCAATATAATAGCTTCCAAATTGATGATCAAAATAGTAGTATTCAAGGCTTAAAATCCAAATAATAGACAATAGAATCATCGTCAAAAGTGTGACGTATAAAACAAGCATGGCTTTTCGTCAGCTGATTTGATAAGCATTGTTATTAATACAGAGGCGCATCTGCACACGACCTTAACCTATCGTGTTGGTGACGTGGTGGTGGAAGATCACGGCGAGAGGGGAAGGGAGGAGGAGGGGGGATCCCCTCCCCGCGGTCCGCTCCGCGTCGGTCATTGACCGCACACGTTATGCAACTGCCGTAAGACATTGATAAAGACATGAGGTTGCAACTCGCCGAGTACTGGTCGCGCAACCATTGCGAGGTTGTTGCTCGTATATCGTACGATCACATAACACTATCCTTAAAATAAACTGGTCGAAATCTCAGCAAATATTTGTAGGTTTGTTTATGAAGTTATTGCTGTAAAATTTAGAGCCTATTTTGGTGAAATTTCGATTAAAAAGCACCATAGAAATGTAGATTTAATATTTATAATAATTTTTTTTATATCAGCACACATAAATAAACTTTTAATGCAAAAGTAACTCTGTTTATTAAATTATAATTGCTAAAATGCAGAGCCTATGTTGATGAAGTTCTGTTTAAAATCACAAATAAACGTAAACTTTTTTTAGCGCTATGAAATAGGTAGCGATAATGCCACTCATAAAATGGTTTATAGTACCTAAATGCCAAATTTTATTCCTCATGATCATATTCTATTTCTTCGGTAAAGTTCTCTTAATAACATATTTAATCAGCATCATTTGTTATCACTATAGTCTTTCAACTTTTTGCTCCAAATTTGTTTAATTTAGAACATTAAAGAAACATAATTTTATAAATGAAGCTTAATATAATCTCATTTAATACAAAAACCATAAAAACTGGTTTATAAAGTGAAAATATTGACATGGTTTAGCCGTCGTAAAATGTTCCAAATAGTTTTGGCTGCACGTTGTCAGTCAGGCAGAATTTTATATACAGACTAGAGGACGCCAGCAGCTACGCCTGCATTTTTTTTTAATTTACCCGTTTTGCCGTAGGGGTGCACTAAGAAGGGATTTCTCGAAATCCCGTGGGAATTTCGAGAAATTCCTTCTTAGTGCACCCCTACGGTCCCCAAGGAACATACATGCCAAATTTCAGCTTCCTGCGCCCAATAGTTTCGGCTGTAGCGTGTCTGTCAGTCAGTCAGCAACGCAAGGATTTTATATATTAAGATGAGGAGCACATCGAGAACTAGGTCCAGATTAATTTCATAAATCTGCTGATTCATGGGGTTAAGCTGCTTCGCCACTAATTGTTTTACAGATGGGTTTCCGAATTGCCTTGTGAATGGAATTCCTTAACGAACTGTTTGACTGCATTTATAACTTAATGTTTTATTGGTCGTATTGGCACTGTCTATGGTCTAACTGTTGTGAATTTGATGCCCACTCGGTCATTAACTTTGGACCAGAAATATTTGTTCCGAGTTCCGGGTCGGTCGAGTTGTTAAACTACGATGCTATGGGTCATAACGAGCGTTTTATTTTAAAAGATATTTTCGACTTTTTCATTATTTTGAATTGTGGACTATCTTGTTGATTTCATATGTGATTAAGCTTCATTTGCGCTGTGTTTTTTCGTAGTTCTTGGGATATTCTTAGGTATGTTTGTTATTTGTGTGAATGTGTGGCCAGCTCTGGTGTCGGAGTTCTTAACCCACCCGAAGGCCTCCAACGTGCTCCATTTTAATTTCTAAATTCTCATTAGCAGCACACGAAGCGATTTTTTTGTCCAGCCTGATTTGTGTCCTAACACTTACTTTATAGAAGAATATAAAACTGTGATAGGCAATGTGTGCTACCTTCTATTCAAAACTGTAAGGTATAACGTAGTTATACAATCCAACTCTGTCAACACCTCTCGAAATACTGCCGTATCTAGTTTTGTATATAGATAAGAGATGTAACGATATATCACAAACCGACATACCAACGCCTAAAAATATCGAAATTTATTGACATGAATATACCTACCGATATACCTTATCCCTATTATATCGATGGCTATACCAATTTCGAATTAACATATTGCACCGAAATATCAAAAAACCACTTATAACTGTTTCATACACTGTCTACATAATTGATAGCTGCTAGAGAAATAATCTTAAAAATATATATTGTTTGTTTTCACCCTGGTGTCCCTAAACTGCAGTATGTGATGTGATTAGATGTGAGCTGGCTCTTCGTGACGTTTTGAGTTGGTTACTTGACATTATTATAAGCTTATAAAGTAACCAACACAGTTATTGTTAAATAATACCTAAAAGTCCGTGTGGTGACGGATTAAGAATACGGAATGTCACCACCCCATATCATCCCATGGGTGTCGTAACAGCCGACAGAGGGAGCATATTATGCAGAGAACAGCACTGTAAGAGAACGAAACTTGATACAAACTCTATACCAACCCGTTTCGCCAGCGTGGTATAGTAGGCCAATCCCTCCTTTCAAAGGAGAGGCCTAGTCCAGCAGTGTTAAAGGCTGATGAATACCTAAATATTAACTTCCATATATGTATTACATTATTATTAAACGTTTGAAATGAACTAAAACTGCATTGATTGCATCGGCATACTAAATTGATATATCAATATCGGCTTATTTAAATATATACTACGTCATTTCGTAAATAACTTAATTTGGAACATAATAATTCGTCATTCTTTTTATAGGTAGTGCGAACCACTTAAGGGGTTGATTGTACTGGTTATTATTAACAACTTTTATCTAGGAGATGGCCGAAATAACGAAAACAAATCAGCTGTTTCATATATTTTTTAGAGATCAAAGTTTAGGCCCGTATGAAACAGCTGACTTGTAACGGGATTGCGGCAATGACAAGAAAAGATAAATCACCCCGTACGAGATTTACAATAAACTAAGAATATAGATATCGATATTTTTATAAGCCTTTCACGTTTATGTAATAGACTTAGGCCCATATTAACATAATATTGTAAATTCATTTAGTTTATAAGTGCACGTAACTATTACATAACATCTATATATATAAAAGTTAGTGTTGTTAGTTACACAATTTATAACTCAAGAACGGCTGAACCGATTTGGCTGAAAATTGGTGGGGAGGTAGCTCAGAACCAGGATAAACACATAGGACAATTAGTTGCAAAAATAATTTAGGAGGGCTTTTAGAGAGGGTCGAAGTTTGTAGGGACAAACCTACTACCTATTGAGAGTAAGAACGCATGCGCTGTAATAATTGAGTACTGCGTATGTGCTATCGTATATCTGTCAGTACTGTCACACTATACATTGTCATATGGTGCACTATCATTACTTCGTTCGCTTACATAAATAAACTAATAATTGTTGTAACAGCCTTGGCTAATCCCTACTAATATAAGCTATAAATGCGAAAATGTGTATGTACTCGTATGTATGTAACGATTTCACGCTAAACCGGCTGAACTAATATTCTCTACTCATAAATGCGAAAGTGTGTATAGAGATATATCGGACCATGGCTTTGACATTTGACTATATGCAAAGTGATATTGTTGAGCACGTTTCGTTAGATAATGTCATGAATACTGACAAGTTACTTCGTACCCTATAGAGTTTCTGAACTCCTTACAATTATCAGGAGTACCGACACGCATTTTGAGACTGAACGTTGGTGTTCCAGTCCTGTTAATGCGGAATCTTAATGCACCAAGCTTTGTAATGGCAAACGGCTACAAGTAACACCTAGGACGAAACATTATAAAAGCTATTCGCTATTGCGAGTCTCTCATGAAGGGTTCCGTAGTGGAGGTATCCACTTACCATAACCATTATCTTCGACTAACTATTAATTGAACGTGTTTTTTTCAAGATGTGCTTTATTTCAAAAACTGCTGACTACATAAATATCGTTCAAACCAGTTTTCGTTCGCAGTTTTTTTAACGATCTACAGGATATATATTTTTTTAGATTTGTCACTCTCTTACTTTAAAAGTTAGAGGGACACACACACCCATTTTACTACTATGGCACCGTATGTCTTTCAAACGATTGACTTTGACAAACAATGGTTTTAGGAACCTCAAAGTAATTTTTAACGACCCATTTTCCACATCAGTTCCATGTATGAAGAGCCCCCCTTAATATTCAATATTAATTATTTTCTATAGCGTCGTAAAGCGGTTCACAGAATACATCTACCTACCAATTTTCAAATGTGTAAACTGAATAGTTTCGGCATAAAGTGGCTGTGACATACGGATAGACTGACAGACAGCGCGCCTATAAGGATTTCGTGTTTAGCCATTTTTGACTACGGAGCTCTAAATATACTGTTTAAGGAAATGTTTTAAATACTTCTTGCGGTTATATTTCTTATTAATGAACAGAATTAAAACGAAAATTACTTTCGAACGATGAAGGAGTTTTGTGTTACCCCGAATTTAACGTGAGCGAAGCCGCGGGCAAAAGCTAGTTATAAATAAATGCAAAATTGTCTAACACTGACATTATTCGCGATTCTGCTGACCCGCAGTTTTCCAAGTCGATTACAGTTTTGTTTATCATGCACAACACGTAATATATTGATTCTAATATACGATCAATGATTATTAATATGTACCTAATAATTAGTAACTTAGTTTTATTTATTACCTTGATTATATCGTATACTGCCAAATTTTGTCATTATATTGCTGTATTTATAAAATACAAATCAACTTTGTTAAGAGGGACCCAACTGCCTGTGATACAGTTTTTAACTAGTACAGTGTTATTTCCAATTCTCTGAACACTATTAGCCGTAAGTTTAATATAATATTATAAGAATACTATTTGTATCTGTGTTTTCTGATAAATAAATATATTCTTATTATTATTTTACCATATCTAAGTATACCTAATTATGAAGACGAAAGAATAGTATTTTATTACAATTGAAATTAATAAACTCAAAAACTAAAAAGCCGGTTAAAATTTTATTTCACCATAAGAAAAAATCTACTGAATATAAAATAAATATTTTCTGGTAACATTCTGTTAGACCCCATATAGTACTAAACGTAGAAATATGACTCTACAAGTGTGAAACTAAAGGCCCGTCTCTATACCTATAGGTACATACAATAAGGCAGCCATAATCAAGTGGAGATATCAACACACTGCTATGTAGAGGGTTAAGCGCTTAACTTTTGGGTTTCACACTACCTACTTCCTGATAATCTCGGTTAAATTATTTGGCATCAAAACATTTAAAAAAATATTTTATTTTGATTAATATCTATTTAGACATGGTAAAACTAGCGTTTAATCTAGTAAAGTATCTACACGTTTTATTATTATAGGCCCTTTTGCTCTAAGTTAATGTAAGTTACCATGTGCACCTAGCGGTTGACGTTTGAACTAGCGTCTCTATCATAGCCACAAAAACTCTCAAGGCGCTGTTACGATGATGTACAGTCGCCGTTTATTGTCTCTCACTTAGCGCGAATATTGAAGAAAAAGACACAAGAAATAAAATAAAAGAGAAGGAAATAGATAAAACGAACGCTCTATTACTCTATAACTTTAATTGCGAGATACTTAGATGTTACTAGTCTCGCTTAAAAAAAGAAGAGCTGTTTTTCGGGCAGCAGGAACATGATAAAAGCTTTACTGAGTAGGTCTTCTTGACATTATTAGCAAGGGTTGCCACTAATGTTCCTTACACACCAGACAGCATAGGTTTAGGTAAGCGAAGCTGTGTCAACTCAATCAAAAATAATGCGTGCAAACTTACATGCATTTCTACGCATCTCTTTTCGTTATATACACAACTCCGCTGCTCTCCACTTCCATGATGTGCGAAGCTGTGAGAACGATAGCTCACCTGTCTTTAGATGCAATAAGAAAGTTAAAGACATTAAAACGGCGAGAATCATGCTCTTTCATACGAACATTAAGTACTCAGACACAATTATTATCTCGTTAAGGGGATTTCGACGCGGCAGTTATCCAGTATTGAGGTCTTTTGTCTCTCAATAAAGGAGTTGTTGTAGAAGTCTATCCTTTGGGAACTTGTTTTAAACACGAACTTCAAGTCCAGGTTTTGGGATTAACAAGAACTTTTGTAAGCAGAAACAGGAATGGCATATTCTTATAAATTAGCCCGGGCTCCTTGCACTAAATATGTATTTCCTTAAAATATATTATAATTTACACTTCTATGTATAGCACATTTTCTGCAATAGTTGCCTATATAAATTTGCCAAACATTACAGAAACCGTTGCTCCATAATGACGTGACCAATATTCTTCTGTGGACGTGCCAGAAGAGCACAACAAAAAGAAATACTTTATCAATTATTTTATTAGTTTGGTCACCCCGATTTTTTTTGTGGCAACAATAATATCCCAAAATTTTTGACAATGGTTCTTTTTTGCACAAAGCTGGTGGTAATCTGTAAAAATTGGGCAAGTGCAAGTCGGACTCGCGCACAAAGGGTTCCGTACCATCATCTATAAAAGAAAATCACGTTCGTTGTATGTATACTTAAATACTTTATAAGTTTCTACCTGTTTATTAGGATCGAGTAACAAATTGCTTAAAAATTACGTTTGTTGTATGGGAGCCCCCCTTTATTATTTACTTTTTTTAAATTTAATTATTTATTTTGAAAGGTAATATACAACTACATATTCTGTAAAAAAATAAAGCGTCTACCTGTAACAGTTAGTAATTTTGAGCAAAAAATACGAAAAAAAACACGTTTTTTGTATGGGACCCCCCCTTAATTCTTTATTGTTTTTTATTTTTAGTATTTGTTGTTATAGCGGCAACCGAAATACATAATTTGTGAAAATTTCAGCTTTCTAGCTATCATGGTTTATGAGATACAGCCTGGTGACAGACAGACGGACAGACGGACAGCCAGACAGACAGACAGACAGACAGACAGACAGACAGACAGACAGCGGAGGCTTAGTAATAGGGTTCCGTTTTTTACCTTTTAGGTACGGAACCCTAAAAACCATCAACTTCTTTTTACTGAGAAAAGGCCGGATCTGAACCGTACCAGATATTGAAGAATCTTTAAAGTTATATAACATACATACTAGACTCGACCTGCGGCTTCGCCTCGTGAATTGCACACCTAAACCTTCCTCAGGAATCAGAATATCATTTGGTGAAATACTACAAAGATCCGTTCGATTGTGTTTGATTTTAACGCGGAATAGACGGCCGAAGGACTACATTTTATCATATGTACACCAGAATAGCATACCTTTGATTCGATAACCGACCCCACACTAGCGAAACCGCGGACAAAAGCTAGCATTTATTATAAAAATATCGACCTTGGAAACAATAATCTTAATACAGAGTACAAAGTACATTGATGACCGTCGGTTGGACCTTTGTACGGTGCATGAGTGACCCATAATAAAGTGCTTATTGAGGGCAAATGTATCCAATGATTCGAAATTCAACACTTGTTAAGTGATTTCAAGTGCACCGGGTGAAGAGCATTGTCACATTGTTGCCTTGAATTATCGCGACAATAACTCTTTATTAACCTCATAAAGAGATTTTTCTAGAAGACATTGTCAGGTCTTTGTACGCCTATAAAGCGCATCCTTCGTCCACTACCTATAAAACGAAATAGGTAAATATACTATTTTATAGGTTTGAGTATCCTTTGTTCATGAGTGTAAGTTTTATTGAAATCAATTTCGCCATTTTAGAGATCTTTAGCAACATAGGGAAAGACAGACAGACAGACAGACAGACAGACATAAATTCTAAAAAACATCAAGTATTGCTTTTTAGCATTTTCCTAGATTTTTTAGCAAATTTTCGTCAAAATATCTTTAATGTACAGACTTTTTCACCTCTACAGTTTTATTATAGTATATAGATTGCTATTACACAACTCATTATCATCCTCTTAGCGTTATCCCAGTTTCAATCTAGGGTCTGCTTACTAGTCTTACCGGATTTGGCTGAATATGCTTTTCCACAGAGCGACTGCCTGTTTGAACTCCGCAACCCGAAGGGATAGCGATATTCAATTATTTGACTAGTGTCAGTTTATTTAGAAGGTACTGACACCCTGTAACGACTGTCAAAGATCTTCATGACAACCGGGACCGACGGCTTAACGTGGTCTCCGAGGCACGGAACCAGCGATAATCAACAATTCAATACGCACATAACTCCGAAAAGTCATTGGTGCGCGCCGTGGATTCGAACCCGATACCCTCTGCATGGCAGTCTGTTGGTATCTCGACTAGGCTATCGCTGCCTTAATTGCTATTACACAAATTAATTTGCATGTATTTCTCCTAAGTATCTATACATATAATAAAATGGTAGGAAAGTCAAAACTGTACATTGAATATTTTTTTAAATGAATACTTGGGGTGTGATCTACTATCGATACCGAGGCCAAAAATATAGTTTTTAGAATTTTTGTCTGTTTGTCTGTTTATCTGTTTGTCCTTATATCCGGGATAAAGTAAAAAAGTACTGCATGGATTTACTTCAAATTTGGCACAAATATTATTAAAAAGTCGGGTCACCATATAGGCTACATATTATCACGCTATAACCTACAGGGAACGAGCAGAGAACTTTTATTTCTTCAACGCATTCTGTAACAACGTGTAATGTAACAATGCATATTTGAATGCTGTTATTATGTTAACTATGTTATAAACTAGCTTCACACTATAAAAATCACGCAATATAAGTAACTTAGGCTGATAAAAATAATTATTTAAATATAAGTAGAGTTAAGACAATTTTAATGCAGCGCCATCTAAGAGAGTTCAAAAACATCAAGTCTAATTACATGTGTAAGCCCTTTTTGGATATAAATAATTTAAATTTGAACATGTTGGCGACGTTAGAAGTTGTTTCCAAAAGTCATAGATGGAGTTGTACCTACATTTTCTTCTTAAATTTTTTATTTTTAATTCGTTTCAGAGATGAACAAGACTATTAGTTGAAGTTATTTTATTAATTAACTACACCATCGCCACACTAGATTGCTTACATCATTTCTGTCAGAATAAATAGTAATAGAGTTAGAACAAAATAAACATTTTGGTCACATTGGTGTAATTATTGCTTCCTAATTAGTATATTTTCATGTCGCATGTAAACTTGCTTTAAATTATCTTCCGGGATATACATATAGCACGTACCTTTGTTTGGATTAACTGTATATAAACATTAGTGAGATTGGAACTAGCTAGATTATTTTTACTCACACACAGCCATTTATTTATTGTTACGTCTGAAGCGGTTTGGAGGATACTGGTGTTCTCTATACATGAGAAACATCCTACCGTAATGCATTTACACGACCACCTAGAGAACGGCCAGCGCATATATTTTGATCCCGACAGCGTTGCTGAGCACTTGGAAAATCCGCGTCAATCAACTCTCTTGGCATTTTTCAGGCTCTGTAAAATCGATCAGTTTGGGAGGTCCCTTACGTATGACGAGATGCCTTCATATTACACGTACGACAAGCAAAAGGGTGTATTTAACCGACGTTGACGAGGAGGTGCTGTGGAAGGTTTTCCGGGAAGTTTCAAGGACACCGCATTTTGTAGAGTTTATACCGTACACACAAATAATGTCGAATGCTATTTTCTGCGGTTGTTACTTCACACGGTCCGAGGCCCAACGTCTTTCCCCTTTCTGAGGACATTTGATAGCTTGGAGTATCCCACTTACCGCACAGCCTGCGTAGTACGTCACTTTCTCGACGGTGACCAATACTGGGATGACAACCTCGTGGAGGCGAGCGTCAGTGACAGTCCCAGCCGCATGCGTCATCTGTTTGACGTCATCTTGGTGTTTTGTGGAAACGCGGTATTACGCGCGGTATTACGCGCGGTATTACGCGCGAGTCGCGAACGCGGTAGCTTTCTGGGAGAAGTACCGCCATTATCTGTCTGAAGATTTTCTACGAGCTTTGAGGCGTGTTACTAGAGACGAAGTCGAAGTAACTGATGACCGCGTGCTGAACACCTGTCTCAGTTCACTTCAAGACGTGGTCATTTGTATCAGCGGCAATCCACTGGTCAAATATTTGTTACCAGCTTCCCAATCATCACCGCATCAAGACCGTGAAAATTGGGAGTATAATGCTGAGACAATTTGAAATGACCACCTTACGAATTTTACGATACCGTCCTTGAAAGCGTTGGGCAAAGCCAGACTAAAATGTTTTTATTGGATGCTCCTGATGGAACAGGAAAAACATTTGTTACTACTGGCATACTTGCAGAGGTCAGGAGGCAAGGCAAAATTGTCATTGCTGTAGCGTCGCCGGCAATCGCTGCCACACTGCTTCCGGGTGGCAAGACAGCACATACCATGTTTAAAATTCCCATGAGAGCGCCGTAATACCCGTTTGTGGTGTGTCACGTAACAGTGATATGGGACACGTGCTCAAGGATTGCTCTCTGATCGTATGGGATGAGCGTACGATGGCCAATAGGAAGGCAGTTCAGGCCATGGACAGAACCCTGCAGGACATCCGCAGGAACGAGCATTTAATGGGTGGTCACAGTTCCGTTCAGTGACGATTCCCGACTAACGCTTCCCGTGGTGACGCGGGGATCGAGGGCTGACGAGGTGAGTCATCATCTTCATCATCATCAGCCTTTAACAGTCCACTGCTGGACTAGGCCTCTCCTTTGAAAGGAGGAATTGGCCTACTATACCACGCTGGCCAAACGGGTTGGTATAGGGTTTGTATCAAGTTTTCCTTCTCTTACAGTGCTGTTCTTGCTCCTTCTGTCGGCTCTTACTACACCCATGGTATGATATGGGGTGGTGACATTCCGTATTCTTAATCCGTCACCACACGGACAAGGTGAGTGCTTCGTTGAAATTATCTTTGTTGTGGTCACGTGTTCGTATGCTGCGCTTGACCATTAATATGAGAGCTTAGCTTGGCGTCAATGCACGTGTTCAACAATTCTAAGATGTCTTTCTAAGTCTTGGCGAAGACACTCTACCAGAGGAGAGAGTCAGTAGAGTTGTATCCAGCTTAGAATTATACAGCTGTATACCGTAATAGCAGAATTCGTGAGTGTGTGAGTCCTATTAGTGAGGCCTATTTTGACGCCAAAAATGATCAGGCTGTAGCAATTAACGAATGCATTCTCTCGGAAATTGAGAAGAATGAAGTGGTCTACACCTCTATAAACACTGTCGTTGAGCAAGAAAACGCCACACATTATCCCGTGGAATTTTTGAACTCCCGGTCAGCAAGTGAACTTCCAGCGCATAGCATCAAGCTGAAGGTTGGTGTCCCGATTATGCTTCTTCGGAACCTATCTCCTCCGAAGTTGTGTAACGTGACCCGCCTGAAAGTCATCTCGCTCCACAGACACACCATTTAGGAAATTCTTACGGGTTGTGGCGTCAGCGAGGCAGTATTTATACCACGCATGAATGCGTGGTATAAATACTGCCTCGCTGACGCCACAACCTCATAATCATAATTACCTCATAATTCAAGCGCATACAGTTCCCCGTGAGTGTTTGCTTCGCGATGACCATCAATAAGTCGCAGAGGCAGACATTGAGGGCAGCGGGTGTCCTGTATGTCGCTTGCTCCTGCGTCACCAGTCCTGACTCTCTTTACATTTTGGCTGCGGAGAGCCAAACCACAAATGTTGTATATCGAGAAGTCCTATAAGTATGTATTTTACCCTATTATGTACTCCTTATTTTCTCCATCTGCTTCAGTCACAACTTTTGACTAATAATTCAGCATAATTCAGTAAAATCACCATAAAGTCATTTATTCAAAGCAGGCTGAAAAACAGACAGCGGAGGCTTAGTAATAGGGTTCCGTTTTTTACCTTTTAGGTACGGAACCCTAAAAACCATCAACTTCTTTTTACTGAGAAAAGGCCGGATCTGAACCGTACCAGATATTGAAGAATCTTTAAAGTTATATAACATACATACTAGACTCGACCTGCGGCTTCGCCTCGTGAATTGCACACCTAAACCTTCCTCAGGAATCAGAATATCATTTGGTGAAATACTACAAAGATCCGTTCGATTGTGTTTGATTTTAACGCGGAATAGACGGCCGAAGGACTACATTTTATCATATGTACACCAGAATAGCATACCTTTGATTCGATAACCGACCCCACACTAGCGAAACCGCGGACAAAAGCTAGCATTTATTATAAAAATATCGACCTTGGAAACAATAATCTTAATACAGAGTACAAAGTACATTGATGACCGTCGGTTGGACCTTTGTACGGTGCATGAGTGACCCATAATAAAGTGCTTATTGAGGGCAAATGTATCCAATGATTCGAAATTCAACACTTGTTAAGTGATTTCAAGTGCACCGGGTGAAGAGCATTGTCACATTGTTGCCTTGAATTATCGCGACAATAACTCTTTATTAACCTCATAAAGAGATTTTTCTAGAAGACATTGTCAGGTCTTTGTACGCCTATAAAGCGCATCCTTCGTCCACTACCTATAAAACGAAAGCTGAAAAATCGAATAAGGTTTAGAAAACGAATCTGTATTACAACATAGTCATGTCTTTCATAAAAAATATAGGTAGGTGTCGAAATGAGAATCTCCTCCTTTTTGAAGTCTGTTAATAAAACACTGCGCTTTGGAAGAAATGTCAACAAATTCGTTTTATCCATGTCACCACCACAGCAAGATTACAATCATTAATAGGTATATTATTTTCTTCTTAGATCTTTTTGCGAAGTATTCTAAAGAAAATAGAAGCACTAAATAGCTAGTAACGAACTTAACTGTAATAGTAGACTTTTTAAAGAAAAGTAAGCAAGCAATGAAAGGTTTAATATACAAACCCTTGGACTGAACCAAAATTCTGCTCTAAGTCACAGATTACAGACAGATCTTTACTAAACCTTTATGGACATTTTTTATATGACAAATCCCAATACCATTTATATTTCTGCAAATGTACATTTTCATTTGATACCTAAGAAGTCACAATAATTTCGTAAATATTTTAGCTCTACTTACCTACTTAGAAATCTTTATCACGATGTCTAGTGTATGTCATATTAAATTTTCTTATGACATCACACAGCCTGCTTACAGTCAAGACGCTCCTAGCTATATACTATAGTAAGCTCAGAAGATATAATATTTTTTTTTTATGAGATAGGGGGCAAACGAGCAGATGGATCGCCTGTTGTTAAGCGATTACCGCCGCCCATGGACACCCGCAACACCAGACGTGTCACAAGTGCGTTGCCGGCCTTTTAAAAAAGTAATACGCTCTTTTCTTGAAGGTTTGAAGGTCGTATTGGTTCGGAAAAACCGCAGGCGACAGATCATTCCACAGTTTAGATGTGCGAGGCAGAAAGTTTCTAGAGAAACGCACCGTTGTGGATTGCCAGCCATCTAATGGAAATGCTGTCGCGTAGAACGATGGCGGCAAGAGGCGGCAGGGATTAATCTGAACAGAGCACTCCCCACAGTAGTAGCGATAAAAGATGCATAGCGAGGCTACATCTCTACGTAGCGCCAAGGGGTCTAACCGATTGCAAATATCTTGGCAGTCGACTATTCGAGTGGCTCTCCGTTGGATGCGGTCCAGAGGGAGAAGCTGGTACTGGGGTGCCCCTGCTCAAAGATGAGAACAGTATTCCATATGCTGCCGTACCTACGCCTTATAAAGGAGCAAGCGGTGGGCCGTAGTGAAATACCGTCTCGATCTATTGAGCACGCCAAGCTTCTTCGAGGCTAACTTAGCCTTACCCTCTAAGTGACCGCGGAACTGGACTTCGCTCGATATGTCGACACCAAGTATTCCAATACTGGAGGAGGCAGTTAAGGGAGTGCTCTCTAAACGAGGACATACGACCATCGGCAGTTTTTTAACGGTGAACACGCAGACTTATGTCTTTGTGGGGTTAATTTGGACCAAATTTCAGACACAAGTTTATTTCGGCTCTCGATGACTTTTTCCCGAGAAATGATGGCGCGGCCGGTATATAAAGCATCGCCGGTGCTGTAATCTGCATAACAATGAATGCCGCTGTCTAGCAACATATCATTGATATCCAGGAGGAACAAAGTAGGTGACAGCATGCAGCCTTGAGGGACACCAGCATTTACAAACAAGACGTCAGAGCATTCACCGTCGACTACGACCTTTATGCTTCTGTCTGTAAGAAAGCTGGTGACCCATTCGCATAATTTCTCGGGCAGCCCATAGGAAGGGAGCTTTGAAAGAAGCGCTTTATGCCAGACCCGATCGAAGGCCTTCGCTATGTCCAAACTGACCGCCAAAGCCTCCCCCTTTGTCTCGATCGCCTGTGCCCAACGATGTGTCAGGTATACTAGAAGATCACCAGCCGACCGACCCTTACGAAAGCCGTATTGCTGGTCACTAAGCAGCTGATTATCCTCCAGAAACCGAAGGAGCTGGCAGTTAATAATGAACTCCATTATCTTCGAAAAGAGGGAGGTTATGGCTATCGGTCTGTGGTTGGACGGGTTAGAGTGATCGCCTTTTTTAGGGATCGGGTGGACAAATGCTGTCTTCCACGATGTTGGGACTACCCCAAAAGAGTAAGAGAGCCGAAAAAGACGTGTTAAAACTGGTGCCAACTCTGGAGCACACATCTTCAACACAATAGGAGGAATTCCATCAGGACCACTCGACTTATGGATATCGAGGGACAGAAGTGCCATACGGACTGCGCGTTGGTGGAACCGAATATCCGGCATACAGCCCTTGAACAGCGGTATGGTAGGCGGTTTCTGTCCCCCGTCATCCAAGGTCGAGTTGGACGCAAAGAATTTGCCCAGAAGATCGGCTTTCTCCTTTGCGTCGTGGGCCAAGGAGTCATTGCCCATGTGTAGCGGTGGAAAGGATGGCTTACAGAAATTCCCTTCGATAGCTTTGGCAAGAGACCAGAATGCACGAGTTTCTTAAGGAAGAAGCTCAAGCCTCTCGCCAATTCTACCGATGTGCTTCGACTTCGCACTAGCAATATATCTTTTGAAGGACCTGGAGGCAAAGTTATACTCCTTTTTTAATGCGCTGGTATTTTCATCCCGTGCCGCCAGCGCATCAGCCCAGGCTTGGTAAGCTTCCTGCTTTCTGCGAGAAGCCTTTTTGGGAGATGAACCAAACCAAGGCCTAAATTTGCCACCAATGGGGACCACAGAGGGTGGAATGAAAAGTTCCATACCTTGTAGCACCACATCAGCAACAGAATCAGCAGCGGCAGCGGCGTTGGGATCATTCGGTGAGAAGCATACTTGTCCCCAAGGATAGGACGCAAAGAATTTCCGCATCCCATCCCAATCTGCTGACTTGTAGTGCCACGCACGGCGACTGCGTGCAACCCGCGATCGCAGCGAGCACGTGAGAGGCACTATACTCCGTACAAGGCAATCGTCTGAGGAGCCAAGTGGGGCGCCTACGGATACCTTGTAGCCGTCCGGATGAGAAGTCAGCAGAAGGTCCAGCAGTGAAGGATTCTGGCTGGGAGTTCGAAAGTCGAAGTCTGGGATTCCCGTGGGCGTGGTAACCAGTTGTGTCAGGCCATAAACCAGGGTGAAGTCGTGAACAGATCTCCCCGCATGATCAGTTTGACTGGAACTGAGTCAGTCGGCGTGATGGGCGTTAAAATCGCCAAGCAAGATGATCTCTGCTGACGGGATTTATTGCTGCACAAAGTCTGAAGCCATTTGGATGTGCTCAATGAGTCGGTCAGTTTCGGTATCACCGCTATGGGACCTATAAAGGCAAGCATAGACGCGGGGGTGGTCGTCGCTATCTATACGTAGCCATAAGGTGCAGAGGTCCCTACCAAGGTGTTTTTGCTCTTTTTAAGGGAATTTTCGAGCGCAGTTTTTCCCCCCCCAAAGTACGAGGGGCGGCCTGGGCATCCACGCTTAGATGCGTTGTGTCCTGAACCCGGACGTCCAGAGAGGGATTCTCCAACGCTAGAGCAGTTGGTGCTCTCCTGGGGTAGCAAAAAGTTTTTCAACTGCACCATCATACGGGGGGTTGGGGGATTGGGCCTCCGGTATCCTGACTCACTCGGCGAAACACAACGCAAGCGTTGTTTCACGCCGGTTTTCTGTGAGGCCGTGATATCACTCCGGTCGAGCCTGACCCATTCGTGCCGAAGCATGGCTCTCCCACGGTTAATAATTAATATATCATATAGTACCTACCCCACAATATCCAATAACATGTACACCTACCAATAATATGTATGATGTGAGGATATATTCGTATTCATATTGCAAACAGTGGTCAAAAACATTACCCTTCCTCGTCTGACAAAGACAAAATCAAACCTAACAAACAAATTCATCAAAACGTCACAAACTAAACTACATACGTACATAAATCTGTTTTCAACCTAACATCACTTGTAGGTACGGATAGCGACATCTGCGAAAAATAAAAGTAAGCTCTACAAAAGGGATTTGTAACCTAGGGAGCAAGGAATAATACAGCCCACAGTGCCCCGGTGAAAGCTTTGGAAAAGTCCTAGACGGTTCTCAGAGAATATAATACTCGAAGCTTTGCAACTAGATGGCGTTAGCTGTTGTTTCAAAACACAGCTGTGCTGTTTATAACTTTAAACAATATCGTTGAAGGTTTTACTAATAGTAGCAACATCAGCGTGTAAAATAAACTTTTAAACCTTAAATAATAATATGTTTTAGCTATTCGACTGTTGGGCACGGGTCTCTTCCCACTATGAGTAGGAATTATCAGACTATATTTCACCACGCCAAATGCGGGTTGGCAGGCTCCACATATCTTTCAAATAATTAAGATTACACTCGTCATATCTTTCGGTAATTATGGACTATATCTTGTTTTCATAAAATAACAATTTCGTTGTATAAATGGCGTTGTGATTTAAGTTCAGCGGTAACATCGGCGTTTAAAATTGTGTTGTGGGTTCGATCCTAGCCCAGAGCCTCCGATAATTTCATGGGTGTCTTGAACTCGATCGTAATATAGAGCCCGGTTTAATATGTTTATTTTATAAACAAATTACAAAAGAGTATTTCACACTTTTTAAATATTGAGGATGGATGGATGATGTTGCCATAAATCTGCTGAATTCGATGTCTTGTCTTACTAGTATTATAAATATGGGAGTTTATGAATTTGTATGTATGGTTGACTGTATGTGTTCACGGTTGCCTGTTTTTCGCTTCGCAGTAATACATTACGAGTACATCTTACACATCAGAATAGCACATAGGCTAATAGCACCTTTTGTCCTCATCATAGAATAAGCACGTGAGCAAAGTTCCAAGCAAAAGCCAGAATATAAAAACTTTGACACAACTAAGTACTAACTTTATATACCTACTAGTCGACGCCAGCGGCTTCGCACGCACATATTTTCGAATTGTCCGTTTTGCCCGATCCCGTCTGAATTTCGGGAAATCCCGTTTTAGTGCACCCCTCCGGTCCCCAAGGAACATACATGCTAAATATCAGCTTCTTACGCCTAGTAGTTTCGGCTGTAGCTTGTCTGGCAGTCAGTCAGTAACGCAAGTATTTTATATATACAGATTTCGAAGTTTAGCTAAAGATCGAACTAAGTTTAAATAATCCCTTGTTTTGAAACAGACTCGTAAAAAACAGATAAGTAAAAAGTGACATAGTTGTGGCATTAGACGTGTGATGAAAGACCGGGTGTTCGAATCCCAGACGTTGCTGTCAATGTTGAAGGTTACGGCAACGGCTAGTCCAAGTCTATAAATCAGTATTTCATTTGATTCGTTCGCCTGTACTGACTATAGGAACATGTATCTATTAATTTTCCAACCTGGCAGTTAGTACTTAACGTTTTCATAGTAGAGCCTTCCTGATTTTAGCGTGAATATCGAAATATAGTAACAGTATCTAAAATACTGTTGCATTTCGTTGCAGCAAGAGTGCTAAGATCTTCATGACAGCCGGGATCGACGGTTTAACGCGCTCTCCGAGGCACGGGGTAAGCGATAATTAACAATGTAATACGCACATAACTTCGAAAAGTCATTGCTGCGCTCCGTGGATTCGAAGCCGATACCCTCTGTATGGCAGTCTGTTGGTATCTACACTAGGCTATCGCTGCCTACGTATTACCTTATTATGGATACCTATATAAATAGGTAACATCATGTGTGGCCGCATTATATTATTATCGCATTCTATTATAGTGTTTGGAGCTGTTTATCCTTAATACAGGCTATTTCATAGCCTAGCTAGGAAAACAGTAAACCATCCACTATATTGTGTAGTAAACTACTTCACAGATACTGTAACTACTTACCGTTGCATGTTGCATACTACAATTATTTACTGGCCAATAAATAAATATAAAAAAAATATTACTTATCGAATCATGTGTTTTAATTGAAGCGAGAACTACTAATCAATTCTCGAGAAAACGGCTTTATATTATAGTTTCCTAATCTTGTAGTTACCCCCGTGTTATTAACGCCTAATGCGCTGCATTCGCGGCTAATAGCGTGATGTCATAACCTATAGCTTTTCTCGATAAATGGACTATTTAATGAAAACCATCAACTCGGACCAGTATTGCCTAAGATTAGCGCGTTTAACTAAACAATCTCTTCTTCGTCGTCATGTTAGGACAGAAATCTGTATATATAAAATCCTTGCGTTACTGACTGACTGACAGACAAGCTACAGCCGAAACTATTTGGCGCAAGAAGCTGAAATTTAGCATGTATGTTCCTTGGGGACCGTAGGGATGCACTAAGACGAGATTTCCCGAAATTCCCACGGGATCGGGCAAAACGGGAGATTCGAAAATATGTGCGTGCGAAGCCGCTGGCGTCGACGTCGAGTTATCTATATTACTAGAGGATGCCCGCGGTTACACCCGCGTTATTTAAGGCTACTGCTCTGCTCCCGTCGCTCACAGCGTGATTTTATATACCCTATAGCCTTCCTCAATAAATGGGCTATCTAACACTGAAAGAATTATTCAAATCGGACCAGTAGTGCCTGAGATTAGCGCGTTCAACCAAACAAACAAACTCTGCAGCTTTATATATTAGTATTAGATTAGCATAAGATATAAGATTAAGGTATGTACCTACATTAATCTAGTTTAAAGTTTCATCATTTCAAAGCCCTATTCAAAATGCTTTTTATTTCCAAAACAAAAGATGTAACGCATTTTAAGTATCATAAATGACACAATTAGAAATTAGTTTAACTAGCAGCAAAACAGTACATGACAGTTGACCTTTAAATCGTGCGTAGTTAGTAGTACTAATCCTACGACAGCCTCGGCAAATTGGACACCGGCATCATTACAACGCGATCATTAAAACAATACTCAATAATACAGCTTCAGGTAAATCCACTATTAGTCAACATCAGCACAAAGCTTGTGAACCTGATATTACTGTACAGAGCAAATACACATGTTTATAGGCAGATATGTAGGTATGTGCTATTTACAGTAGGTATAGAGGTATGCATATAGATACACATGCTATTACCTCATAGTGGCCCGTTCCTAGAACAATTCGTTAGGTAGTGCCATCGCAAATTCGTCTGCCTAAATATATTCGGTTTGATTGGTTTCAAAACTCGACAAATTGTAGTACCAACGGCGTAAATGCTAAAATATATATCAGTGCGTAGAATAGAGATTTTCGGTGAACAAAGTTCTGCAAATATCACATAAAGGTTTTACTATTAAGTTTTTTAGACCCCACTAATATTCGTCCACATCTAAATGCCAGTTTGAGAAATAGGCATGTCATATACACAGCGATAGCCTAGTGGAGAGACCGACAGACTGCTACACGGAGGGTCTTGTGTTCGAATTGGCGCGCAACTTATGGCCCTACACTTCTCACAGTAAGAAGATGTCGGTGCCCAGCAGTGAGACTTTTAAACGGAGCTGATGATGATTAATAAACCAAGTCATTGACGGCGATAGCTCAATGTTGTGGCGTCGAATCTGTTGGCTTTAGAACTAACATTTAGTTTTGGCTTATAATTATGTCTATTAAGTAGGTATAGCAATATTTTTACTCAATACTTGATACCTATTAATAAAATATATACTACATGATAACATGACAGATCAATAAAATATTCAGCGTACTCGTCGCATCATTGGAATGATTACGTCAAACGAAATTGCTTTCACAAAATAAAACAAACTTACAAAATAAAATGTCGCCGGCAATCATCTCGTCCCTCTATGACGATTTAAAAAACATATTTTATTCCAATACAGATGAGGATACAGGCGTGAGTCTATAAAAAAATTAAAAAAAAAAATTTCGCCAGTCAATCACTTTGCTGTTACCGCGTGGTTTTAATAAATGACGTATCGAGCGCGGACAAAAAGAAGCGAAAAAGGGGACGAATATGAGCTCTATATGGCAAATACTAGTTTTTGGGGTTCCGTAGGCAAAAAACGCCACCCTTATAGGTTCGTCATGTGTGTCTGTCACAGCCATTTTATTCCGAAAGTATTGCGACCACAGATTTGAAAATTGGTAGGTGATGATGCATTCTGTGAACCGCTTGACGATTTTTATACAAATTTATAAAAAAATGAAGGTTGACTCCCATAGGACAAACCTGAAGAACATTTTTCTTCGTCAGTCCTATATTTGTGGGGTGTCTATAGATATCATCATCATTACCATCAGCCTTTAACAGTCCACTGCTGGACTAGGCCTCTCCTTTGAAAGAAGGAATTGGCCTTCTATACCACGTTGGCCTAACGGGTTGGTATAGAGTTTGTATCAAGTTTTCCTTCTCTTACAGTGCTGTTCTATGCATAATATGCTCTCTCTGTCGGCTCTTACGACACCCATGGGATGATATGGGGTGCTGACAATCGGTATTGTTAATCCATCACCACACGGACGATATTAGTCTATAGATAAGTCTTTAAAAATGTTCAATTTGTTACTGTCTCTACTATACAAATGCAAATGTGTACACATGTTCCGTTTTGAAGACAAAGAAGCCGGACCGAATTTGATAAGTTTTAGCATATTATTATACCTACACACAAATAGATTAAAACCTTGGACTGACGTAGGCTTACTTCAGTTGCGAAGATAAAAGTTCAATGGGTTGCTGATATTGATGGTGAAATAGTTATTTGTGCAACAAGAGAGCAAAGTTGTTTTTTGTTTCGAGTGCTGATTTTGAGTCAAGAGCAAGCGAAGGATTCTATGATTGATTCACGAGCGTAGCTAGTGAATCAAAGTTAGAATCCTGAGCGTGGTGAGGGACTCAACAGCACGAAATACAAAAAACTTTGCTCTCGTGTAGCACACATAACTTTTCACCACAGCAGTGAGAACACAGTCATTTTACTTAGGAGACAAAGAAATGAACAGGAATAGATTGAATTCTGAATAATCACTTGTTGATTTAACTCTTCTGGTGTTAAAGTACAGTCATCATCGCTAGTTTCACTCATCTTTTTAGATTATTTAATATATTAATATAATTTAACACGTTACGCTATACCTACTGTATCAGCATCAGCGAAATTTTTATTCCCGCTACTTTTTTAAATCGCGTTTTAATACCGCGTCCCTGATGTTACTTTTCAAATGTATCATTGTTGTAATTCTAAATAAAAATTTATTGGTTAAATACTAATTTCATACTACTAATTAGACTTATTTTTATTAAAATCCAATTATAAATTAAACATGTAAACAATAACATACAAAAAAGTAATTTCTTTATTACAAATATCTTTTTTTTTGCGTTGCCGTAGGTGCTTTCTTTGAGGTCGAATTCCAAAATCGAATTTCGAATTCGAAGGGGTTTGTTTTTTCACTTACTTTTTATATGCATATGAAAGAGACAGAGCACAGTAAAATTCGAATGTTTGAATTTCGAAATGGCTGAATAATGTCAATTCTTGACACTGAAGATTGAAAAATTAAAAAGCTACTTTTACTCACGCTCGAATCAAAATCGCGTTTTGTTCATTGTTGTCTCGCAGCAAATGCGGCATGTTTGAGCTGCTGTGGTGAAAATAAGTTTTTTTTTATTTATTTTTATACATTCACGCCTGTATCCCCGAAGACCCCTTCAGGCAGAGGTATAATATTACACTCACACGGGGGAGCGTGCCTATTGCCGTTAACGGGCACGTCACTAGACTCCGTGCTCCTACTGAGAATTCGTAAAAACCTAGAAACACTTTTGCCCGATTCGGGAATCGCACCCGGGACCTCCGATCAGAAGTCGCATACGCTATCCACTGGACCACGGAGGCAGTCAGAAAGCGGTTGTCCTTTAAAACTACGTATAAAATATTACTTAACAATGATTGATACAATTTTTGAGGTCATTCGCAAAGTAAAGTTTAATATAATACTAGAAGATGTAAATAGCCACGCCCGTACATTTCTTTTTTCAATTCAGCCGTTTCTTCCTTGTCACGTTGGAATTTTGACAAGTTTTACAGCATAGACGAATTTCGGCTTCCTGCACCCAAAAGTTTTAACTTTGTGTTGTCTGCTAATCAGTAGCATTAGAATTGTATATACTTAGAAAGAATTTAGAAGTTTTGCTATACATTAAATATACCAAATTTTCAATAGAAAAGCACTTTTGAAGTAAATTACCTATATTATTCTTAGCTAAGGCTGCAAACAGGAGCACCATTGTCTCGACAACCAGTAAGCGATAGTGAATGTAAAGTCAATCACACGTCTTGCTCGTCCAATTAAAGGAATCAACGCCGTCCGAAGGAATTACCGCACTAATAGCACAAGGAGACTAAATCCAGTTAAAGTCTATCCTAATAAATTAAGATCTTTTAGATGAGATTCTCCAATTTATCAATTGGCCTCTACATACATAACAAACCCTGCACTAGGGTTTTACTGTGGGAATTCTATATTTTAGTACCTAGTGTTATTTTCCCTGAATATATGATCGATGTTTATAACAATGAAATCGTTTCTAAACTCATGCTTTTTTTACGCAGATTAAAAAAGTATTAACACAAAGCTTCCATTGCAGTAAGTAATAAGATCAATAAGATCAATTCTTAAAAGGAATTTCAATACATATAACCATCTTGATAAAGTCGCGTAAAAGGTTACAACCAAGTATCATCATCAACAGTTTTGTTGTCATTAACAGTCCACTGCTGGACTAGGCCTCTCCTTTGAAAGGAGGAATTGGCCTACTATACCACGCTGGCCAAACGGGTTGGTATAGGGTTTGTTTCAAGTTTTCCTTCTCTTACAGTGTACTGTTCTCTGCATAATATGTTCCCTATGTCGGCTCTTACGACACCCATGGGATGATATGGGGTGGTGGCATTCCATATTCTTAATCAGTCACCACACGGATAACTAACAACTAACGGATAGATAACTAACAACTAAGTATAGGCGACTTAAATGAAAATTAAACCGAAGGAAGGCATGGTTAACAGTTAGTAATAGGTAAACTACTACTCAGGACCATTAAAGTAAAACCCACGTTCACAAACCGTCGCGAGACTACACAAACTGGAAAATCAGTTACTACTTTATCAATCTGCTACTGAAATTCAGGAAACCAATTTATCCACTTGCATCAGCATCGTCTGCGTAGGGCCCCTTTCGAGCGCGTTTATTACTGTAAGTAGATGAAAATAAACGAATATTCTGTGCTCGAAGTAATTTCCGTCAATGTATTTTCTATCGTGGCGTAAACAAAGTTAACTATATCAGTCTATCAAAATAGAATTGCAATTTACAATACGTCTTTCTATCTTTTTATTGGTCTTTGATAGTGTTCACTTTCTCATCATAATAGATAACTGAAATTGCCGCACAATTGGAAGCAGCAAATACAGTGCTCTAGTTTGCTAATAATTATTTTTTAATAGAGGGATTTCATAGGTATATAAGACAAAGTTTTCATGAAATAAGTAATCAACTAAATACTTTCACCAGTTTGCACAAAATGCCATGACGGTGATGCTTTATCGCCTTCAATGGTTTGGTCGAAAATCAACTACTGTTGACCTTGCAGTATACCTTAGAGTGGTGCAGAGATTAAAAGTAGGTGTATTGTAGAAGTGAGTGAAGAAGAACTTTTTTAGCATAAACGTTATACATATTATATACATACTTTAAAAATACATACGTTTGATAATACAAGAACATATTAATAATTAAGTACCTATACAAAATATAAAATATATAGTAATTATAAACTAAGGATACATAACTAATTATAATAATCTATCTATATACTATAATAAAACTGTAGAGGTGAAAAAGTCTGTACATTAAAAATATTTTGACGAAAATTAGCAAAAAAATCTAGGAAAATGCTAAAAAGCAATACTTGATAATTTTTAGAATTTATGTCTGTCTGTCTGTCTGTCCGACGTCTTTCCCTATGTTGCTAAATATCTCTAAAGTGGCGAAATTATTTTCAATAAAACTTACACTCATATACAAAGGATACTCAAACCTATAAAATAGTATATGTTATATCACAATCGGTTGAGTGGTTATCGGTGTACAGCTTGACCTCTCCTTTGTACGTAGTCCTAAACAAAACAGGGATCATCCAAAACTGGTTATTTAAATGTGTGGTGCCATCTATGATCATTATATGTCTGTGAGTAAAAGTAAAGTTAGTCTAAATAGGTACCTTCAAAGTGTTTTATGGCTATTTACCCGACTTCAAAAAAGGAGGCGATTCTTAATTTCATCAGTATATTTTTACGTATTGTCGATAAATAGATTACTGAAACCGAGCAAATTTATAGTTATCCTTCCGACTGATAGATGTCACTATTTTCAAATAATTTTCTAGCAAAATAAATGTTTCTTGCAAAAAAGACAATAATTATGTGTCGGGTATCATTCTGTTATTAAAAAAATAATAGAGAATAATATTCGGCACTTTCATAAACAAAAAGATTGTCGATTAGTCCATATTATTTTCTATCTCGGTCGGTTTGTATTTGTAAACATAGATGGCGTTTTCCGAATGGCGATGTTAAGATTCTCCGTGGATTGAGTGGGTTCTCGGTTAATTTTCTTTCGTTTTCGTCGGATTGGTGTCTTAGTTGTTTCTTTTGAATAATTAATGTGGATGTGTTTCTTTGATTTCTTTCGTTCGTTCGTGTTCTGTACTGAATTTGGGAATAATGAGACACCTGTCTCATTATTCCCAAATTCCCACACCTCACGTAGGTGGGAATCCGTGGGTGGGAGACTGAGGCCTGAATTCAGATACCTCTTGAGTAACTCAACGGGGCTATCTTACTTTCGGCAGGCCAGCCCTGCCGAAAGTATTCGTAGCCCTGTGTGTATTTTCTAAATAAATCGCCGGGACAAACTTGAAACAGCTGGAATCGACCCCCGAACATGTTGTTTTTGACATGGTCAGTTATATGTGGCATGTTCACGAGTAAGCGGTAAATATAATTTACATTTTCTATACGAAGGTGGTTTAACAGTTAGATAATGTTGTGTATAAAGAAAGTCTCTAATGATATCCCTACTATCCCTACTTCCCTACTTAATATTATAAATTCGAAAGTATGTATGTATGTATGTTCCGTTTTCACGCTAAAACGGCTGAACCAATTTTGTTGAAATTTAATATCGAGATATATTGGACCATGGAGACGGACATAGGCTACTATAAGTTGCAAAAATTAAACTGGCAGGTATTGTAGGGAGGGTAGAAGTTTGTGCAGCACAAAGGTCATTGGGCACCTGAGTATGGATACCATACCCATGGCGGACTCAAACGAAATATAGCAGAATGTATTCATCTATGGCTCTTATTTACTATGGCATTAGTCGCATTAATGTGAGCTACAGGAAACTCAAAAAATTCAAGTGTTATCTATGTATATATCCATACTCTTTATCTCTGAAAGTACTGATCCGATTTGAAAAAATCTTTTTGTGTATGATAGCCACATTCATGAGAAAGGTTATAGGCTACTTTTTATCTCGATATTCCCGCGGGATCACTGAATGAGGCCGAAAAAGTCGCGGGCGTTCGCTAATTAATTGATTTAGGTAAGAAAAATAAAATGCTAATTCATTAAAAAAAAAATATTCAATTTGATCCAAAGCAATCATAAGATCATTTAAAAAGGCAGCGGGTGCGTCTGTTGCTTCCTGGTGTATGGCCCAAGAAAGATAATAAAGAATGCTAGCGATGTGGGGGCAGCTATTTAATGTGCGAAAAAACCTGTTCAATGTGCGAAAGAGACATCGTATAACATATCTCTAAACATTAGCTCATCCATGCACCACGCTCTACGGTTTCGATATTATTTTTATGCCTTTATAAGATGAAATAAAAACCTTTGATACCGTTTGTTTTCTTCTTTATAGGATCCTGTACATTTTTCTCCGACGATTTTTAATCAAACAATTGTATGCAATGAAAGTTTATATTATTTCCCTTTGTTTAAAACTATTTTGGTTAATGTCCGCCACTGTTCGCAAAGCGGGTCAGATATGCCCAATGACCTTTACCTCTGGGAAGTAAGAACGCATGCGCTAATAATTGAGTGCTGCGCATGTACTAATATTATAAATGCGTAAATATTTATACATATATATGGACATGTATTAGAACATGGCTTTGACATTTGAAGGTGATGTTATTATGTACCTTTCGGTAGATAATGTCATGTATACTGACCAAGTTACTTTGTACCCTATAGAGTAGGTATCTGAAATCTTTAGAATAATCAGGAGTGCCTTCACACAACTTGAGACTGAAAGTAGATTTGTGTTACTCCGAATTTAACGCGCGCGAAGCGGCGGGCAAAAGCTAGTACTATAATAAAACTGTAGAGGTGAAAAAGTCTGTACATTAAAGATATTTTGACGAAAATTAGCTAAAAAATCTAGGAAAATGCTAAAAAGCAATACTTGATGTTTTTTAGAATTTATGTCTGTCTGTCTGTCTGTCTGTCTGTCTTTCCCTATGTTGCTAAAGATCTCTAAAATGGCGAAATTGATTTCAATAAAACTTACACTCATGAACAAAGGATACTCAAACCTATAAAATAGTATATGTTACATCACAATCGGTTGAGTGGTTTTCGGTGTACAGCTTGACCTCTCCTTTGTACGTAGTCCCAAACAAAACAGGGATCGTCTTAAACTGGTTATATACATATATGGTGCCATCTATGATCATTACCTATAAGTTTGTTAGTAAAAGTATAGTTAGTCTAAATTTCAAGTGAAAAAAAATTCAAAGTGTTTTATGGCTACCTACCGACCGATAGATGTCACTATTTTCAAATTATTTTCTAGCAAGATAAATGTTTCATGCAAAAAAAGACAATAATTATGTGTCTGGTATCTTTATGTTATTAAAAAATAATAGAGTATAATATTCGGCACTTTCATAAACAGTCTCTGTGTCAAAATTTATTACAATGTCCACTTAATATAAACGGTCAATCTCATGTATTTCAAATTATTATGTTTGTATAATAGTTATATAATCATTTCATTATTCGTTATTTTAAAATAATAAATACAATGAATATGAATCCTTTATTCAATAAATTGTCTATTAGTCCATAATTATTATTTTCTATCTCGGTCGGTTTCTATATGTAAACATAGAGGGCGTTCACAAATGATTTTCTGAATGGCGGTGTTAACACGTTAACAGTGCAGATATAAATTTATTAAAATACCCCTCACGTGCAAGTATTTTTTGCGGAAATTTGATAAGATAAGCATAGGTAATGACATATAACATACAAAAAGAAAATAGAATGCCCCTTATAATTTATTTTTTGTAGTATGTGTGGGGTGAGACTGATCGATAGAATTCCGAACGTAACTATACGAGAGAGCAGTGGTTTGAAAGAAGATGTCGTGACTAGGATTGAGAAAGGAATGCTAAAGTGGTTTGGACACGTGGAGCGAATGAGTGAAGAAAGAATGACGAATAAGATTTATAAGGCAAATGTGTGTGGGCAAGTCGGTCGCGGCAGACCTCGTCGGACATTCGCCGATAAAATTGGGGACGTCCTAAAAAACGGCCAGGTCCGAAGTACCCGAAACCGGCGAGCATGTATGAAAAGAGTAATGAGTGTAGAGGAAGCGCGTGAGGTTTGTAAGGATAGAAGCAAGTGGCGTTCTGTTGT
The DNA here is from genome assembly GCA_944739405.2 of Euclidia mi. Taxonomy (NCBI): domain Eukaryota; kingdom Metazoa; phylum Arthropoda; class Insecta; order Lepidoptera; family Erebidae; genus Euclidia; species Euclidia mi. Next base: position 5,310,852 of record OX123199.2, on the reverse strand, counting down.
CTCTGCCTACCCCGACGGGAAAAAGGCGTGAGTATATGTATGTATGTATGTATGTATTTTTTAGGTGGGCCACATGTGGTGCACTCACGTGCACGCTATAGATTTCGTGCCCCATATATGTGCCACTCACGTGTACTTTGTTCTCATTCATAAAAATGTGGGTAGAATTTAACATTTATGCCGACCCATTAGACGATAACGCGCGTATGAGTAAAAGTTTTCAAAACTAAGTAAGTTTTTACGAATTCGTGACGCTCCGGTCATAGCAAGTGTTGTCGATTTCTTTTATTTTGGTTTTCATCTTGGTACTTTATGAAACGTTCGAGGCCGATATCTTCATTGCCTTTGACCGAAGAGGATTTATGGAGGATGATGGAGGATAACGATGGTGAAAAGAATGTTGTAGAAGAATTGGAGGAGTCATTTTTAATTAATTTTTTTTCTATAAAAATTGGTTTCATTTCCAACCTCGATTGCCTGGCAACACTGACGAAATTTCGGTCGGTTTTTTGGACATTTTATTATACGGTTCATTGTTCATACGTGTATATCATAAAAACTGGCGCAGTTGGTACGTGCAAACTCAAAAAAAGCATTCCATTGATATAGACTCGTAGTCCATTTGTGGTGCACGCACGTGTGATGATGTCTTCATAGTGGCCCACATGTGGTACATGCACTGTGAACGTGGATTCTCCGAGGATTGATCAGGTCCTCGGATAATTTGCTTTCGTCGTCTTTGGAATACTTGGATTGGTTATTTGACGTTACTTATGAGTTTATGATTGTTGAATGTTATCGTGTTCCTTTGATTTCTTTCGTTCGTTCGTGTTATGTTCTTATACAGGTGTCTCATTATTCCCAATTTCCCACTCCTCACGTCACGTACGTGGGAATCTCTGAGCGGGACACTGAGCCCTGAATTCAGATACCTCTTGAATTACTCAACGGGGATATCTTACTTTCGGCAGGGCTGGATAGTCGTAGTCCTGTGTGTATTATCTAAATAAATCGCAATGACAGACACTTGAAACAGCTGGAATCGACATCCGAACATGTTGTTTTTCACATGATTGGTAACAATAATTTGCATGTTCTATGTATGGTAGTGAAAGTTGGTTATGGCAGAAGAGTCATGAAAGTAGAATAAATGCTGTAGAAATGAGAGCACTGAGAAGTATGTGTGGTGTGTCTATGACCGACCCAGTAAAGAATTGTGTGATACGAGAGTGGTGTGCGGTAAAAGAAGATGTAGTGACAAGCACCGGGAAAGGCATGTTAAGATGGTTTGCACACATGGGAGGATGGATTACGAAAGACTGAGAAAGAAGATATATAAGGCAAGTATGAATGGGACAGGACGAAGGGGAAGACCTAGGCGGTCGTTCTCTGATCAGATTGGAAACATCCTAAAAGAAGGACAGGTCATAAGTACCCTAAACAGAAGAGCATGCATGAGAAACTTGATGGGAGTGAATGAAGCAAGAGAGATATGTCAGGATCGTTGCAAATGGCGTTCCATGGTCTCTGCCTACCCCTCCGGGAAACAGGCGTGAGTCTATGTATGTATGTATGTATGTTCTATGTGAAGATGGTAAAACAGTTAATGTTGTGTATAAAGAAATTCTCTAAATATATATATATATTAGGTATATAATATATGTACATATAAAAGTTATAAATATTATATACTCTTAGCATTAATGTCATGCTAATTAAATTCCAACATTTACGCGAACGAAGTCGCGGGCACAGCTAGTATTATATATACCTATACATACACTAATTATACCAATATACATAGTCATATTATTAGGATTCTTCTGCCAACTTATCCAACAACAGCTGTTTCACTCTGGATTTAAAGCTATCCTTTGTAGTAGCCATCCTGATTTCTAGAGGGAGGGCATTCCAAAGAAGGATTGCTTGAATGGGAAAGGACGAGTGAATTAAAGCAGAAATGATCGTCGGACTCCTCATGCGATCTGCTGCGTTTATGGCTTCCAACCACATATCGATAAATTAACTATATGGTTGGAATAGCGAAGAAGTTTTCAAACTTCATTGTCATATGTTCATTATTTTTGAGATATTGTATAATCATGTAAAATATTTTTTTATGTAATGCTCCACTTTTCAAATTATAATGTAAATAATTATCCCTATTCTAACAATCTTAACACCATCGTGGCTACTCTAAGGATCGCAGTGCGCTTTGAAACCTAACCATATTATTTATTTTTTACGAAACAAAGATCCAGCAACCACAGAACAAAGAGAGCTTAACTTAAGACGATAATAAATTAATTATATACTAACAAGTACCACAAGGCAATATTTAAAATATTTACCGTTACTGTCTTTGCTTTTATATAGGTTCTAGGTAGTAGAGCCTTGCTGATTTCAGCATGAATGGGCCGGCTCGACCGCGGAAGTAGGTACTACCCTCTCACAGAAAATCGACGTAAAGTAACAGTACCTAAACTGTTGCGTTTCGTTCGGTGAGTGAGAGTGCCGGAGGCCATATCCCCTATTCCTTCTCCCTCATCCCACTCCTCATCCTATCCCTTTTCCCAACCCCAAGGGGCGGCAACGCACTTGTGACTCCTGTGGTGTTGCTTGTGTCCATGGGCGGCGGTAATTGCTTACCATCAGGCAATCCGTCTGTTCGTTTGCCGCCTATTGCCATAAAAAAAATGTTATATGGTCAGAATTCTGCTTGATAAATTAATTTAGCGACAAGAGGAGGCCAGCAAAGTATCTATTATTGAAATAGACGTTCACTAACACGAACTACCTGTTGCGCCGCTGCGACTGAATTACTGAAGACTTTGTTTGCACAGCGAATTCTTTTTCTTACAAACTGAACCTTATTCGGCAGAAAAAGACATTTTTATTCTTATGTGTTTTATAAAGTATTTTATTTTGTCTTAATATGTATTCTGTATTAAGTTTAGAATTTCTTTAAGTTTATAGCGCAGTTATGGAGGCTCCTCGGAGGTGTCCAGTCACAGTCTAGATTAAAACTCTCAAAGTACATCTGCGCGTTACACCTATGTCACCGTGTACGCCTGAAAGGCCTGTGTACTTATATTTGTTTTATTAATTTAGATTTGTTTTTACTTATTATGATGTTTTCTTCTTCCGCGCATGTACTTGAATCTTTGACAGGTTCAACTTGATAGAAAGCACCTTAACGGCTCTCGTCTTGTACTTAGCTTCTAAACTACACTCACAGCTCCACTAAGGCAAAAGGCTCAGATATTTACATAGAGCCACATTAGACAAACTTTCTGCGCCTCAAATTGCCGCTTGGCGGCGTGACAGTCGCGCTCCGGCAGCTGTCTCTCTCTCTCCTCCAGTGTATCTTAACTACGAGAGCGAGAGAGACGGAGAACGACGCCAGCGCCGCCAACGGCGCCAACTACGAACTAAACTGTAGACAGTCTCCACTTAGAATCGGCACACGAAATCCTTAAGAACTGCGCTTCTATGTAAATCTGTATTCATTTACTCGAGTGAGATTATATTTCCCCCTTGGTGTCATCATCCTCTTAGCGTTATCCCAGTTTAAATCTGAGGTCCACTTTCTTGTCTAACCGGATTTGGCTGAATATTAGCTTTTCCACAGAGCGACTGCCTGTCTGACCTCCGCAACCCGAAGGGATAGCGATATTCCATGGTTTACACTAGTGTCAGTTTATTTAGAAGGTACTGACGACCTGTTACGACTGTCAAAGATCTTCATGACAACCGGGACCGACGGCTTAACGTGCTCTCCGAGGCACGGGATAAGCGATAATTAACCATTCAATACGCACATAACTCCGAAAAGTCATTGGTGTGCGCCGTGGATTCGAACCCGATACCCTCTGCATGGCAGTCTGTTGGTATATCCACTCGGCTTTCCCCCCCTTGGTGTGAATTTAGATCCTCTTAATGGTCCTCTATACTCCCCAAGGGGAATACACGCCAAATTTTAGCTTCTTACGCTCCGTAGTTTATGCTGTGCGTTGTCTGTCAGAGGTAGTATTTTGTCTCGGTGAAAAACTAATCGAGAGCTTAAGAATTTAAGCTCTATTATATTAATATTGATTGCGAAAAATATTAGTGCAATGTTTATTAGAATTCAAAAGTCAAATCTCAACTTCCAACCCATAGCTGTATAAAATTATATTTCACCTAATTACAGAATAGTTTACAGCAATAGATAGAAAATATCTATTCTTGGAATAATTTTTAAAACACAATTTGAGACGTTCTTTATCTAAGCAATAAATAAAATTGCTCAATCTATTTAAAGTAGCAATCCGAATACCTACTTGAAGTCGGGCAAACTCCATTACATTTGACTATATTGAGCTTTTCTGTATGTAATTTGCTAGCCATAGGCACTAGGAGCTATAATTAGTCATTGTTATACACTTCAGGCAGCAGTATTTTTATAAGTTACCAGTTGACCCGGCAAAAGTAGTTCTGCTATAATCGTAAATTATTTCTAGTATGGCTGCTACCTAGTTTAGTCTAATCTGAACTGATTTCAAATCATATAAAAATATTAAAAACGAATCTTCAAGGAATAAAAATCTCTTACCGTATATACACAAAAATAAAAAAATGCTCCACCTATTTCGGAGTATAATGGGTATTAATAGCTAGGTTTTTCAAAAACATTATATATTTTTTTAACATTTTCTATTCAAAGACCGTACTGCGGAATATTTGGCATCATACTTCTATCTTATAATGTTCTAACCATAACTCCTTCTAAGTAAATAAAAAAATACATGGGAATGGGTGCGAACCGTTCTAAACTGTGATATAAACATTATAGATAATTTTTTAGAAAATAGCTGAATTTAACTGGCGAAGTGTGGGTGTGTAATACACCTCTGCCTACCCCTTCGAGGATAAAGGCGTGAAGTTATGTTATGTATTAGAAAATAGTTGAACATATTTTTGCGGTCGAAAAAAATTATGCTGTGCTTCAGTCTAGATCGACTTGATCTTTAGAACCAGACACTTGCCGAATTTCACAACCATCATCACTAGCCTTAACTGTCTTACTGCTGGGCACAGGCCTCTTCTCAATATGCGAAGGGTTAGGCCAAAGTCCATCACCATCATAGATTGGCTCACTTATCATGTTCTTCGTGAACATTATGGATAACTCTCAGGCATGCAGGTATCCTCACGATGTTTCCCTTCACCGTTCAGGAAGCGATAATTAACAATTTAAAATGCGCGACGTGGCTTGAACTCGAGACCCTATGCGTCTGTTAGCCTCTCCACTGGACTATCGCTCGCTGTTTCGATACATTGTGATAATAATCATACACATTGGCATGTATTTATTACATTTTAGTGTTTAAAATGGTTTTATAGTAATCCAGACACTTTCTATATGCCATTATACATTTCAGTTTACATTGATTTGAACTTTTACAGGAATAAATTGAATTGGAAATCTATAACTAAAATGTAAGTTTAAAGAAACCAATAATAAACAATAAACAGAAGAGATCTACGTCCAGTGTCTCGATATAATTTACAAGTATTTATTTGCACTCAAAAAATATGTAGAAGCGTTGTAGTTTAAAGTGGTTCTCAACGTCGATGTACCGTCAAGAGTAAGCTCAAAGTACACGGCGCGGCGCTTAAATATTGTAATATTGCCGTTTGAACTATTTGTTATTTCAACATGTTCATAGCGAGGATTATTCCTAATTAGACGCCCTCTGTGCAACTGAACAATGTTTTGCTATATTTAATACTATTATTTCAAGCTACGAGGAGGTGTATAAAATTAAAATAAGGGCATCATCATAAGTTAATGGGCGCGCTATCAAGAGCTTTTGTCTCTAGTGAGTTCTGACTCGGATTCTGCACTCCAGTGCTGGGACTATTGCTTCCATAGACGTTAAGCCTGATTGACAGGTACTTGTACATTATTTTGTTGCTTTTAGCTTAATGGCTAGTAAAATCTTACATGTGTACATATCCTTCTTTCTCTCTTTGTAAATAGACTTCTAGTATAATTGATACCTTTTTATCTAAGGGTAATGTTCTTATTATTTATCTGATTTCTATTATAACTATAATAATATTTACGTAAAAACTTTAAAGGCGAAATATGAATGTATTCATATATTTTTAGTAAAGACAAAAATATTTTTCAGGCATCTTTAGCTGTACCACTAATCGAAGCAGCTGAAAATGCTAAAATTTTGTGTATGTAGGTTCTAGTCTGTATTAGACATAAAATACAACGATTTAATTACCTAATTAATCGTAAACATATAGTAGGTACTAGCTTTTGCCCGCGGCTTCGCGCGCGTTATATTCCGGGTTACACAAATCTCCTGTATTGTACGGATACTTTAATATGACAATATGTATGATGATATGTATACGATAGCACATACGCAGCACTCAATGCGCATACGTTCTAACTTCAAACTGTTAGATTTGTGCCTTACGAACTTCTATCCTCCCTACAATCCCTCCCAGTTTAATTTTTGCAACTAATGGTAGTGTAGCGATCAGCTACATAGCACATATCACAGCGCCATCTAACCAATGACGACGGAACTACTACGACACGACCGCACCTATCGAAGACGACTCGCCAAATTCGAAAATCCTGAACCGCGCTATCAACTTTCGCGCGCTACGACGCGTATATACAACTTCTCAAATACGTCCGTCGGACTGACAGTCCACCAGCCACGATCACCCAGCCTGGTTAGAGGATCCTCCCTCTAGTTGGAGGAACACCACACCTTTATCTTCCACAGTAGCCTCCGTCTCCATGGTCCAATATATATCTATATTCAATTTCAACAAAATCGGTTCAGCCGTTATAGCGTGAAAACGGAACATACATACATACACACTTTCAAATTTATAATATTAGTAGGGATTATGCTGATGTATTACCATCTCAAATGGGAAAATCGTGTTAATGTACATCTTTTCCCCATCCTGCTAATCAATTCTACTTTGTACGCGTTTGTCACAAAGCTTTTAGTGAAAACTAAAAATATTATACCTAACAATTATGCTCTAGTCCTTTCATTTAATTTCCATTAGCACACTTCCAAATATAATTAATATCGAACATGCATCCGCATCCTGCATCGATTTTACAAGAGCGTTTATATATGGACATAACACATGTTGTACTCTATTGCTACTGGGACTCATGCTTTAGTTTCACCGCAAGAGTTCTAACTTGATTTTATTATTATTTGACTTCAATCACACCTACATAAATCTTTTGATGAAATAACATTGTCAATTCTTTTTCGCTTAAGCACTTTCACGGGCATAAAAACCTATGTTTTCCCTAACGTTTCAACCGGCTTTCGAGATGACTTACAATAAAAGAGATGAGAGCAGAAATTGTGGCATACATAAAAATCGATTTCTGCTACAACAAGTACCTAAGCAATTTAAGTGAAAGTCGCAAAAGTTTGAAATCATCAAACCGATTTCTACATGCTTATACCTCAACGCGACACCGCGCCGCGTCGACCTCTTGTGAGATCGCTACTCGCACAATAAATGTGTGATCTATCACTCTTTATAATGAGTATACATAGCATTCCTGTTTGTCTCTCGTAACATACACAGAAATCCTTTTCTAAAACATGTATGCCTATATGGCTACCTGAAAACAAAGATCGTATTAATCTATCCGACGTCAAAAATAAGAAAATTCGACGTCCTTTATCTGTTTGTCCTTCCAATTGCATTGAGTTTAAGGCACCCGTCTAGTTTATAAAGTTGTAGGAATAAAGAGCGTCACGAATTTCAGCTTATAAATACCTTTTAATATCGCAGTTGCGCCATCAAAGGGTGCATCCAAAGGGGAATGCACCCTTTGAAGCGTTTTTACAGTTCATAATAGTTGGTTCAGAGAAAATAAAGCTCTATTGAACAGGACTTACTGCCTAAAATTCAAATTCTTTATGCCATATATTGTTTAATTATTTGTTCTGTAATTTATTATTTTTATTTTGAGTCAGTAATGAAGTCTTTTCGCCGTATCAGCTTTTATTCATACATATTGTTTGCGATGTAAAAGACTAGCTTGAGCCTTACCCATAAAGCCGGAACCAGGATGAAAATAATTTTCACTTTGAAATGTGTTTTTCCTTGACTTTTATGAACTTCTATCGAAATTTTATTTGAATTTGTAACACGGATTTCATGCCCCTTTTTTCTCACGTTGTGTACCTCATACACTCAGTCACCTAGAGCGGAAATCAAAACCATTCAGGGAATTTTTCAAATACATAACGAAGCCAGTCCGGTTTAGCAGTTGGGTGTGACAGACGTGCAGGCGAATTATATTGTTTTATTAACCTATACTACATATCTCCTTGCTGGCAAAGGGATTCCTTGCACTCTCCAAGCGAATTTGCCCTATGCCAAGTTGGGCCAGTTCTTGTTGATGTTATCTAGATCGTTTTCGTTATCTGCCTCTGTTCCGCCATCCGCCGTGCGGAGATACATAATAACATAATAATTTATTATATGAGTTATAGTAATTATAGTAATTACACGTCCGTGTGGTGACGGATTAAGAATACGGATTGTCACCACCCCATATCTTCCCATGGGTGTCGTAAGAGCCGACAGAGGGAGCATATTATGCAGAGAACAGCACTGTAAGAGAAGGAAAACTTGATACAAACCCTATACCAACCCGTTTGGCCAGCGTGGTATAGTAGGCCAATTCCTCCTTTCAAAGGAGAGGCCTAGTCCAGCACTGATGATGATAGTAATTACTGTCCGTTTGATGATGGTGGGCTATTGTGCTCGTCCCAGTTTATCTATTCCAAGCAATGAGTTACTGAATTTTCTTGCAATAAAAGATTTGGATTTTTTTTTAATTTTTAAAAGACTGCCACTTCGTGGTCCAGTTGATAGCGGATACGATCCTGGGTTCGATCCCCGTGTCGAGCAAAAATGTTTCAAAGATTTTCGAACTCTCAGTAGCAGCACGGAATCTGGCAATGTACCCAGTTTTACGTGGGACCTAAAATTCACAATATGGCGAAATGAGGGTGTAGGTAATATTACAGCTTTGTACGCCTTCGTGGATACAGACGTTCAGGCGTACGTCCAAAAAGAAAAATAATGAACTTCAAATAATCGTCATAGTGTATGCAAGCTTACATTATAATTATAGGTATAGGGCCTTATTAATTCGTGTAATGAAAGTTATCTCAAAGGCTCTCGCAACTAAAACTTGCGGCGGAACTCACGACTTTGGTGCTGAATGAGATCGTTGTTTGACATCAACCAGAACTCAGCTAGTTTAAATTTTAATAAGCTTAGCTTTATACGTATTTTGTAGTTGAAAAATCCCAAACTGGACAAGTATTTTTTCAATAAACGATTTTAAACTTTCGCGATTAAGGTAAAGGCTCCTTATACCGAGGTATTTCGTGACATTTGGAAGCAAGCAGGAAAAATAAGCATTTGTAAATATTTTAGCCTATGTAAAAATATTATTTCAGCTAAAATGGACATTAAATTTTGTATAACTTCTATTATTATGTGACTTTTCAAAAGATTTATTCATGAAAAAAAATAGTTTTATAGCAAAGTCGATTTTCCCTAATTCCGAGGTATTTTCAGGCTTGAAACCTCGGTAGTCGGTTCCTAATTCCGAGGTAGAATAAAAAGGAGTTAATTGGTTCCGTAAAGCAATTTTATAAGTTAAATAATAATAGTAAAATAGTAGTGCTATTTCTTAAAAATATGCTCTTACTCTAGTCACAAAGGAGTTTTTAAATAAAATAATACCTAAATGTTTAAAAAAGTTTGATAAAATTTCAAGTAGATAGTTTACTTATTCTAAATTATTAATAACACACATATTCGTTCATGTAAACTTTGAACATATCTTACTTGGTAGGTATCAAGAAAATCCAAAATGCGGCTAAGCGCAAACGCTAAATTGTAGCGGGGCGGCCGGCGCGTGTATAAAGGATTCCGATATGACGCGAAAGTTTTGGTCTAAAGAACCCTAAACTACTATTTGTGGTTGCCACACCTCGGTATAAGGCTCTATGGAGATCCTTATACGGAGGCATACCCTTGGTATTAGGAGCTCATAGAACCTAACACCGAGGTATACAAAAATCCTACCTCGGTATTAGGAGAAATTCCTGTAATTTGTAATCCTAATTCCGACCCATAAAAATTCGGCCGAATAAATAACTTATTCAATTCTTACTGGTACCAACATTTCTGTGATTGAAAAGTGTTAATATCAGTCAAAATCTGAACAAAATAATTACATTTCATTAGACTAAAGAGCTACTTCTTATTTAGGCCTTTCAAAGAACATATTGTTTTCAGGATAATGTTTGACAACATTTAATAAGATTTCTATCTAAAAAACATACCACGGAATTAGGTTTTTACTTCGAAAGAATGTTAATAATTTTAAATGAACAAACGCCTCATTAAAAAAAATATTGTATTGAAAGTAATAAGCAAGTGAATACGATGTAGTGTTTCTCCTATTACCGATGGTACCTCCGAATTAGGAACTACGCTTAAACAACGTACCCTAACTCCGTGGTATTTTGTTTTATATTTTTAGATACTAAATCAATTTAAAACTACTTCAAAAACTAAGTATTTTGTATAAGTTATATACTATGTATTAGCGTATGTAAAAATTATTTCGTACTTTTCAGTGGGTCGATTTTTTGAAGGCGGTTCTCTTTTTTTTAAAAAGAAACTAAATACCTAGTAAACATTTTTGGTGCGATTTTTAAGTTTTCATTTTCGTTTTGTTTTTTTTTTTATTATTTTCATTTCATACTTTTTAGTGTTAGGTTCTTCGTTCGTTTACTTCAGGTTTTGTGTTAACTACTCTTTTATTTATTTCATTCTTTTTAGTGATAGGTACTCCATTTACTTTAAGTTTTGAGCTAATTAATAGTTTGTTTATAGTTAGATTCAATTATTTTAGTGATAAGTTTTCTGCTAGTATCAGTTTGTTAACATGACTTTGACATAGGTACCTACTTTTATTCTGTGTGCCTATGGGCTTAGGCTTCATGCCAAAAGAGAGAGATGAGTCTAGGGAATCAGCCACATACCGAAGTACGATCCAAACAAATGCGGTGGACTTGTAAATACTATTCAATTGGCTGTGAGCTCTCGTATTATGCTCCGGAGAAATATGTCAATAACAGATGGCTTAGCGAACGGTGCAGTGTGTTTTCCTAAAGGATTTAAATGGCCGGCACTAAGAAGAGACCAACTTGAGCCAGGTGAACTGCCTGCTGCCATTTTGATATTATTTGATGATCCATCAATAGCATTACGCCTTAAAGATTATGATGCATACATTTCCATAGTTCCAGCACCAGCGACCTATCAAGGCAATCGCGGTTATGGTGATATCGAAAGGCGGATGTTGCCAGTCATGTTGAGTTGGGCTGTGACGGTATCTACACAAGTTGCAAGAATGTACACTTAGTTCCGCGGACCTAGGGCCTAAAATCTTTGCTATAGGCCAATGCTATGTTGTCTTGAGGCGGGCCAAATCCCTAAAAGGCATGGTTTTAAGTGATATTGACTCGAACAAATTACTCAAGCATCCCCACGACAACAGAGCCTTATCCGAAATGACAAGAATGAGTAATATGCTCTCGCATTAGATTCTTTGACCGACTTTCTTTGTTTTTTGTTAATCGCAGAGACATAGACACGTACACACACACACGCACACACTCGTACACAAACACACACATACAAACATACTAAGAACCAATATATGTATACGGGTCAAACTGAGAACCTTCTTTTTTTTGAAGTCGGTTAAAACAATTAAACTTTCTCCTAAGTGTAACAAATACTTTTTTTCTGAAAACCGCATAAAAATTGGTTGAGCCAAACTCGAGTTAATCGTGGGCAAACTAACATATATACGGGTCAAACTCAGAACCTTATTTTTTGAAGTCGGTTAAGAGCTTAAAACCTTCTCCTAAGTGTAACAAATACTTTTCTGAAAAGCGCATCAAAATCGGTTCGGCCAAACGCGAGATAATCGCGGACAAACATACATACATACATACAGGTCAAACTGAGAACCTCCTTTTTTTTGAAGTCGGTTAAAAACATAAGTTATCTTGATAATTATGGCAAGTAAAATAACACTAAATACTGACAAATTGCTTGCCTTCAGTACCTTATGTTAAAATCACAACAAAAACTTACGTTAAAAAAATGAGCTCACTTACCTAACAGGATCCGTGTTTGTATGAAAAAACCACTCGCGTCGACACCGTGGCAGAGACTCATTGATTTTAGCTAGTTACTCCTGGGTTACACTTACGAACTTCACGTATGTGAGTAAGTTTGAAACATGGAATGAGTGAATCCTGTTTTTAAGTAGTTACATAATAATATTCAAAAGATAAGAGCGAAAACAAAAATACCTCGGAATTAGGAGCCGATTTTGACTACCTCGGTATTAGGAGCCTTTACCTTAGTATACATTATACAAGGTTATATAGCGGGTTGGCTTGTACGTTGGCAAAAACCGAGGTATTTATTCCATAAATATATTATTTATCGCGAGTAAGACCCGCTATATAACCTTGTATAAAGTATTTTTTCAGTTTGCATCAACGTCATCATCAATCAATCAATCAGCCTACCGCAATCCACTGCTGGCCATAGGCCTCTCCTAACACCCCCCACAGTACGTGGTTCTCGGCCTTCCACATCCAGTCTGTCCCAGCCACCCTTTTCAGGTCGTCGGTCCACCTAGCCAGGGGCCGCCCAACCTCACGCTTACCGAGTCGTGGTCTCCATTCTAGGACACGCTTGCTCCATCGGCCATCAGTCCTTCTACAAATATGGCCAGCCCACTGCCGCTTGAGCTTACTAATCCTGTGGGCTATGCCAGTAATTTTGGTTCTTTGTTGGATAACGTCATTGCGGATTTTATCCTTCAAAGAGACGCCAAGCATAGCCCGTTCCATAGCTCGCTGCGTGACTTTAAGTTTGTGGACTAGTCCCACTGTAAGTGTCCACGTCTCGGCACCGTACATCATAACGGGTAGGACGCATTGGTTGTAGACTTTGGTCTTCAGGCATTGCGGTAGGGGTGAAGAGAAAACTAGACATAGCTTGCCAAACGCTGCCCAAGCCAACTGGATCCTGCAGTCGATTTCTTTGGAAGTGGCTACCAAGCTGGACTACTTGCCCAAGGTAGACATACTCTTGAACAACTACGAGCATCGATCCGTCGACATAAACCTGTCCCGGCACAATGTTTTCGTTGAATATAAACTTAGTTTTATCCAAGTTCATGCCGAGACCGACCAGAGAGCTTAGAAGATATTACATCCCCCTGCCTCACCCCTCTTCGCAACTCGATGGGGCTGGTTTTACTGTCCTGGAGCTGGACGGTCTTAGTGGCCATGTCATACAAACATCTCAACACCTCGATGTAGCGCCAATCGATGCGACACCGCTGCAGAGCATCCAGAACCGCCCAGGTTTCGATGGAGTCGAAGGCTTTCTGGTAGTCCGCGAAAGCCATACACAGCGGCTGATTGTACCTACTCGTTGGTCTTCTGTACAATCTGCCGAACATGGATGTGGTCTACAGTGCTGTAGCCTTCTCGAAACCCGGCTTGTTCCGGTGGCTGGAAATCGTCGAGTTTTCTGGTGGTGGTTTGTTAGGACTTTCGAGAACAACTTGTAGACGTGGCTCAGGAGTAAAATGTTTCTATAGTTTTTCAGCAAGGTTTTGTCACCTTTTCCGAAAAACAGACTCCCACTCCACACGTGAGTTGTTAGGCCTTGGTGGATAACGGAATTAAAGAGGCTCGCCAACTCTTTCAGAACTGCTGTCCCACCTGCTTTTAAGAGCTCTGTGGTGATTCCGTCATCCCGTGGAGACTTGTTGTTTTTAAGCTGCTCGAGACGCACTCTTACCTCGCCCTGGTTGACATCAGGGATGTCCTCCTGTAATGGCGCGTGAGTTGGGCTCTGTAGTTTATGAAAACAGTGAAATGGAATATCATTTTGTATTAATTAGTCACCAGTCAGGGTATTATACCGAAGCCAATGGCACCGACAAGAGCTATCTAGCTCTTAAATGGAAGAAGAAGAAGATATATCGGTTTGACTGTGGGATCCAGTCTCCGTACAATAATTTCTTATAGCTAAACTCTCAAGTTCTAGTAGGTACTTAATATTGTCTCCTTTTAATTTATAGTTTTATTATTCTCGTTCCTTATATAAGCGGCGATAGCCTTGTGGAGATACCAACAGACGGCAATGCACAGGGTATCGGGTTCGAATCCTAGGCGCGCACTACTGACTTTTCGGAGATATGGCGTATTGAATTATATATGTAGAGACACAGGCCTGTCTGTCAGTCTATAAAAAAAAACAATTATCTATCGCTTGCCCCGTGCCTCGGAGAGCACGTTAAGCCGTCGGTCCCGGTTGTCATGAAGATCTTTGACAGTCGTTATAGGGAGTAAGTACCTATCTCTGAATAAACTGACACCAGTTTAAACCATAGAATATCGCTATCCCTTAGCGTTCCGGAGGTCATACAGGCAGTCGCTCCGTGGAAAAGCAAATATTCAGTCAAATCCGGTTAGACTAGTAAGCGGACCCCGGGTTAAAACTAGGATAACGCTAGGAGAAAGAAAGATTCTCGTTCCTTATGTCCTCTGGGTAATTATTTTCTCGTTTGGTTCCTATTAATTATATCAAATCATGTATAGCTAGCGCGACACTCGATGTTGCCTATTCACACTTATTGTCAAGTTTCAGTGCCAATAAAGTGGAACAAAATATTCACATTTCCCTTCAAATGGCGCCACCGATGTGCGATACTTTGGATGAGGACGCTATCAATATAAACTCCGTATGCATGGGTCAGTTATCCATCCATGTGAACTTCGGCCTCCCTTCGTATGCCGATCAATACACTGTAATTACTTTAAACCTCATGCAGCGTATTACAGATTGCCTTGTAAAATGATATCACAGTTTGCAGGATACGTCTGACAATATAGGATTAATTTGAAGAGAATTAGAACACAGCTTCGTTCCCTTGCAAACGGGCCGGCCCTGCAACGTAATACTTGCATCACATCGAAGATTAATAAACTGAATGACCCTGTGTTGTATTGTTGTGGCGGGCGGCTATATTGAGCCCCGCTGCATCAATATTCTCTTCGACGGGGTACAGACAGACACTATCACAGCTTAGCAACGCTCTCAACTTAAATACCTTATCGGCAGACGCACAGGTAGGCGTATTGAGAAAACGTAATACGTCTTGTAAAAACTGTTCCATACATTTTGTGGAGGTTAATAGTAGATTAGTAGCCAAGGGCTGTAAGGCATGCATTGCAGCCCGAGATATTTAGGCGCCCGAGTGCAGCGAGGGCGCCTATAGTTCGAGGGTGCAATTGGTGCTTACACCCGAGCTAACTATTCTGCTTTACATCTCGATTGTGAGGTAAGTAGAAAAAAACTGGCATTACAAGAATAAAACATTTTAATTGTTAATTGCTGCTTCAGCTTCCATTTTCATTGAATCGGGAGTACCTACAGCTTATATATTTATCACTTGAAGAACTCATGTTTTTTTCCTAATTAGCACGTAATTATAAAAAATCCCTAAAACAAACAATATTTAAAGTAAAAGTTTTCTATTTCCGCCATTGACATATATATTACTGCGTATTTATATCAATGATTCCCGCCTTTTTTCATAAAAAAGAATCAAGTAAATATTTTTTTTCAAGAACGAAATTGAATACTCACACGAAGACAAGGCTGAATAGCAAAGCGACCTCTTTGGTCATTGGGCTGAATGCATGATGTCTATAGCCAGTATGATGGTTAGACAGAGAGGTTGGTAATGTCAGTTGGTCTTAGTTGGTTAATCATAACGTCAAATTACGCGTCTCATTTAAAGAGGCATAGACTCCTTACAGACTCATAACTTTGACTGCATTCTCTAAATAGCCGTGCTGTCAAATCCCATCATTAAGGAGTGATGGGATTTGACAGTGAAAGGAGATATCGATGTTTTTTCAATGAGGGATAAATACGGAAACAAACTATCGGACATGAATGTAAAACTGAATCGTACCCGCAAGCTTCGGCGTGGCAGTCGGTTGCACTCACGCCAACTGGGTTGTCAAAGTAGTTTACTGCTGTACTAATATTTACATAAAGGCGAATCATTTGTGCTGGCGGATCACAAATCGGATTACCTACATCTCTAAAAAAATCAAGCAGTGTCCAACGTAAGCTTTAGCAAGCAAGGTGATATGATGCGACGCACACAAATTGTCAAAGCCTGCCGCATTAGCCAATCTGGTATGATTCGTACAATAGGTACATAATCTAAGTGACAGTTTCTTAACATCTCATCACAACGCATCGCTCATTAGTTTATGAATACTTTTTGTCAACAGATTTTATGCCTAAAACGAACAATTAAAGACGTGAATTTTTTTAGTACTGTCTGTCTGGCAAGTCTTTGCAAAACACTGTCCGGCGTTAACAGCAAAAACTATAGCTGGTGCCACGAGAAGATAGACTTTTTGTAAACAAACATTCAGGGCTTCACAACCTTTTTTCAAACAGTTGTGTTTTAGATTTTATACTTTTTGAACAGTCTTTTTTTACAATGCCTAATTATGTCACTATGTTTTTAAATTTATATTGTTAAATTTGACTGAAATAATAATATGTGATTTTGTGTTTGAATGGTCGAATGTTCATAAATTTGCCGATTTTTTTGTCGTTTTACACGTAATTTATTCTGTAAATTAAGGAAAAATAGAGTACCACGTATGTAAATGATAGAGTACATACATGTTACACTATTATTGACATGATTTTTTTTAAATCATAGACAGTAAATCATTTGCAAAGTGGCCTACCTATCCTAAAATATTAAATTATTGACCAACAATGAATAATATTACAGATAACTAGCTAGTACATTGCAGAAAAATTTCTAGGCATGGAGATTTTACGTTGTCTGTGAATGAAATCGTCAGAATGAACTTAAACAAAATCCATTAAAAGTTACGGTAGTCTGAAAACGCAATTTATTTTTAAGGTATAAATAATTTTCTACGCAACTAAAAGTTTCATTCATTTATTCATCATCAGTTTGCTATCAGTTTGCTATCTGCTATTCTGCACCCGCTTTTTCGAGATGCCGGCAGCGGGAAGAGCGTTGCGATCATATAAACTTGTATTTAACTTAACATTTACCCCTTCTTGATAACTAAAAAAATTGATGTTGTCCTCTGATAAATGCATGTTAAGCCAAAGAATGTAACATTTCAATGAACTAACGCCAATTGTTGACATTCTAGGCGTCAGTACCTCAAAACATCAAAAGATCCTGTTGACAGCACATAATATCGATAAAAACCCGATCCATTGACATATTAATTTCCAACGATACGTATCTATGCACCGTTGCGTTCACTGGATTTGACATTATTTGTTTTTGACAGAACTATCGCTAAGTCACTTAGTAGAAATTCTTTGTTTACAAAAAGTCTATGTTCTCGTGGCACGGACTATACAATTTCAATATTTTAGTTGTTTACTTCTATGGCTTAAATATATCGACACATACTAAAGTTAGACATTTGACCAAAAATATTTATCGATAAATCATCACTGTTACGAACAACACTCGGTTTCCTAACTCTATGTTTTGTCTACTGTTTGCCTACCACGAGGCTGCTATAAGAGCGTGCTGCTAAACCTATCGACAGCTCTTTCTATCATACTGCATGTGCCATTAGAAAGAAGATATCAATCATAGCCATCGCTGTTGTTATTTAGTGTTACTTCTATGCCTTAAGGTTATATTTCTTTGTGGTTAGATGTACGCGAACTTTTTGAAAGAAAGAAATGTTTTTTTTTTAATTACTTACCGCCCTAGAGCTTTTCTAGCTACATTATTACCCTAGAGCGATAATTAGTCACCTACAAGCCCCATTTGGAGGTAATAAGAACCTACTTACCGAACATGAGAGATGTAAAGTTCAATTGATGTCTTTCTTCGCAATTTCGTCAATTTCTCAGATAAAATATTGTCATGATAACGAGTACAAGAGGTTTGTAATGTAATAAGAATAACTTTGTACCTATTTAATCTTTGAATGATATTTATTTGTTATCTACTAATTGCATTTGACATAGGTAAAATAAAGAAAAATTATTGCAAAATGGTACACGACTAGGTACATAAAAATTAGAAACATAAAAGATCAAATTATAGAATGTTTGACATTTCTGAATTTTTGTGTACTCTTTTAGTGCAACTTTCGAATATCTTATATATTCTTGGCGATTCTTCCAAACCCAACTTGGATATTATGAAACTAAACTTACTAGGTACCTACTTTTGGGGCCGCGGGCCACCAGAGCATGAGGAGCTCTGGTCGCTGATTAGGATTTGTTGCTCCGGGAAGCCGCCATTAGGGGCAGATGAGGGCGTTTAGCCTTCGCTGAGAAAGGGTTCCGCTGAACATGGCGCCATGGGAGGAAGACTGGTCAGCTCATGTACACAGTGTTCATCCCGTAGGGCGTCTTTGGTAGGCAGTTGAGGTTTTAGTGGTAACACCACATACTGCGGCTCTCATTTCCCCAAGATTCGGAGATCCGAAGTGATTCTCCAACTCTACCTTTACCTTTTATTACAATATCAACAAGCTTTTTGAGACACGCTTGACAGGATTTTCTGGTCGAGACACTCTTGTCGGTGTGTGTAGATCCAAAAATCCTATCACAACGCGTTACGAGACGTTCCGGGACCCAAGTCCTAAGTACATGTTGGTTCCACGGCCTTTTGTCTCCGTAACCAGAACAAAAACGCACACAGACAAAGATCTTTAGAATCTACGATCGCTCTGTAAGATTCCTACGGTTATGTTTTTTTTAATTAAAGTTCTTAGCATTTTACAAATAAACTAATAGGAATCCGCAAGGTTGTTTGACAAAATATGGCCAAAACACGTCTTTTTACATTTACTATAACTTTTTGGATAATGTCATTAATTTGGTCACCCTCACTTGGCCACTAAGTAATGTAAGTCAGGTGTAAACAGCTAGATGTATTTCTGCATTATCTTCAAAATTTTGTATAATATTTGAGCCATATTTTCTTAAAACCTCTTTCTAATGAATAGTATTTTGCCAAAAACACGGACACAATATTTTATTATATCGTTTTCATTATATTTTCAAATTATCCAAGTCATTTCCTTAGCTTTGTTCGCATTAATAATTGCACGTCAGAACAAAATTAGTTCTTCTTCTTAATTGAACTTTGTTATGAAAAGCTAGGCAATATCCGATGCTCGGTTAATGTACACACATATGTATGTATTAGTGTGCATAAGTTCAGACCTAATGGACCTAAGTATATGACATCGGCGTAACCGTTTTTCAAAGCAGGCTCACATTACAAATAGGTATATTTAAATAAAACAACGTGTTTAAAATGTTGTTTTATTGAGTCATTTGACATTTTTTTTTGTAAGCATGATGTTAAGCCTATTGTCGATATTACTGTTTACAAAATAAATTCACACGTACGTCTTCTTGTTGAGAATCCTTTGAAAATGCAAATGTCAGTATAAAATCTCCCGCTATATTTCACTATCCTGAGACGAGTCTAGCTTCAAGGAAGCAGCATTGAGTTCTTAGTCGTTCTAATTGAATGTAATTTCAACAAAGAGTTAACAGAATTTCTCGTCCAGCGACACGTTTCGCCAGCCATGTGTAAACGTCATAGGAAACGTACCACGTTATTTCATTGTATCCGAGACAGTATTCCAATAGGGAACATTACGCAAAGCTCGACGCAGATAGCAGCACAAGCAACTACAATGTACAGTACACAAGCTTTCGTAGCGCGCTTTTTAAATATTATCATCAACAAGACAACAATATACCTATATCTATACTTATTTATATAGACAAAACAGTTCTCATATATGTAATTATCATCAATAACAATAAAAATGGTACAATGTTTCTGTTTTAGTGACTTGTTTGAGATGAGATAATGAGATCGCGCATCCAAAGTTTGAAGTCTAAATGAGTTGTCAAGTTGTCCCTCAAATGTCAAACTTGCCAAAATTCATTGTTTACTGTAGTAGGTGATACCGCCATCTGGTGGTTTAACTTGGCAGTAATCTTCCCTATTAAGGCTAGCGTCCACTAGGCTCGCCGAGCCGAGCCGAATCGAAACGCAGAAAGTCGCCTCCTATATATTTCTATGAACCTGCGTTCATTAGCGACGAGCCGCAGCGCGCCGAATCGAATCTACCGCGCGCATCGCTCGACAGGCGAATTTCTGCGGCGACGCGTTTCGACTCGACTCGGCGTGCCTTAGTGGACGCGGGTCAGCAGATGAGTGTAGACGGGTACTACTTGGCGTAAATACCTACACAAAATGTTATCGAAATTAATGAAGAGCTGTTAATTTCGCTAGCTCAGAAATATACTGAACTTAATGATCATGACTGCCTCATTAGTCTCGCGGCATAAATGTGCGCGCGGGATTGGGAGGTCTCGGGTTCGATTCCCGGGTCGGGCAAAGTGTTATTGGGTTTTTCCGTTAGGAAATTCTCAGTAGCAGCACGGAGTCTGGTAATGGACCCGGTACGACAATAGGCTCGCCCCTTATTAAGTGGGACCTGAAAATTCATGGCGAAATATATGTGAAATATTACATTTCTGCCTACCCCTTAGGGGATACAGGCGTGAGTCTAAAAAAAAAATTATGGTCATGAAGATACTCGCTGCTGTCATGATAATCATGACAAGCAGCGTCGACAAAATATATGGGAAAAATAGCGGGAATAATGAACGTATTTGAAACAAGAACATATCTTCGTCCGAGCTATCCATCATTGACAACACAAGCACAACGTACAGCAGCCAGTCGCCGAGACGCCGACTGCTGGCTTCGATTCGATTCGTCTGTAATGAACGCACCCGGATAAAATGCGACTCGGCGCGATTCGACGCGGTTCGACTGTAGTCGACGCCAGGCTTTACAGTATTCGGTGATAGTCTATATTGAAGACAATCACGCTTAGAATTGAAATGTTCTTACCCATATGCTATATAATATATTACAGAACATTGCTAGTATTTGTACTCCCGGTCGATTTCCGCCATGGTGATTATCTACTAGGTACTGATTATTGATACTAGATAAAACGTGAATATGAGATGCTGCAATCTAACATGAGTGCCACAGAACTCATTGGTTTTTAAAATAATCTGTTAATATATTATAAAAGCGGAAGTCAGTTTGTACATTAATTTGTTTATGTCTACACATATATCCACACTCCATAGTTCAGATTGCATAACAAAAAACCATTTTCCATAAAGTTTAAATTTTAAACTTGAGTAATAAATTTATGACTGCCTCCGTGGTCCAGTGGATAGCGTATGCGACTACTGCTGATCGGAGGTCCCGGGTTCGATTCCCGGGATGGGCAAAAGTGTTACTGGGTTTTTCCGAATACTCAGTAGCTAGCCCGGAGTCTGGTGATGTGCCCGGTAACGGCAATAGGCTCGCCCCCTATTACGTGGGACCTAAAAATTCATGGCGAAATGTGGGTGTAATATTTACACCTCTGCCTACCCCTTCGGGGATACAGGCGTGAGACTATAAAAAAAATAGTAATAAATTTTTAAATGGTTTCGCAGCCGGTATCGGATTTAATTGCGGGTATGCGTAAATATTATTTGCTTGTGTTGTACAATATGTCTATGGTTGTACAAAATCCATTCATTCGCCCGTCGGGGTTCAATATCTGGTTGTTTTGGCATATTCGGTTTAAACAACAGAATTCATTGAAACAGCCTCATTCTCCGTTACAATCGATATAATCTACTATAGAACATGATGATGAGCAAAATAAGTGGTAAATCGAGGGTTGGAAAACGGAAGAGATCGTTGCTTCGTTATATCTGAAAGTAGATGTGCATCCAGAGCATGGCACAGCTGTCTGGCACTGAAGGAGAAAGTTTAAAGATCCTCACTACCTAAAATATAGCAAGCAAAAGCATGGATAGGTATCATAATATTATCTCAGTACAGGATTGCTCGAATTCCGTTTGGAAGGTGAATCTAAGAACTAAATTGAGTACATAAGTATACTCCCTAACAAAACGACCTTAAGGATTTTGTGGAGCAAAACCAAATGACTGTTATAAACAGCTTCTTAAAAAATATTTTGACCTTTGGAGATAGCAAATTTGGCCTGATTAAATAGTAAATTAGGTGGCCCATCCTAAGAAATTAAATGCAGCTTCTAACTCTGCGCAGTCTATAAAAACAGTCAAAAACACGGACACATGATTTGAAATAACAATTTGTGAAACATAAAGTGTTGTCGCATGTAGAGATCGAACCCACAGCATTCAGCGCGTGCCAAACGAGGTGGCGAACTGCCGAGCACTACGCCGCGCGCCGTACGTGCAGGCTCCGCCGAGTACCGGCCGAACACATGCATTGTGGACATATTCGAGAACATACATACATACATAGACTCACGCCTGTTTCCCCGAAGGGGTAGGCAGAGGCATATTAAACGCCCACTTTTCGCCAGTGTTTTGATCTCACGTAATAGGTGGCGAGCCTATTGCCGCTTATCGGGATATTTTGTTTGCCAGAGCCTCGTCCGTTGATCGGCAGGTGCACCACTTGCAGGTGAGGTTGGTGCGGGACCCTATTGTTCTTGGTGGGAACCCTATACACCCAATTTCGAGAACCACTGTGTATTCTTGCGAGGTTAATATAACTTACTAGAAGACGCCAGCAGCTACGCCTGCATTTTTTTTAAATTTACCCGTTTTGGCCGAACCCGTGGGAATTTCGGGCAATCCCTTCTTATTGCACCCCTACGGTCCCCAAGAAACATACATGCCAAATTTCAGCTTCTTGCGCCCAATAGTTTCGGCTGTAACGTGTCTGTCAGTCAGTCAGTAACGCAAGGATTTTATATATTAAGATTAGACAAAAGGCCATATATTATTAAGGTTTGACCAGGGCCAAGCGTCCCTATGTGCAATCTTCATAACCGAAAACAAATGAATAAGTTGTATGAAACCACAAAATAAAATTATTGATGACAATTCTGCTGCAACCATACTTTTCGATCTACTTCTTTTTATCCCTTGTTATACAGACCGGCTTTACTTGCATGTTGACTGGCGTATTTACTTTTAAAATAGTCGTTTATAAACGTCATATCGTTACTTGTTTATAAATGATTTGGACTTTGACTATAGATTTCTAATTAATCACGAATAATACACTTGATTTTAGTCTTCTAATGTACAGTTTGTGAGTTATTGGTGCGCGCTGCTTTGCATAAGAGCAACGATGCAGCCATATTCATAATATGCTTATAGTTAGTTCCTGTGCTATCTGAGTACAGTAAAACCTTCGCCTATTCCATAAAAAACTACTTTCGATTACTTTATTATTTAGCTAAAAGCTCGATATAATTCGTCTACACACTCAAATTTTATTTTCCGATAGTGTTTAAAGCTTTTAAATAACTTGCATTGTAGTCAGGCCTTTTTCGTTGCCATACAACTACTATTAAATTATAAATAGCGTGTGTAGCGCTCATAGTGTGGCTTGACTTGACGTTCGTAATAGAACTGCAAACTTAAGCAATGTTCATAGGGCACCACTGGGATGGATAACCGCTTGTTGTGGCTGTGACATCAGAGCGATACCGTGTTTTGGTAGACGCGTAAATTCGTTTGGTTCCTGTTTCAGGACAAGCATCATCTCACGATTTTCATACAGCATTGGACTCTGTTAGTCTTTCCACCGGGCTATCACTGCCCTTATAGTTACAACGTCCCTAATTCTTTTAAATATGATTTAAGTAGGAACCAGTATTCTTTGCTACAGCTTTATTATACAAATTACATAATTAAAAGCCATAAAATCTAACAAGAAAGGTCAGAAAACCGAAAGCAATGGCAATTGCTCCACCGGCAAGAGTTTATTTTTATTTCACTTTTAAATGAAAGAAGAAAATCTACTACGGAAGTGGTAGTAAAATAATTATTTGCCTACACAATACAGTGAATGATGTTGCAACAGGCCAAAACCCTCGTAACATGTCACTTATAATATCTTATGTGAAATCTTTAGACTGGCAATACACACGGCGCTAGAACATGGTCGATCTATGACGTAACTCGGTACTTTCTTAGACTCGCCTTCTATTAGGATTGACGTTTAACACCATAGATTATACAGATATACTTTTAACACGTTTAGCGCCAAAGAAACTGTAAGGATTATTTTGAGGACATTAGTGAGATAGTGAGATTTCCTAGTCCTAAAATATTAGGGTGCTTAAGGTTCCCACCAAGAACTTAGGGTTCCAAGCCAACCTCACCTGCAAGTGCTGCACCTGCCGATCAACGGACGAGGCTCTGGCAAACAAAATATCCCGATAAGCGACAATTGGCTCGCCACCTATTACATGGAATCAAAACACTGGCGAAAAGTGGGCGTTTAATATGTCTCTGCCTACCCCTTCGGAGAAACAGGCGTGAGTCTATGTATGTATGTAAAATATTATGTGAACTATTTATATTATATTACCACTATCCTGTTTTTAGGTGTATCATATAATCATCACTAGCCCCTAAGATTAAAATAACAATTTTGTGGCAAATCTGTTTTAATGGGCCCAAGTCGATTTTTTATGCTACGTACATACTACTTCCCTTATCTTAAATATTTTGGGATGACAACTATATTTTATTCAAGATATAAAAAAATATAGAATTAAGAACTACATCTACCACAAAATTTTATCGGAATTACGAAGTTTTAGAAGCAGAAGAAATGTGCATGCACGATTTGATATACATAAAGATAAACAAGCGTGGGAAACAGCACTATAAAATAATTAAATTGTAATGTAGAGAAGAGCAAGTTAGCAGAGCGATGTCAACGAACTGAATGTCTTTGGCGCTCCACGGGCGTAAAATCTAAGACTAATTTACAACAGTTCGATAGACCTACGGTTTAAACAACACTAATATCTGAACATCACATCTAAAGATAGTAACAATAACATCCTGAGGAACACAATTTTCATCTTCCGATTATCAGAAAACATTACACTAAAAACACGTCATTACTTAATGCTTCAACGATTTATATTGTGGGTGAACAGCCATCGTGGTCGTTCGCCGCATGCAAAAAAATACTATCGACATAATAGAGAGGAAACCTTTACAAAGTTTATATAAAAACTATCGTATAGGTATATTGCTAACTATGTTTAATACATGAAAGTAAAGAGAACATACCACGTTGCTCTGATTGTTGCCTGCTGAGATACAACGTCCATTGCCCGCTGATAGCAGGAGTGTAAGTTTCCCTCAAAACAATGCCTTCAATGGATGCTATCAAGAAATGTATATTGCACCTGCGAGGGAGAAGGAAGATCAAACCGTGGCGCGTGCGAGAGAGATGCCGTAACAGTTTGTGCAAGTTCAACGATCGACTCGCGCGCAGTTTGTTGAACTGCAATCATTGCCTTGGAAAATTGCTAGGGTTTTCAAAAAGTATTAGAAATGTTTATTATGTGTTTAAATGTGTACGCATCAATAAATTTGTTGTGTGCTTTATCGAGCGTTCAGTGGGTACCAATTAGTCTTACTTACATGAGTAACATGTTAAAATATAACACAAATTCATAGTCATTAAACAATTTGACCTTGATACGTGGTTAATCTCAACCTATTATGTCAATTAGGTTTGTTTGCATTGGGTAGGCTCCGAATCTACTGAACCCCTTTGAAAATTATTTCACTGTTGTGAAGTTACACTAACCTTGAGTGACATAGGCTATATTATTTTGTTTTAGTTCAATCCCGTGCGAAGCTGGTGCTACTAGTAGATTATAAATCACATTATATTTACGCGTCTGTGTGTAAAACTTTGTATGCTTGTCTTGGCAATGGAACGTATTTGGGCTGGTAACGTCAAAGAGTTGTATAAAATGCTTAAATAATGTTTGTTAATAATACGCATAACTACTGACATATTATATCTACAGAAAAATTGTGTACGGTGGTTTAATTAAGCCTATTAGCTGTTTATATAAACGCCGATATCGATACAAAGTCCATGGCAATCCCTTGTAAATAAATTACGGTCTATTATAACGCGGTGTCTGTTTGCAAGAAGACTAACCAAAAATCGTTTCTTTACGGTTTGGCAAAGCCCGATAATGTTGCTGGGATCGCAAGAAGCGGTTTAATGCGGGCGGCTCGAGATCGGTCTATGAAGAGCGCGAGAAGACCCATGTCCAGCTGTGGACGTCTTTAGACTGACATGATCACGATGAATGTCGGTAATAAAGTAAACAAGACCCCGGATAAATCTGCTGTTTATCCCCAGTAAGTAAAATAAAGTAATTGTTTAATTATTTGAGTGAGAACCCACATAGTTCACAATAGACAGTGTAAACTATTAAATATCTTTTTATTCCAACTTCCGGTTTACTATATGACAAAACTTAAATGTTAACAAATTTCTAAGTAAAGCAATGAATACCCTAAAGTTATCACTATTTAAATATTAATAATTCCAATTGATTGACCTCACTTATTACTCATCAAAAGTAAATTCCTACTTTTCTGACAATTCTTAAAAGTGCCATACACCAGTAATAAATATAAAAAATGACATTTATTCAGGACCCATAGATGTCCAATTAACCTAATCATAAACAAAATCCGAGACCAGGTTTCTTTTTCGTTGTCCGTTGTACGCAGGGTTCAAAAATATCCGATATTTATTATAAATATCAAAATATCGGATATTTACGATATATATCGGATATATATCAAGTTTGATATATATCAATTTTAATGAAAGTCATATTATTATTACCTTGTATTATTTATGGATACTATTGAATTATTTATGAATACTATTATATAAATAATAAAATAATCAATAAACACAAAATTTTACTTATTCTTTCGTAACGAATTTTTTCTGACACCACTGACGGACTGACGCCATTAATACCGGCAGAAGTGTGACCTTTTGGATTAGAACTTTCCATTAGGGAGTATGTTTTGACTCTACTCCCATGCCATGTACATTTGGGAAGTAGAAATACAGTAACAAACCCAAAAATAATATTCTTTTTAAACCATTTTTGTATTGCAATATATCACAAAAAACATTTGATATATATCGTCGAATCGAGGTTGATATATATCGGATATATATCTTGATATATATCCTCGAACCCTGGTTGTACGTAAAGGCGCCACCTTTAATATTTATATTTCTGTGGAATTTGTACTTATTCTAACCAACATGATTTCAACCTCAGTGTTGCCTACATAAAGGCCCGTCATACATAGATCTCAACTCGCATCTGCAGTACAGACCTACAAAAATAAACCCTAGCCATACTGCTGAGGTACTTGTCCTTCACGAACAAAAAGATTGCGTTCAAAGTTTTATATTGCTGCAAAATGTTAAAGCATTTTTGCGGGTTCTCTGACGTCAATGGACCAATGCGGTATTCACGTTGCTTCTGACATGGTTCAGGTCAAACTTTGAGTTATTTTTATAACAAGAAGACATTAAAATCGTTTAACCATTATGTCGCATCATAATAGAACATAAGGCAAATTGTATCCATGGGAAGAGAGGGAAAAGCCGACATCAAACCCTATACTAAACCGTTTGGCTAGGCAGCGTTATAATTTGTCAAATCCCTTAAAACGTTTTGTACGCAAATAAGAAGACATCTATGTCAAGAAGTGAAAAAGAAAACACACAATAGATATTTCAAAATTTACTTAGAAAATGTTACTATTTTAAAAGCTGTAATGGCTGGATTTGCTGCAAACTGCAGTGTGATTCTGTAAAACTTCATTCTAAACTTTGAATCTGAATCCGCTGTGAGTTTCTTGATTGGCATTCTAAAACTCTGTTGATAATTCGAATCTACACTAGCGCTACTCTTGCGAGCGTGTTTGCGAGTTGAACTAAATTTACCTCGAGATTTTGACAGATAAAGTATGAGATGACGTAAAAAGTGGCATTCTATAAGGTAATTCTCGCGTCAGTTGGACGCTCACTTCGCACTCAAAATCAAGGCCATTTTGAATCTTATGCGAAGTGAGAGCGTATAGCGACGTGAAATGCGAGTTGTTGTTTGGATTTTACGGAATCGACGTGCTGCTCTAGCTTATTTGTGAAGAGGTACCTAATAATAGGTCAATAATTGAACACAAAAATGTTACTGTATTAAATAATTGTCGGCTAAATTTCGCAACCTAAAGACCTGAGAAAGCTTTTTATTACAGCCAGGCTGAAAGCTGAACGTGTCTTCCGAAGTAAAATCCAGGACAATTAACGATTTAATACGCAGACGTCGATAACATAACATTAATTCATTTTTATAAGAAAACTAGAGGACGCCAGCAGCTACGCTTGCATTTTTTTTTAATTTACCCGTTTTAGCCGACCCCGTGGGTATTTCGGGAAATCCCTTCTTAGTGCACACCTACGGTCCCCAAGGAACATACATGCCAAATTTCAGCTTCCTGTGCCTAATAGTTTCGGCTGTAGGGTGTCTGTCAGTCAGTCAGTAACGCAAGGATTTTATATATTAAGATTAAGAGAGTTTGTTTTCTATACGTTTACCAACCAACTGATTAAATATAGAGTAAAGTACAATAAGTTCCAAGTAAAGTTCTTCGCAATTTCGACACACTGTGTTACATTTACCCACGAAGTGTTCTATCTTCTTCAAGGTCATTTACTTGTTACAATCCATGAGTAAAATTATCGCTTCTAAAAGTTATGAATCAAGTTAAAATAATAATGCGTGAATAGTAACCAATGAGATTTCAGAGACATGTAATAGTTTTACGATAATTAATTGGCTTTAAAATCTTTTCACATTCTGTAAATATTGGCATTTCTTCCACAAGTGTTAAAATAATGTACAAAGCTTTTGAAATCGACATTATTTTTGGTTCGTTAGTAAGTGATCCATGCTAAGCTCTAAAATTAAGCTTCAAAATTGAACTTCAGAATTGAGCTTCGAAATTAGGTCAGAGTGCGGTGGGATGGTCGACGTCGGCTCAAAATAATTATCAGCTCTATGCAGAGGGTCATAAGTTGACCAATATTTCTCATTAAAATATACTTTTCATGTATCCGTCCCAATATTTTATGCAAGTTCATGTCACGTCCCTGTTGCGTTAATCATACATTCCATATAAAATAACATATTTTGGCTTTGTCGGTTAGACATACAACGTTTTTCCTAGTATAGTCCAAACCTCGGGGGTCCCATTTCGCCCAGGTTAAAGTTCTAATAAGTATAAAACAACATAAAAATATTAGCAGTTTTGCCAAGATGCTAGAAGAAAAATTTATTCAAATTTAATACAAGTATAATCACCGCCTAAAAGATTGGCTCTGCACTATTAATAACATATTATATTCTTTTAACCGTCAAGTAAAATCTGTTGTTTCATATGAACGAGATTCGCACTAAACAAAAAGTCGTATCATCAGCCCTCACACACACTCTGTCGAATTGCTAGCGGGGAAAAGGCCCTCTTCTCTTTTCTAATATCGTATTATACACACGACCTTCCCTAGCTGTACCTAGAATATTCAATATGTTTTTCAATACAATGTTCACGCATTATCTTAATATATAAAATCCTTGCGTTACTGACTGACTGACAGACACGCTACAGCCAAAACTAATGGGCGCAGGAAGCTGAAATTTGGCATGTATGTTCCTTGGAGACCGTATGGGTGCCCAAAGAAGGGATTTCCCGAAATTCCCACGGGATCGGTCAAAACGGGTAAATTTAAAAAAATGCAGGCGTAGCTGCTGGCGTCCTCTAGTTTTATATATAATAGCTAAGCGTGGAGCCCTGTAATTGGCTTATTGTCACATATTTTACACAGTAATTGAATTTCTAAAAGCTGGTGGTCTTACTAAGCTTAAAAATAAAATATATACGTATACTTTCCAGCTACTGATTACTCTCTTCTTTTCTCTAATATCGTAAAATATAAAATAAATCGTATATTTTTCGCACAGCCCTACGCCTTGTGTCGTGTCGTCGGCGCGGCACACAATCGCCATCTCTCTCGGCGAGACGCTGGCGGAAGAAAGCTACGTTGCGTAACCAGTTACTCTATCACTGATCTATAACCACTCTTGTCAATTATATACCTATTTTATGGCGCTTAAAGGACAAGCGGATAAGAAAGTTTTAAATGCTATAACAAAACATAGCTTCATGCCCTTATCCCAGAGGTGTATTACACCCACATTTCGCCACTTATGTTTCGGTCCCAATGTAATAGGGAGCGAGCCTATTGCCATCTATGGGGGCACATTATTAAGCGAGTGATAATTAACATTTTTAATGCATACTTAACTTCGAAATGTCAGAGGTGTGTGCCCGAGGTACCTGGGGATCGAACCAGAGACCATCGTTTCGGCAGTCGTTACGTTATAATAATGTTCTGAAACGTCCGAAACGCAATGATAGCAAGCGATCATAATCTACCAGCTAACAGGCAGATAAAATTAAACCATAGAAATAGCCTTTATCCCCGAAGGGGTAGGCAGAGTTGTAATATTACAACCACATTTCGCCATGGTATGAATTTAAGGTCCCACGTAATAGGGGAGATCCTATTGCCGTTGCGAAAAGCTACTGAGAATTCGGAAAAACTGAGTAACACTTTTAACAGACCCGGGAATTGAACCCAGACCGAACAGTAAACGCAAACGCTATCCATTGGACCATGGAGGCAGAGGAGGAGAGATAAATTTCGTTTGCCGTATAGTTTCGTTTGACGATTTTATATACGGAGTCTATTCAGTACTATTCGTATATTTATTGTACACTAGCTGCTGCCCGCGACGTCGTCTGCGTGAACGCTATACAGCACCTAATTGTTAAATAAATACCTACCTACGATAATACCTTTTAAAAAATACGCGGCGGCGATAGCCCAGTGGTGTATGTAACGGACAGCCGAGACGATGGTCTTGGGTTCGATCCCCAGCTACCCCGGGCACACACCTATGACTTTTCGAAGTTATGTGTGTATTAAAAAATATTAATTAATTATCGCTCGCTTAACAATGTGGCCGGTAGATGGCAATAGGCTCGCCCACTATTACATTGGGACCGAAACATATCTGGAGAAGTGTGGGTGTGTAATACACCTCTGCCTACCCCTTCGGGGATAAAAGGCGTGCAGATATGAGAAGATATACCTTTTAAAATAACATTCATTTACCCGTTTCTTCTTTATATTTCATACCTGCAGAAAGTGTAGTAACAGAGGGAGACTGTCTTTTGTAAAATTGACCTTCAAAAAGTGCTGATTTTCAGCCTGCTTTGAATAAATGACTTTATGGTAATTCTGCTGAATTAAGTCATAAGTTGTGACTGAAGCAGATGAAGAAAATAAGGAATACATAATAGGGTAAAATACATACTTACAGGACTTCTCGATATACAACATTAGTGGTTTGGCTCTCCGCAGCCAAAATGTAAAGAGAGTCAGGACTGGTGACGCGGGAGCAAGCGACATATAGGACACCCGCTGTCCTCAATGTCTGCCTCTGCGACTTATTGATGGTCTTCGCGAAGCAAACACTCACGGGGAACTGTATGCGCTTGAATTATGAGGTATGAGAGGAATGGGTGGTATAAATACTGCCTCGCTGACGCCACAACCCGTAAGAATTTCCTAAATGGTGTGTCTGTGGAGCGAGATGACTTTCAGGCGGGTCACGTTACACAACTTTGGAGGAGATAGGTTCCGAAGAAGTATAATCGGGACACCGACCTTCAGCTTGATGCTATGCGCTGGAAGTTCACTTGCTGACTGGGAGTTCAGAAATTCCACGGGATAATGTGTGGCGTTTTCTTGCTCGACGACAGTGTTTATAGAGGTGTAGACCACTTCATTCCTCTCAACTTCCGAGAGAATGCATTCGTTAATTGCTACAGCCTGATCATTTTTGGGCGTCAAAATAGGCCACTTACACACTCACGAATTCTGATATTACGGTATACAGCTGTATAATTCTAAGCTGGATACAACTCTACTGAGAGACTCTGGAAGCACCACCTGTCCACCTCTCTCCTCTGGTAGAGTGTCTTCGCCAAGACTTAGAATTACATCTTAGAATTGTGGAGCACGTGCATTGACGCCAAGCTGAGCTCTCATATTAATGGTCAAGCGCAGCATACGAACTCGTGACCACAACAAAGATAATTTCAAAGAAGCACTCACCTAGTCCGTGTTGTGACGGATTAAGAATACGGAATGTCACCACCCCATATCATCCCATGGGTGTCGTAAGAGCCGACAGAGGGAGCAAGAACAGCACTGTAAGAGAAGGAAAACTTGATACAAACCCTATACCAACCCGTTTGGCCAGCGTGGTATAGTAGGCCAATTCCTCCTTTCAAAAGAGAGGCCTAGTCCAGCAGTAGACTGTTAAAGGCTGATGATGATGATGATGATGACTCACCTCGTCAGCCCTCGATCCCCGCGTCACCACGGGAAGCGTTTGTCGGGAATCGTCACTGAACAGAACTGTGACCACCCATTAAATGCTCGTTCCTGCGGATGTCCTGCAGGGTTCTGTCCATGGCCTGAACTGCCTTCCTATTGGCCATCGTACGCTCATCCCATACGATCAGAGAGCAATCCTTGAGCACGTGTCCCTTATCACTGTTACGTGACACACCACAAACGGGTATTACGGCGCTCTCTAAATCGATGGGAAATTTAAACATGGTATGTGCTGTCTTGCCACCCGGAAGCAGTGTGGCAGCGATTGCCGGCGACACTACAGCATTGACAATTTTGCCTTGCCTCCTGACCTCTGCAAGTATGCCAGTAGTAACAAATGTTTTTCCTGTTCCACCAGGAGCATCCAAGAAAAACATTTTAGCCTGACTTTGCCCAACGCTTTCAAGGACGGTGTCGTAAAATTCGTAAGGTGGTCATTTCAAATTGTCTCAGCGTTATACTCCCAATTTTCACGGTCTTGATGCGGTGATGATTGGGAAGCTGGTAACAAATATTTGACCAGTGGATTGCCACTGATAGAAATGACCACGTCTTAAAGTGAACTGAGACAGGTGTTCAGCACGCGGTCTTCAGTAACTTCGACTTCGTCTCTAGTAACACGCCTCAAAGCTCGTAGAGAATCTTCAGACAGATGATGGCGATACTTCTCCCAGAAAGCTACCGCGTTCGCGACTCCACAAAACACCAAGATGACGTCAAACAGATGACGCATGCGGCTGGGACTGTCATTGACGCTCGCCTCCGCGAGATTGTCATCCCAGTATTGGTCACCGTCGAGAAAGTGACGTACTACGCAGGCTGTGCGGTAAGTGCGATATACTCCAAGTCATCAAATGTACTCAGAAAGGCGAAAGACGTTGGACTTCGGACCGTGTGAAGTAACAACCGCATAAAATAGCATTCGACATTATTTGTGTGTAAGGTATAAACATTACAAAATGCGGTGTCCTTGAAACTTCCCGGGAAACCTTCCTCAGCACCTCCTCGTCAACGTCGGTTAAATATACCCTTTTTCTTGTCGTACGTGTAATATGAAGGCATCTCGTCATACGTAAGGGACCGCCCAAACTGATCGATTTTACAGAGCCTGAAAAATGCCAAGAGAGTTGTTTGACGCGGATTTTCCAAGTGCTCAGCAACGCTGTCGGGATCAAAATATATGCGCTGGCCGTTCTCTAGGTGGTCGTGTAAATGCATTACGGTAGGATGCTTCTCATGTATAGAGAACACCAGTATCCGCCAAACCGCTTCAGACGTAACAATAAATGTGGCTGTGTGTGAGTAAATATAATCTAGCTAGTTTCACATCTCACTAATGTTTATATACAGTTAATCCAAACAAAGGTACGTGCTATATGTATATCCCGGAAGACAATTTAAAGCAAGTTTACATGCAACATGAAAATATATTAATCAGGAAGCAATAATTACACCAATGTGACCAAAATGTTTATTTTGTACTAACTCTATTACTATTTATTCTGACAGAAATGATGTAAGCAATCAAGTGTGGCGATGGTGTAGTTAATTAATTAAATACCTTCAACTAATAGTCTTGCTCATCTCTGAAACGAATTAAAAATAAAATTTTAAGAAGAAAATGTACAACTCCATCTATGACTTTTGAAAACAACTATTAACGTCGCCAACATGTTCAAATTTAAATTATTTATATCCAAAAAGGGCTTACACATGTAATTCGACTTGATGTTTTTGAACTCTCTTAGATGGCGCTGCATTAAAATTATCTTAATTCTACTCATATTCAAATAATTATTTTTATCAGCCTAAGTTACTTATATTGCGTGATTTTTAGAGTGTGAAGCTAGCTTATAGCATAGTTAACATAATAACAACATTCAAATATGCATATTGTTACATTACACGTTGTTACAGAATGCGTTGAAGAAATAAAGGTTCTCTGCTCGTTCCCTGTTGGTCATAGCGTGATAATATGTAGCCTATGTGGTGACCCGACTTTTTGATAATGCAGTACTTTTTTTCTTTATCCCGGATATAAGGACAAACAGATAAACAGATAAACCGACAAACAGACAAACAGACAAAAATTCTAAAAACTATATTTTTGGCCTCGGTATCGATAGTAGATCACACCCCAAGTACTCTTTTAAAAAAATATCCAATGTACAGTTTTGACTTTCCTACCATTTTATTATATGTATAGATATATCTTCTTTATTTTATAAGAGACTCCGCCCGCGTGAATTACAAACGTGAACCTGCCTCAAAAATCTCACTACGTTATGAAGAAAGCCGTGCAAATATACTTTTGTTAGTTTGAGAGTTTGTTGCGTTCATATATACAGACAGATAAGGCAGGGGGACTTCATTATATAATATGTGTACCTACCTATAAGTTTATGGTACGAGAAACGGTTCATGTATTTCTTTAATATAGTTGTAAGTTCTACTATTTAGATTAAACATTTTATTTTTGCTTTATAAAGACAACTGCCGTACTACGTAATATAAGACCCCGATATAAGACCTGTGTCGCGGGGAACTTTACAAACATGCAACAGATGGAGACAATGAAGACCCAGCCCCGAAACAACAATTTAGTATCACACCAAGTGATGTCTGTTGTTTGTATCGAACCCATAACACTCGGCGCAGTGTCAAGCAGCGAGTCAGCCGCTTCAACCACTACGTCAATCATTTGACTTATCAGCAAAACACACTGCTTCATATTATAAAGTACAGCGCTAACATACTGTCTCTGTGAACTAAATAATTCGTCCCGAGGCGCTTAAGTGACTAACAAATAAACGGACGTGCAGCACAGATATCAGACTCTATTTCCTACTGCAGCCAAGCCGTTAAGCCTCGGCTCAGAAAGTTTAAATGGTTTGACCTTTGACTCTTAAGCTCAGTTTTCCTACTTTATTTTTTATTATAAAACGATTTAGTTCTGGACGGCCTTTTGATATCAATGACGCGTTAAATACCTAACTGGCTAGTAATACGTAAAGATAATTTTAAAAGCAATGCCTGTTTCTAGCGAAATACATACATACCTACATAGATTCACGCCTGTTTCCCAGAGGGGTATGCAGAGACTACAGAACGTCATTTGCAATGATCCTGACATACTTCTCTTGCTTCATTCACTTCCATCAAGTTTCTCATGCATGCTGTTCTGTTTAGGGTACTTCTGACCTGTCCTCGAAATTACTATAACATCAAAAAATTATTTAAGTGCCTAATCAATATCTTCTTGGTTTTACGCGAATGTTACACATTGGAAATAAACTATGTACAATCAAACAAGTCGGCGGTGGACCCGTTTGAATATAAATCCCTTGGCTCGCTCATAGAGTCGAGGCACACTAGAAACTGGTTTTGTATACGAGTGTCAATGTGTGTGTAAAGTAGCACTGGAAGCGTCGATGTCTGGCCGAGCGATTCTCGCCCTTATGTTGGTCCAGCGGGAAGTTGTTCGACTGTACATTATTACGTAAACGGTAGTTTCATTCCAATGCCTTATCAATTACATGCACGGCGCAGCGGTGTAGTGGTTTAAACGGTCACCTCATCGCTTAGAACTTAGAACTGCGTCAAGTACTGTGCGTTCGGATCACACGAGAAAGTTTCTTAGTCGTATTTGCATTCAAAGTTCTTTGTAATCCCTTAAGTCATAGAATTTCCCGTGCTTCATAATAATAACATCGTAGGATTTCGACTTTATTCAAGTCTGGGTGTAGGTACTTGGTTGTGTCCATTATTTGAATGATTGTAAAGTGTCCCGCGATACGAGATTTATATCAAACTAGCTGCTGCCCGCGACGTCGTCTGCGTGAACGCTTTACAGCACCTAACTATTAAATAAATACCTACGATTATACCTTTTAAAAAATACGTGGCGGCGATAGCCCAGTGGTGTATGTAACGGACTGCCGAGACGATGGTCTTGGGTTCGATCCCCAGCTACCCCGGGCACACACCTATGACTTTTCGAAGTTATGTGTGTATTAAAAAATATTAATTAATTATCGCTCGCTTAACAATGTGCCCGGTAGATGGATAGCCATCTACCGGGCACATTGGCTCGCCCCGTTTCTTCTTTATATTTCATACCTGCAGAAAGTGTAGTAACAGAGGGAGACTGTCTTTTGTAAAATGGACCTTCAAAAAGTGCTGATTTTCAGCCTGCTTTGAATAAATGACTTTATGGTGATTCTGCTGAATTAAGTCATAAGTTGTGACTGAAGCAGATGGAGAAAATAAGGAATACATAGGGTAAAATACATACTTTTAGGACTTCTCGATATACAACATTAGTGGTTTGGCTCTCCGCAGCCAAAATGTAAAGAGATTCAGGACTGGTGACGCAGGGGCAAGCGACATACAGGACACCCGCTACCCTCAATGTCTGCCTGTGCGACTTATTGATGGTCATCGCGAAGCAAACACTCACGGGGAACTGTATGCGCTTGAATTATGAGGTATGAGAGGAATGCGTGGTATAAATACTGCCTCGCTGACGCCACAACCCGTAAGAATTTCCTAAATGGTGTGTCTGTGGAGCGAGATGTCTTTCAGGCAGGTCACGTTACACAACTTCGGAGGAGATAGGTTCTGAAGAAGCATAATCGGGACACCGACCTTCAGCTTGATGCTATGCGCTGGAAGTTCACTTGCTGACTGGGAGTTCAGAAATTCCACGGGATAATGTGTGGCGTTTTCTTGTTCGACCACAGTGTTTATAGAGGTGTAGACCACTTCATTCCTCTCAATTTCCGAGAGAATGCATCCGTTAATTGCTCCAGCCTGATCATTTTTGGGCGTCAAAATAGGCCACTCACACACTCACGAATATCTCTGCTATTACGGTATACAGCTGTATAATTCTAAGCTGGATACAACTCTACTGAGAGACTCTGGAAGCACCACCTGTCCACCTCTCTCCTCTGGTAGAGTGTCTTCGCCAATACTTAGAAAGACATCTTAGAATTGTTGAGCTCGTGCATTGACGCCAAGTTGAGCTCTCATATTAATGGTCAAGCGCAGCATACGAACTCGTGACCACAACAAAGATAATTCCAACGAAGCACTCACCTTATGCGTGTGGTGATGGATTTAGAATACGGAATGTCACCACCCCATATCATCCCTTGGGTGTTGTGGACCCCCACGTTGTGGTGTGATGATCCCCACGTCACCACGGGAAGCGTTTGTCGGAAATCGTCACTGAACAGAACTGTGACCACCTATTAAATGTTCGTTCCTGCGGATGTCCCGCAGGGTTCTGTCCATGGCCTGAACTGCCTTCCTATTGGCCATCGTACGCTCATCCCATACGATCAGAGAGCAATCCTTGAGCACGTGTCCCTTATCACTGTTACGTGACACACCACAAACGGGTATTACGGCGCTCTCTAAATCGATGGGAATTTTAAACATGGTATGTGCTGTCTTGCCACCCGGAAGCAGTGTGGCAGCGATTGCCGGCGACGCTACAGCAATGACAATTTTGCCTTGCCTCCTGACCTCTGCAAGTATGCCAGTAGTAACAAATGTTTTTCCTGTTCCACCAGGAGCATCCAAGAAAAACATTTTAGCCTGGCTTTGCCCAGCGCTTTCAAGGACGGTGTCGTAAAATTCGTAAGGTGGTCATTTCAAATTGTCTCAGCGTTATACTCCCAATTTTCACGGTCTTGATGCGGTGATGATTGGAAAGCTGGGTACAAATATTTGACCAGTAGATTGCCGCTGATAGAAATGACCACCTCTTGAAGTGAACTTAGACAGGTGTTCAGCACGCGGTCATCAGTTACTTCGACTTCGTCTCTAGTAACACGCCTCAAAGCTCGTAGAAAATCTTCAGACAGATGATGGCGATACTTCTCTCAGAAAGCTACCGCGTTCGCGACTCCATAAAACACCAAGATGACGTCAAACAGATGACGCATGCGGCTGGGACTGTCACTGACGCTCGCCTCCGCGAGGTTGTCATCCCAGTATTGGTCACCGTCGAGAAAGTGACGTACTACGCAGGCTGTGCGGTAAGTGGGATATGGAGTATCCCACTTACCGCACAGCCTGCGTAGTCATCAAATGTCCTCAGAAAGGCGAAAGACGTTGGGCCTTGGACCGTGTGAAGTAACAACCGCAGAAAATAGCATTCGACATTATTTGTGTGTACGGTATAAACTCTACAAAATGCGGTGTCCTTGAATCTTCCCGGAAAACCTTCCACAGCACCTTCCTCGTCAACGTCGGTTAAATACACCCTTTTGCTTGTCGTACGTGTAATATGAAGGCATCTCGTCATACGTAAGGGACCTCCCAAACTGATCGATTTTACAGAGTCTGAATGCCAAGAGAGTTGTTTGACGCGGATTTTCCAAGTGCTCAGCAACGCAGTCGGGATCAAAATAATTATGCGCTGGCCGTTCTCTAGGTGGTCGTGTAAATGCATTACGGTAGGATGCTTCTCATGTATAGAGAACACCAGTATCCGCCAAACCGCTTCAGACGTAACAATAAATAAATGGCTGTGTGTGAGTAAAAATAATCTAGCTAGTTCCACATCTCACTAATGTTTATATACAGTTAATCCAAACCAAGGGACGTGCTATATGTATATCCCGGAAGACAATTTAAAGCAAGTTTACATGCGACATGAAAATATATTAATTAAGAAGCAATAATTACACCAATGTGACCAAAATGTTTATTTTGTACTAACTCTATTACTATTTATTCTGACAGAAATGATGTAAGCAATCAAGTGTGGCGATCGATGGTGTAGTTAATTAATTAAATAACTTCAACTAATAGTCTTGCTCATCTCTGAAACGAATTAAAAATAAAAATTTTAAGAAGAAAATGTACAACTCCATCTATGACTTTTGAAAACAACTATTAACGTCGCCTAATGTTCAAATTTAAATTATTTATATCCAAAAAGGGCTTACACATGTATTTCGACTTGATGTTTTTGAACTCTCTTAGATGGCGCTGCATTAAAATTGTCTTAATTCTACTAATATTCAATTAATTATTTTTATCAGCCTTAGTTACTTATATTGCGTGATTTTTATAGTGTGAAGTTAGCTTATAGCATAGTTAACATAATAACAACATTCAAATATGCATTGTCACATTACACGTTGTTACAGAATGCGTTGGAGAAATAAAGGTTCTCTGCTCGTTCCCTGTAGGTCATAGCGTGATAATATGTAGCCTATGTGGTGACCCGACTTTTTAATAATATTTGTGCCAAATTTGAAGTAAATCCATGCAGTACTTTTTAACTTTTTCCCGGATATAAGGACAAACAGATAAACAGATAAACAGACAAACAGACAAACAGAAAAACAGACAAAAATTCTAAAAACTATATTTTTGGCCTCGGTATCGATAGTAGATCACACCCCAAGTATTCTTTTAAAAAAATATTCAATGTACAGTTTTGACTTTCCTACCATTTTATTATATGTATAGATATGTCTTATTTAAAAGAAAACATTTTTTTCACCACAGCTCAAACATGCCGCTTTTGCTGCGAGACAACAGTGAACAAAACGCGATTTTGATTCGAGCGTGAGGCAAAGTAGCTTCTTAATTTTTCAATCTTCAGTGCCACGAATTGACATTGTTCAGCCACAAATTTGAAACATTCGAATTTAACTGTGCTCTGTCTCTTTCACGTGCATATAAAAAAGTGAGTGAAAAAACAAACCCCTTCGAATTCGAAATTCGATTTTGGAATTCGACCTCAAAGAAAACACCTACGGCAACGCACAAAAAAAGATATTTGTTTTTCTTTTATATGTTATTGTTTACATGTTTAATTTATTATTGGATTTTAATAAAAATAAGTCTAATTAATAGTGTAAAATTAGTATTTAGGTAACCAATACATTTTTATTTAGAATTACAACAATTATACATTTGAAAAATAAATATCAGGGACGCGGTATTAAAACGCGATTTAAAAAGTAGCGGGAATAAAAATTTCGCTGATGCTGATACAGTAGGTACCTATAGCGTAACGTGTTAAATTATAATAATATATAAAATAATCTAAAAAGATGAGTGAAACTAGCGATGATGACTGTACTTTAACACCAGAAGAGTTAAATCAACAAGTGATTATGCAGAATTCAATCTATTTCTGTTCATTTCTATGTCTGCTAAGTAATATGTGTTCTCACTGCTGTGGTGAAAAGCTATGTGTGCTACACGAGAGCAAAGTTTTTTGTATCTCGTGCTGTTGAGTCCCTCACCACGCTCAGGATTCTAACTTTGATTCACTCGCTACG
Source organism: Euclidia mi (assembly GCA_944739405.2). Lineage (NCBI taxonomy): Eukaryota > Metazoa > Arthropoda > Insecta > Lepidoptera > Erebidae > Euclidia > Euclidia mi. Next base: position 5,269,812 of record OX123199.2, on the reverse strand, counting down.
CTCGTGAATCAATCACAGAATCCTTCGCTTTCTCGGGACTCAAAATCAGCACTCGAAACAAAAAACAACTTTGCTCTCTTGTTGCACAAATAACTATTGCACACTACAACATATCGCAGATATCTTATCTATACATATAATAAAATGGTAGGAAAGTCAAAACTGTACATTGAATATTTTTTTTAAAGAATACTTGGGGTGTGATCTACAATCGATACCGAAGCCAAAAATATAGTTCTTAGAATTTTTGTCTGTTTATCTGTTTGTCCTTATGTCCGGGCTAAACTCAAAAAGTACTACATGGATTTACTTCAAATTTGGTACAAATATTATTAAAAAGTCGGGTCACCATATAGGCTAAATATTATTACGCTATCACCTACTGGAAACGAGCAGAGAACCTTTATTTCTTGAACGTATTCTGTAACAACGTGTAATGTAACAATGCATATTTTAATGTTGTTATTATGTTAACTATGCTATAATCTAGCTTCACACTATAAAAATCACGCAATATAAGTAACTTAGGCTGATAAACATAATTAATTGAATTTAAGTAGTATTAAGACAATTTTAATGCAGCGCCATCTAAGAGAGTTCAAAAACATCAAGTCGAATTACATCTGTAAGCCCTTTTTGGATATAAATAATTTAATTTGAACATGTTGCCGACGTTAATAATTGTTTTCAAAAGTCATAGATGGAGTTGTACATTTTCTTCTTAAAATTGTATTGTTAATTCGTTTCAGAGATGAGCAAGACTATAAGTTGAAGTTATTTAATTAATTAACTACATAACTACACCATCGCCACACTTGATTGCTTACATAATTTCTGTCAGAATAAATAGTAATAGATTTAGTACAAAAAAAAATCATTTTGGTCACATTGGTGTAATTATGGCTTCTTAAATAATATATTTACATGTCGCATACAAACTTGCTTTAAATTGTCTTTCGGGATATACATATACCACGTACCTTTGTTTGGATTAACTATATATAAACATCAGTAAGATGTGGAACTAGCTAGATCTTATTTACTCACACACAGCCATTTATTTATTGTTACGTCTGAAGTGGTTTGGCGGATACTGGTGTTCTCTATACATGAGAAGCATCCTACCGTCATGCATTTACACCTCCATCTAGAGAACGGTCAGCGCATATATTTTGATCCCGACAGCGTTGCTGAGCACTTGCAAAATCTGCGTCAAACAAGTCTGTTGGCGTTTTTCAGGCTCTGTAAAATCGACCAGTTTGGGAGGTCCCTTACGTATGACGAGATGCCTTCATATAACACGTACGACAAGCAAAAGGGTGTATTTAACCGACGTTGACGAGGAGGTACTGTGGAAGGTTTTCCGGGAAGTTTCAAGGACACCGCATTTTATAGAGTTTATACCGTACACACAAATAATGTCGAATGCTATGTCCGAGGCCCAACGTCTTTCGCCTTTCTGAGGACATTTGATGGCGTGGAGTATCCCACTTACCATCCATACCATCGCGGAGGCGAGCGTCAGTGACAGTCCCAGCCGCATGCGTCATCTGTTTGACGTCATCTGGGTGTTTTGTGGAGTCGCGAACCCGGTAGCTTTCTGGGAGAAGTATCGTTATTATCTGTCTGATGATTTTCTACGAGCTTTGAGGCGTGCTACTGGAGACGAAGTCGAAGTAACTGATGACCGCGTGATGAACACCTGTCTCAGTTCACTTCAAGACGTGGTCATTTCTATCGGCAGCAATCCACTGGTCAAATATTTGTTACCAGCTTCCCAATCATCACCGCATCAAGATCGTGAAAATTGGGAGTATAATGCTGAGACAATTTGAAATGACCACCTTACGAATTTTATGACACCGTCCTTGAAAACGTTGGGCAAAGCCAGGCTAAAATGTTTTCCTTGGATGCACCTGGTGGAACAGGAAAAACATTTGTTACTACTGGCATACTTACTTGCAGAGGTCAGAAGGCAAGGCAAAATTGTCATTGCTGTAGCGTCGCCGGCAATCGCTGCCACACTGCTACCGGGTGGTAAGACAGCACATATCATGTTTAAATTTCCCATCAATTTAGAGAGCGCCGTAACACCCGTTTGTGGTGTGTCACGTAACAGTGATAAGGGACACGTGCTCAAGGATTGCTCTCTGATCGTATGGGATGAGCGTACGATGGCCAATGGAAGGCAGTTGAGGCCATGGACAGAACCTTGCGGGACATCCGCAGGAACGAGCATTTAATGGGTGGTGACAGTTCTGTTCAGTGACGATTCCTGATAAACGCTTCCCGTGGTGACGCGGGGATCGAGGGCTGACGAGGTGAGTCATCATCATGATCATCATCATCAGGCTTTAACAGTCCACTGCTGGACTAGGCCTCTCCTTTGAAAGGAGGAATCGGCCTACTATACCACGCTGGCCAAACGGGTTGGTATAGGGTTTGTATCAAGTTTTCCTTCTCTTACAGTGCTGTTCTCTGCATAATATGCTCCCTCTGTCGGCTCTTACGACACCCATGGGATGATATGGGGTGGTGACATTCCGTATTCTTAATCCGTCACCACACGGACAAGGTGAGTGCTTCGTTGAAATTATCTTTGTTGTGGTCACGAATTCGTATGATGCGCTTGACCATTAATATGAGAGCTCAGCTCGGCGTCAATGCACGTGCTCAACAATTCTAAGATGTCTTTCTAAGTCTTGACGAAGTCACTCTACCAGAGGAGAGAGGTGGACAGGTGGTGCTTCCAGAGTCTCTCAGTAGAGTTGTATCCAGCTTAGAACCAGCCTATTTTGACGCCCAAAAATGATCTGGCTGTAGCAATTGACAAATGCATTCTCTCGGAAATTGAGGGGAATGAAGTGGTCTACACCCCTATAAACACTGTCGTTGTCGTCGTTATTATCCCGTGGAATTTCTGAACTCCTTGTCAGCAATTGAACTTCCAGCGCATACCATCAAGCTGAAGGTCGGTGTCCCGATTATGCTTCTTCGGAACCTATCTCCTCCGAAGTTGTGTAACGTGACCCGCCTGAAAGTCATCTCGCTCCACAGACACACCATTTAGGCGGAAATTCTTATGGGTTGTGGCGTCGGCGACGCAGTATTTATACCACGCATTCCTCTCATACCTCATAACTTCCGGTTCCCGTTCAAGCGCATACAGTTCCCCTTGAGTGTTTGCTTCGCGATGACCACCAAAAAGTCGCAGAGGCAGACACTGAGGGCAGCAGGTATCCTGTACGTCGCTTTCTTCCGCGTCACCAGTCCTGACTCTCTTTACATTTTGGCTGCGGAGAGCCAAACCACTAATGTTGTGTATCGAGAATTCCTATAAGTATGTATTTTACCCTATTATGTATTCTTTATTTTCTCCATCTGCTTCAGTCACAACTTATGACATAATTCAGCAGAATCACCATAAAGTCATTTATTCAAAGCATGCTGAAAATCAGCACTTTTTGAAGGTCAATTTTACAAAAGACAGTCTCCCTCTGTTATTACACTTTTTGCAGGTATGAAATATAAAGAAGAAACGGGTAAATAAATGTTATTTTAAAAGGTATAATGGTAGGTATTTATTTAATAGTTAGGTGCTGTATAGCGTTCACGCAGACGACGTCGCGGGCAGCAGCTAGTTCATAATATTACTAGATAATACTAGCTGCTGCCCGCGACGTCGTCTGCGTGAACGCTATACAGCACCTAACTATTAAATAAATACCTACCATTATACCTTTTAAAATAACATTTATTTACCCGTTTCTTCTTTATATTTCATACCTGCAAAAAGTGTAATAACAGAGGGAGACTGTCTTTTGTAAAATTGACCTTCAAAAAGTGCTGATTTTCAGCATGCTTTGAATAAATGACTTTATGGTGATTCTGCTGAATTATGTCATAAGTTGTGACTGAAGCAGATGGAGAAAATAAAGAATACATAATAGGGTAAAATACATACTTATAGGAATTCTCGATACACAACATTAGTGGTTTGGCTCTCCGCAGCCAAAATGTAAAGAGAGTCAGGACTGGTGACGCGGAAGAAAGCGACGTACAGGATACCTGCTGCCCTCAGTGTCTGCCTCTGCGACTTTTTGGTGGTCATCGCGAAGCAAACACTCAAGGGGAACTGTATGCGCTTGAACGGGAACCGGAAGTTATGAGGTATGAGAGGAATGCGTGGTATAAATACTGCGTCGCCGACGCCACAACCCATAAGAATTTCCGCCTAAATGGTGTGTCTGTGGAGCGAGATGACTTTCAGGCGGGTCACGTTACACAACTTCGGAGGAGATAGGTTCCGAAGAAGCATAATCGGGACACCGACCTTCAGCTTGATGGTATGCGCTGGAAGTTCAATTGCTGACAAGGAGTTCAGAAATTCCACGGGATAATAACGACGACAACGACAGTGTTTATAGGGGTGTAGACCACTTCATTCCCCTCAATTTCCGAGAGAATGCATTCGTCAATTGCTACAGCCAGATCATTTTTGGGCGTCAAAATAGGCTGGTTCTAAGCTGGATACAACTCTACTGAGAGACTCTGGAAGCACCACCTGTCCACCTCTCTCCTCTGGTAGAGTGACTTCGTCAAGACTTAGAAAGACATCTTAGAATTGTTGAGCACGTGCATTGACGCCGAGCTGAGCTCTCATATTAATGGTCAAGCGCATCATACGAATTCGTGACCACAACAAAGATAATTTCAACGAAGCACTCACCTTGTCCGTGTGGTGACGGATTAAGAATACGGAATGTCACCACCCCATATCATCCCATGGGTGTCGTAAGAGCCGACAGAGGGAGCATATTATGCAGAGAACAGCACTGTAAGAGAAGGAAAACTTGATACAAACCCTATACCAACCCGTTTGGCCAGCGTGGTATAGTAGGCCGATTCCTCCTTTCAAAGGAGAGGCCTAGTCCAGCAGTGGACTGTTAAAGCCTGATGATGATGATCATGATGATGACTCACCTCGTCAGCCCTCGATCCCCGCGTCACCACGGGAAGCGTTTATCAGGAATCGTCACTGAACAGAACTGTGACCACCCATTAAATGCTCGTTCCTGCGGATGTCCCGCAAGGTTCTGTCCATGGCCTCAACTGCCTTCCATTGGCCATCGTACGCTCATCCCATACGATCAGAGAGCAATCCTTGAGCACGTGTCCCTTATCACTGTTACGTGACACACCACAAACGGGTGTTACGGCGCTCTCTAAATTGATGGGAAATTTAAACATGGTATGTGCTGTCTTACCACCCGGTAGCAGTGTGGCAGCGATTGCCGGCGACGCTACAGCAATGACAATTTTGCCTTGCCTTCTGACCTCTGCAAGTAAGTATGCCAGTAGTAACAAATGTTTTTCCTGTTCCACCAGGTGCATCCAAGGAAAACATTTTAGCCTGGCTTTGCCCAACGTTTTCAAGGACGGTGTCATAAAATTCGTAAGGTGGTCATTTCAAATTGTCTCAGCATTATACTCCCAATTTTCACGATCTTGATGCGGTGATGATTGGGAAGCTGGTAACAAATATTTGACCAGTGGATTGCTGCCGATAGAAATGACCACGTCTTGAAGTGAACTGAGACAGGTGTTCATCACGCGGTCATCAGTTACTTCGACTTCGTCTCCAGTAGCACGCCTCAAAGCTCGTAGAAAATCATCAGACAGATAATAACGATACTTCTCCCAGAAAGCTACCGGGTTCGCGACTCCACAAAACACCCAGATGACGTCAAACAGATGACGCATGCGGCTGGGACTGTCACTGACGCTCGCCTCCGCGATGGTATGGATGGTAAGTGGGATACTCCACGCCATCAAATGTCCTCAGAAAGGCGAAAGACGTTGGGCCTCGGACATAGCATTCGACATTATTTGTGTGTACGGTATAAACTCTATAAAATGCGGTGTCCTTGAAACTTCCCGGAAAACCTTCCACAGTACCTCCTCGTCAACGTCGGTTAAATACACCCTTTTGCTTGTCGTACGTGTTATATGAAGGCATCTCGTCATACGTAAGGGACCTCCCAAACTGGTCGATTTTACAGAGCCTGAAAAACGCCAACAGACTTGTTTGACGCAGATTTTGCAAGTGCTCAGCAACGCTGTCGGGATCAAAATATATGCGCTGACCGTTCTCTAGATGGAGGTGTAAATGCATGACGGTAGGATGCTTCTCATGTATAGAGAACACCAGTATCCGCCAAACCACTTCAGACGTAACAATAAATAAATGGCTGTGTGTGAGTAAATAAGATCTAGCTAGTTCCACATCTTACTGATGTTTATATATAGTTAATCCAAACAAAGGTACGTGGTATATGTATATCCCGAAAGACAATTTAAAGCAAGTTTGTATGCGACATGTAAATATATTATTTAAGAAGCCATAATTACACCAATGTGACCAAAATGATTTTTTTTTGTACTAAATCTATTACTATTTATTCTGACAGAAATTATGTAAGCAATCAAGTGTGGCGATGGTGTAGTTATGTAGTTAATTAATTAAATAACTTCAACTTATAGTCTTGCTCATCTCTGAAACGAATTAACAATACAATTTTAAGAAGAAAATGTACAACTCCATCTATGACTTTTGAAAACAATTATTAACGTCGGCAACATGTTCAAATTAAATTATTTATATCCAAAAAGGGCTTACAGATGTAATTCGACTTGATGTTTTTGAACTCTCTTAGATGGCGCTGCATTAAAATTGTCTTAATACTACTTAAATTCAATTAATTATGTTTATCAGCCTAAGTTACTTATATTGCGTGATTTTTATAGTGTGAAGCTAGATTATAGCATAGTTAACATAATAACAACATTAAAATATGCATTGTTACATTACACGTTGTTACAGAATACGTTCAAGAAATAAAGGTTCTCTGCTCGTTTCCAGTAGGTGATAGCGTAATAATATTTAGCCTATATGGTGACCCGACTTTTTAATAATATTTGTACCAAATTTGAAGTAAATCCATGTAGTACTTTTTGAGTTTAGCCCGGACATAAGGACAAACAGATAAACAGACAAAAATTCTAAGAACTATATTTTTGGCTTCGGTATCGATTGTAGATCACACCCCAAGTATTCTTTAAAAAAAATATTCAATGTACAGTTTTGACTTTCCTACCATTTTATTATATGTATAGATTACTAGCAAACGCCCTTCGCCTGCTCGAAACTTGCTACCTATGTATATTTTTACCGATTGAGATGGCACATTTAAAAAATCTGTCCTTGGTGGGTGCAAACGATATAAGATTCAACCCACTGACCAAATTTTACGTGTCTTGTTTCAGTATTTTGGGCTCTTCGATTATATTCGTCAGGACAAGTAATTTGATATATACGACAATGATAATTACAGTAATGTGTGCCGGAATAAAAAAATGCTACATTTTGCACGCATGCGAAGTTGGGTGTCCGATTACAAGTAAACAAACACGTCGAAAGAATACTCAATACGTAGACTGTCACGTGCCGATATTTGGAATACAATTGCCACAGATGAGAGTATATTGAATGATGTGCCAGTGTTGCAATACCGGTAATGCTCGAATTAAAATTTTAAATAGATTCTGATGTGATAGTGTTATTATTTATTTTGCAATTATTTCAATGAGAATTATGAAAGTTGAAAGATGGTGTAGAAGAAAGTGGGTTTATACCCAAAAGGAACAATACAGGCGTATTATACCATTCAATAATATCTACCTATATTTTTTATGTTCTTTATAGGTCCATATCCGTTCGAAAACCAGCATAGTTTACTCATGCTTCACTGCCTAACCTGTCTTTTATACTAGAGTAGGCCGCTTAGGAAGGATTTACCACCTTTATTAATTTTTTCCCCACAAGCTATAAATAAGCAGCGGTATTTCCAAACCAATTCGACATTGGAACCATTTTAAGATCATCATCATCATCATCATCAGCCTTTAACAGTCCACTGCTGGACTAGGCCTCTCCTTTGAAAGGAGGAATTGGCCTACTATACCACGCTGGCCAAACGGGTTGGCATAGGGTTTGTATCAAGTTTTCCTTCTCTTACAGTGCATTATTTGATCCCTCTGTCGACTCTTACGACGCCCATGGGATGATATGGGGTGGTGATATACCGTATTCTTAATCCGTCACCACACGGACAATTTTAAGACCATTTTAAGAGCGTGCACATTATTTTACAAAGGTTGGCAACGTACTTGTGATCCTCCAGGCATTGCAGGTGTCTATAGGCGGCGGTGGTCGCATATGATCAGGTGGCCCGCTTTCTCGTTTGTCTTCCTATGCAACAAAATAACCTAAGTGCCTAGTCACGAGATCGGTCTAAGCGGCGAACGGCGCGGCAGGAGCGATGTACATAGCGCGTTTACTCTGAGACGGCCGTGCGCCGCGTCACAGTAAACGCGCCATGTACTTACATCGAAAACACTCGCCGCTGCCGCCCGCCGCCGCCGCCCGCCGCCGGTCTACAGCGGCGGGCGGCAGCGGCGAGTGTTTTCGATGTACATGGCGCGTTTACTGTGATGCGGCGCGCGGCCGCCTCAGAGTAAACGCGCCATGTACATCGCCTCTGCCGCGCCGCTCGCCGCTTAGACCGATCTCGTGAACAGGTAACAGGGCGTACAGGAGTACAATAAAGGTTGAAAGTGTAGGGCAGTCGCAGCGAATGCTAGTATTTTGCATAGAAATTCGGTTATCTAGCGACGAGATCAATAATAAACCACGATGCTGAGTTTTATATTTGCACTGTACCCCGTAGTAACAACAATGTTGCATACAACAATCCAATGTCACGAATGTGTAGGCAATACAGCTCTTTTTGCTCTGAAACATTTGCCACGATAGTTACAAAGTGTTCAAAAACTACCTGTTAAAGTATAACATCCCTTTTAATGAAGTCTAATTGGAAATATAACATTATTGTTGCACTTCAATAACTATTTCATTCAATAAATTTATTCCCTTTTTACCTTATTTTACTACCACTGCTTATTTTTGCTCACAGAAATTTTAAATAAAGTTTAATTGATATGTATGGTTTTAATTGGACTTCAGATTGGAAACTGTATAATCTTTATTGAATGTTGTGTAATGCTTAATCAATTGTCTGTTACTGTACCTATATAATAAAAAAAAATATGGGAATGGGAACACATTTTTTATACTCTTAGTAATAGGCGGCAAACGAGCTGACGGATCGCCTGATGGTAAGCAATTACCGCCGCCCTTGGACACAAGCAACAGTACTGGAGTTACAAGTGCGTTGCCACCCCTTTTGGTTGGGAAAAGGGATAGGAGGAGGAGTGGCATGAGGAAGAAGGAATAGAGGATGAGGCCTCCGGCACTCTCACTCACCGAATGAAACGCAACAGTTTAGGAACAGTACCTTACGTCGATATTTTTGTGAAGGGGTAATACTTCTCCGGTCGAGCCGACCCATTCATGCTGAATTCAGCAAGACTCTTCTACCTATATATATATACATAGAAACATATGTATTTCCCTAGACACATAGTTCTGAGAACATACAACCACAGTTACTCACAATTTGACATAGAAATTATCCAAGTTCTCTAAAGCAGTGAAACTCTAAATGAACCAGACAAAATTGGACCCTCAGTTTGCAAACATTTCATAAATCGCGATAAACACAACGCTTAAACTCCAGTGGCCTTTTCAAGTAATTATCTCGTCATCTGCAAGAGTTACCACTATAAAGAAATAATTTCTTGTAGCTTACAGTTGCTTTATATTTTTAAAATTATTTTAATATCATTCTTAGGGAAATACATTTTACAATATTTCAGGTACCGGATTTTACACCGGCTAGATGAGCTGCATGACTACATAAGGTTGAATTTAATCTTTCTATGATATAAGTTCTGGATATAAATATTTCACAAGAGTCATCCAGCTTCTACAATAGATACTGCACCAGCTTTTACGCGTGGAAATGAACATATGTGTAGGTAATAGTTTTCAGTATAGGTATATGACTGAACCTCTTAAAGGTATAATATTAAAAATCTATAAGGGTTATTTTTTGGCCACTGAGCCCTTCAAGACGCGTTTATACTTCTACACGTATTTCTAAATACCTGCCTGAAAAATATCTTATCATATAAACTTAGGTAACGAAAGTTTTAGTTAAGTCAATGCAGTCGTTTTTCCAGGTAGTAGAGCCTTGCTGATTTCAGCATGAATGGGTCGGCTTGACCGGTGAAGTACTACCCTCCCACAGAAAATCGACGTAAAGTAACAGTACTTAAACTGTTGCGTTTCGTTCGTTGAGGGAGAGTGCCGGAGGCCCTATCCCCTATTCCTTCTCCCTCATCCCACTCCTCATCCTATCCCTTTTCGCATCCCCAAGGGGCGGGCAACGCACTTGTGACTCCTATGGCGTTGTGTCCATGGGCGGTGGTAATTGCTTACCATCAGGCGATCCGTCTGCTCGTTTGCCGTCTATTACTATAAAAAAAAACGCGTTATATTCTTCTCGTGTCGATGGCATCACTTGTCGTACGGTTTTAGTCGGTTAAAATGTCATCATCCAGCTTATACATATGTTTTGTTGCCTCAGTGGTGTAGGCTTTATATTATGAACCTGTCGGGCAAATATTATTGCATAAAAAGGTAGTACTCACCCTAAAAGCGTAATGTACTTTTCTTTTCGCAGCCCTGTCCAAAATAGCCATTAGACTATGAGTACATAATGTGAATATGATACGTGCAAAGGTCGCGCCGTTAGTAATCAATAAGCGCAATCTACAACTTTTATGCTATGGTATTGTCAAAACGTGTTTCTTTTCCAAAAATCTTTTGCAACCGCCTTACTTTAGTAAAGTTTTACATCTTGACATAATAAATTATAAGTAATATAATCAAAAATCAGGCTCCATTACCTTAATAAAATAGATATTTTTATTACATATGGCTAACGGCAATAGGCTCCCCCCTATTACGTGGGACCTAAAAATTCATGGCGAAATGTGGGCGTAATATTACACTTCTGCCGACCCCTTACAGAGATGAGTCTATAAATAAATGTGCTTAAACTAAGTAACTAATAGACTAATAATAACACAATAATATAAACTTCAACTGCATATCATGGGCTATTTATCGGCCGTAAACTCTCTTTTACTTTTTATACCTTTACTAGATGACGCCGGCAGCTACGGCCGCAGCTACGCCCGCACATTTTTTAAATTTAACCGTTTCTGCCCGTTCCCGTAGGAATTTCGGGAAATCCCGTCTTAGCGCACCCCTACGGTCCCTAAGGAACACACATGCCAAATTTCAGCTTCCTGCGCCCAATAGTTTCGGCTGTAGCGTGTCTGTCAGTCAGTCAGTAACGCAAGGATTTTTTATATTAAGATGATTTTTATTTTTACATAGTTGTCATCTAAATGTAGTGTTTGCGTCTGACAGGACACAACTAAGATAAACTCTAAGCGCATAGTTCAAGATCGCATTAAAGAAGATAACTCAGTTTTGCAAACCAATAACAATAATAAAAAGCATATCAGTGCCAAATTTTATCTCCCATCCAGAGGCTTCGGAGCAATATGGCTGTACTAGTTGGACGGATAATCACGAGTGTTCCTATATGGCTTTATTTTTTCGTACGAAACCCTTCAATATGTGACGTGCTCAATGCAGATTTTAATTAAAAACGATGGAGTACATCCCTGCTAGCTGCGCGCTTCAATTTTTTAAATTCAGAATCGACATCAAACAATCGATAACTACGAACGTGATAAACGAATATTTTGAATAAACTTCGATTATTTAGAGTTAAATTCTTCAGAATTACAAAAGTCTTTTATAAACAATATTCTATGAAACATCTCTGTCTATTTATAAATAATACTTGCAACTTATTGAATCTAATAACGCACAGGATATCATTAATATCATTTCTAGCTGACTTGTGTTATTAATTAACAGGGTTCTCGGAAATCGACATTCACGGCGTCAAATGTTTTCTCGGCTGAATGATATTGCATTACATTACAATGGCGGCAAGCAAGGAAATCTTGTCTCTAGGCTCTCTAGCTTCCTAGAAAGAAGCAACTTGATCGTAGAAGATGGAGAAAAGAGGTCAGATAGCAAACACATATGTAAATAAACGGGATGACAACAAAGAGTTTGAGTTGTAGCTACCAAGCATGATTTTTATTTCATTTTGTTTTCTCGTATATTTTATTTATTGTACCAAAACTGAATTTAACTGAATTCATCACTATTTTGCGCATTTTGAATTCTGGTGAAATTAATGGAAATAGACGTGCTAGGAAAATAATGGATGTAAATAGAGCAAAGGGTTGAAATATGATGACTGATGATTAGGAATTTAATAACGTGGATACTGACTGTGGGTGGAATGCCGATGCGTGGCTTTACCACAACACCGAAACTGAACAAAATACCAAAATCATAAAATTCCGTCAATGGCGTAATTAAATAGCTCAATGAGGATTTAATACTTTTAGCGCATACCTCTATGGTTACCGATTTATATCCCTCGAATAAAATAGTTGTGTTTTGTCGATAAATACATGTATTTTTTTCTTTCGTTCAAAATTATATTCGGTACTAGTTGTATATTGTCTTTCGGGATATATCGCACATACCTTTGTTCCGAGCATCCGATATCTCGGCACTGATACAAGCGCCTTGATCGCGGTTGTACAGAGACAGTAAACAACTAATGTTAAAGTCTAAGGACTACGAAAGTTTAAATGTATGTATATTATTGTATATTCACTACTAACACGACATAACACTATAGCTTCTATCTCACATACTCGCAATGTTCGTTGCTTGGCATTTTATTGTCTGGTTTAAATGAATTCCGTGTACCGAGGTAATTTGTAAGGTCTCGAAATCTCATCATTACAATTAAAAGGAACCACTCATCTCTAATACGAGTACTAATGATCAGATTGTCAATAATGAGTGGGACCGAGACCCTTTGTAATACAATAAACCTGTGAAATCCTAGACGTAGTCTACCAAGGCACTAATCTTGTCGTAGCTTAGGTATGCCTCAAAGTTCACGAGAAATAAGCTTAGGATTATTATGATTATTATGCAATTCACACGCATGAAACAATCTTGTCTTTTTTGTTAGAATAGTACGTGATATATGCAACTCACACGCGGTCATCTGATCTCAAACTTAGTAGAGCCTGTAACCAAGTCACTGATAACCGTGCACATAGATTCTTATTTAGATTTTTAAATACATATAGATAAAATTCACCCAGATACCGAACTATTTGTTCGGTTCACGCTCCTCACGCTCCCACAAAGATTTGTCCCAAACGAGAATCGATTCCACGACCTCCAGCTTAGCATTCAATGTCACCAACTACAAGACCACTCAGTCTGAGGATCGTTTAAAAGAACTTCGAGTTACAAACATCTTTGCACATACAAGAGTCAAGAAGGCTTTTAAACTTTGCTCTCGGCAGACTGTTAGAAGATAGAAGATAGTAATACCACTCAGATATCTGCCAGGCTTTCCAACTCCAGCTCAGTAGAAATACTGCTACGACTTCCTTCAGTGGGATACCATGAATAGGTACAGATTTACATAGAAGCGCAGTACTAAAGGATTTCGTGTGCCGATTTCAAGTGGGGAGTGCCTCCAGTTTAGTTCGTTGTTGGCGCCGTTGGCGGCGCTGGCGTCATTCGCCATCTCTCTTGCTCTCGTAGTTGAGATACACTGGAGGAACGTTCGTCTCTCTTGCTATAGTAAAGACAGCTGTCACAGCGCGACTGCCAATCCGCCAAGCAGCAATTTGGTGGACCTCTCCTATGGCACATGTATGAAACATCTGTCCCTAAGATTGATTGACTCTTAAGGCATTTTGAATTGAATATCAACCTGCTGATTAACAGATTAAAATTACAAAGTGTCACCACCTTCTTCATTATTTGGGTGTAAGCAAATGGCTTTTTGTGAAGAGACGGAAAACTTGACATTAAAGCGCTGACAACCGCTATTGAGTTGAGCTGTTGCTGTCATTGTCGGATTGTATACATAAGAAAGAGAAGCACGACGACGACGGGATGTTCAGATCTTTTTACAAATCATAAAATAAATTAATTACTTAAAAATATGTTGAGTAGTGAAAAATAAAAAATAACCAAGTTCTGTATTTAAATATGATACGTTATTGTTATAAATTATACCAACGTACGTTGATAAGTAATACAGATATTTTTGTTAGAAGATCATTTTAAGAGGTTAGTTTACTATTTTCTTGTATCGAGAAAACTTTTCAAAAACGTGTTTTGGATACAACAGGGTTCTCAGAAATATGTTCAAGATTAAAATATATTTTTTCCGCCGACACAAACTTTAAAGATTTAGCAAAAAAATTGTTTGAGACAAGCCTTTTTCTGCCATTTGGCTGTTGTCAGCGTCTTAAATGCTGTGTATATAGGCCAAATTCTCTTAACCCAGAATGCTATTGTGACTCTTAAAAGAACGCAGCACACGAAAACGAAGCACAAAGGTGGACTGCCAAAGGCAATATGATGAACGAACTCTTTAAACAGAGTATATTATGAAATTCTAAAACTAGAACTAAGCCTGGCGTTATACAAATTGTCATCTCCTTTTATAAAAAGAAATCTGTTGTTGCTGGCTACTGACGTACAACGCACAGCCAAAACTACTGAGTATAATAATTATATATTCCTTGATTTGTCAAAGGGAGCACTATGTGAGATTTTTTTGTATTCAGTCCCACAGCGCTGGAGCCGTATCAAAGTCTAGTTTATAATATTATCAATTAATACATCTTCATATACATAATATATTTTAATTCTCGAAACCATACTTACCTTTCGTCAGCCAATAAAAAAACACGAACTTAATAATTGTTTATAGAGATTAAAAATCTTTTATCCCGCCTTGAAACTCATGTTGGGTTTTTATAAAAATCCGATAATAAAGGATGCTAATTAAAATATATGTAATCTTCAGAGAACAAAGATAAAAGAGTAAGAAAATAACAAGCTGTGAACATTTTCTTATTTTCTAAAACAATACTGTACTTATCCTAAGGATATGTTTTCTAAACACTACTTTTATATAAATACTACATCACTAGCCGTGCGTACAAATTGGAGACAAATACAAAGTTTCAGTCATTGGTTCACTTAAGTCACAAAATAACACCTATAAAAATTCATAGACGAAACTCGATGTAGTCCTTGTTGCGATGATTTGACATTCCACAGCTAGTAAATGCAAAAAAAGTACGTTGTATGAAAATACATGTAAGTAAAATAATATTATTCCAATTATTTGACTCATTAAACTAAAGGTCAGGATTACAGGTAGGTACTTGTCAGGATCGTTGCAAATGAAGTTCCGTAGTCTCAGCCTACCCCTCCGGAAAACAGGCGTGGTATGTATTAAACTAAAAGAATTTGACCGTGTTTTACTAACCCACAATGCGAGAAAAGGCAAGATAATTTAGATTTGTCAAATTATTTTTCGTATTTGACTGAGAGCGTTGGGGTGGTCTATGTCTAGCATAATCCTTCTATCGGCTGCCGTTTTTGCTTCCTTTCCGATGTCCTTCTGGCACGTCGATGAGAATTTCAACTACTAACTACACAATATACTTATGAAAAGGAAATTGTCAGATCCCATTTATTAATATCTTTCCAGTGTCATCAAATATGAGTATATAATTATCTTAGTGGTGTAGGTAGGTACAACCAATTGTATGTGTTGTGGTGGAAAATGTCCTATGCCACCAGTCCTGCTAATTAACAACATACAGAATAATATTTCGTGTCGGTGTCTTACCACTTCTTTACCGCTCAGGTTGCGTGGTATTTTCTTTCCCCTACCAAGCAATTGAAACAAAACATTTTGTTGTACATCTTAAACAAATAGTTTATTCCTGTATTCGACTAGCCGTTTCCCACGGTTTCACCCGCGTCCTGAGGGAACTACTTCGCGTACCCGAAATACCCAAATATCTTACGGACCCCTATATTTTCTAAAATAAAATATAGCCTATGTTACTCGCAGATAATGTAGCTTTCTAATGGTGAAAGAGTTTTTAAAATCGGTCCAGTGGTTTTTGAGTTTATCCATTACAAACAAACAAACACAAATACAAAATTTTCCTCTTTATAATATTATATAGTGTAAATAGAAGATTACTCTACAATATTGTAATTTCAAATAGTATAGTTATCAAAGAAGCTGCCTGTGTGCCAGGGCGTGTTTCGCGACGTCTGATACAAAATAATACACACTATTCTATCTGCCCGTCATCCACGCGGTAATGCCATTGTGGTAGCCATGATAAATGTCATATTTACTTAGTATGAATGTGTGCACCATGTGGTAATTCCCAGAAGAGCCCTTGCCCAGACAGACAGATTATGAGAAGCAGTGCATAGAAAGGTTTCTACTAGTGATAGTTTACAGTAATAATATTCTACATTGTAGATTTTTTATTCATACATATACTCACGCATTTTTCCAGTCGGGGTAGGCAGAGACAATAGAATGACATTTGCTTCTATCTTAACAAACCTCAGGCGCTTCGTCTATATTCATTACTCTTTTCAAACATGGTCTTATGTAGCTAAATGAAACAGTTATTGTAACAATATTAAATTAACTATATGCCGCTCATTGCAAACAATAGCTGCAATGATTAAATCGGGCATGTTAATAGATTTATTCATTCATATCATTCGTAGAAGTGCGAACATATATAATATATTATTATTAATATGATTATATCCAGCAGTGGACTATGGTAGGCTGATAAAGATGATGAATGTTTTAATAAAATATTGATTTATTAACAAGTTTTTTTGCAACCCTCCGTTCACAGAGAGGTGTTATAATTTGATATTTAAGGTGCCTTTTCGTGATGGGCTGCAGACCGCAAACTGCAACCGCAGACTGCAAGCGACATCACTAGTTTCTATGAATCTCTATGAAATTGATTCCGAGCGCGGCAACACTGCGGCCTGCAGTCGCGGCACGCAGCGACCTCACGCTACAGCGCAAGAGATGTCGCGGACTGCAGACAGTTCACACGTACAAAAGTGTTGACTTTACATATATTTTTCTTGTTGCTGGTCATCCAGTAATTTATGACACATCCAATCCAAATTATCGCAATAATTTGGTGAAAGATAATGTTAGGAAACTGAAAGCAATATGAAAGGATTTCAATTGGTTCTATAACTCGTGCACTCGCGGCATGCCGCTGCGCTTGGAATAGAAGCAACCGCGACCGCAGGCAGCACTGCGGTCGTTCAGAGCCGCTAGCCGCAGTGTAGCCTGCGGTTGCAGTCTGCAGCCCATCTCGGAATTGCACCTTTATGTTTACGTAACTGTGGTTCGTAGCATTCGTAGCTCCTAAGTTAATGAATCGATTACTGTGAGGGCTTCTTGGGTTTTTTTTTTAAATTGAATGTAAGTATTGCCGTAGCTGACCTGATCTTTCTCACTTTTTTTGTAGTAGCGTAACGCCATACTAAATATTCCTACCCTCATGCTTCAAACATATCCTGCTAGTGAATTATATGCAAATTTACTTGATGTTTTTTATACGCTGACGATAATTGAATAGCTCAGGTTTACAGCTTTTTTTTATATAATAATATTCTGCCACATACACACATCACCATCTAGTCCTAAGCTAAGCAGAGCTTGTGTTATGGGTACTAGATAATGGATAAACATACATATATACTTTTTTTTAAACAAACATATTATACATAGAAACACCCAGACCAAGACAAATATCCATGCTCATGCACACAAATATTTGACTTGAGTGGGAATCGAACCCGCGACCTTCGGCGTAGCAGTCGCTTACACTCCCGCTGCGCCAACGGGTCGTCAAGCTAACAGGGCATCCACTAGAAATCATAATATAGTATGTAGGTACACATAGTAACCTAGAATGTAAATATTTATAAAGTGTAGCGATATGAGACGGCCTCATGCAGATAAAAAACATAGCCCTTTTACAGCGTATTTGGGATAAAATATTATAATAAGTCATAGTTTACTTTGTTTTCTTTTTTATAGGCTTACGCCTGTGTCATCGAAGGGGTAGGCAGATTAATATTACACCCACTTTTCGCCATATCGCGAACTTTAAGGTCCGAAAAATGGGAAACGTGGAAACCAGCTTATTAGTCAGGGTCAATGACTCATTGGCCGTAGAGCCAGTCTAGAACGATGCTATTGGTACCTAAATGTTTTCCTCATACAGCGATCAGTTTCCTTCGCCTCTCGTGATCTTAGCTTTAGAGTTTCTTACCATTAATGCTGTGAGACAAAAGTTTGAAGTGTTGATTCCCAGGGCCGATTCCTACACGATCTAAGAAACAGCGACTCAGCCTACACCGCAATCTTTAACTTCAGTACAGTATGCACATAAATAAACTTACTGCATTAATACTGCGGTGTATGCTTGGATAAAACACTTTGGAATAACTTGATTATTGTGTCCGTTAATTATTGTATGTTTGTAAAGTCCCCCGCGCACAGGAATTTCTTCCTAGTGCGGGAGTTGTCTTTTAAAAATCAGAAGCAAGCAGAAGCAAGCAGATTAGTTTCTAATAGTTTTCTAATAATTAAGGATAAAAAATCTACCGATATGTTTGTAAGATTTGTCATATTGTTAGTAAATTAATTGCAAAGAAAGAAAAAGTTAAGGGTCATGATAATAAATGTTTTAATGTATCTAATGAAAATATGTTTAATATTCTCATCAAAATTGTACGATTTTTTTAATGTAAATAAAAATGTATCATGACATGTATTATAATAGTATGACATTTTCTGATTAAATTCGTTATCGAATCTTGACCTAGCCTTATACCGTGTATAAATTGGTACCATAAAATATATTTTTATAAAGCATTTGTATCTATTACTTTGACCAAAATTCAAAATTTGATAAAAAGCTATTCTTAAACATTATTTTTAAAATCTCTTGATCAGGGACTTAGCTTGATATCATATTTAGTCCTTGCTTTGTACTGAAGCCTTCATTCACGTAAAACTTTGACATCAAAGCAATCGTTTGTCTTGTGTAAACGCCACGATTGTTAAATTGTTACTCATTCGTGCAGCACTTGGTCAACGGTCGAGCTTCGTATATTATTTAAAGGCAATTTGAATTATAGCGTCCGACTAAACCTTCCCTTCGGTGAACCTTAGATAAAAATACCACCTTCGGCCGTAAGTGTTTTATGTTAAATGCTTTAATTGAACTGTTAGGCCGTCAACGCACCGCACTCCGATTTTTATATGAGGACGCTCGATGTCCACGCACTGATTTGCGGCTAACGTATATTCTGCGTCCAGCCTCATGCAGTGCGCTACAGGCTCTTAAATACGATTGCGGTGGACCGCAATAGAACTGGAACGACACTGTTAACCGCATACAACGGCGCGCATTGCGGGCAGCTGCTAGTGCGTTCACGCTCTTATGAATGCGCGATCGAAGTGGCACCTTTTTCACAAGTTGACAGTTAATTGTTATAAATCTCGTTTACACGCACATTATTATCCTAACTAAAACTAATCATTTATTTCTACCAAATCTGATTGGACTTAAAACAAATTGCAAGCACCAAGATGAAATGAACCGCTGCGGAGACCATAATAAGACAATAATAAAAGTGAGATACACATAAAACTTCACTTTAAAGTCTTGATAAACTTAATTTCTTAAACTTAGTGTTGAGCCAATAGCTACCATGATAATCAATATTAGATTGACTTAGGACTCAAACGGAAATTGTCATTCGGTCTAGTGTCCACCTAATGACAATTTCCGCTCGTATCTTTACTCGATTTACTATCGATTATCGTGAAATGCTCCCTATACCAAACCGCTGTCCTTGCAGTCATCTACACGTGCATGGCTATACTAGCCACCTTGTTCATATTTAACATTCCTTTAAAAAAGCTTAATATTTATAGTTGAGCCGTTGATCTAGTGATCTTGAGGTTTTGGGCTGTTTTGATACATAAAAGTGATCATCATCATCATCTTCCTAGCATTATCCTGTCGCATCCAAGACTCTCGCCTTAAAGCCCGAAGTCCACCTTCAAGTCTACCTAGATTCGATAGAATTTCAGCTTTTCCACAGAGCAGCTGCCTGACCTCCGCAACCCAAACATAACAATATTGTATTAGGTACTTACGCCCGTTTCCAATATTATAAACGGGTGTTAGTCTAGTGTTGATATATTAACTTCTACTGACTGACAAAGGTATATAAGTAATCATATCGTCGCATAACAAATATATGCCTGTTCCTAGCAACGCTAAATAAGCAACAATTTATTCACTAGTAAATATTAAGAGCAAAATTCATACGAAAATCTCAGTTATATTCTGTCCAGGGCGAAAACTCGCGAAGGATCCTTCGTTTGGAAGCTACTATAATCGCCTTACCCCGTCAGCTGGGATGGTTGTGTTCCGAATGGTTTCATGTTAATAGTGCATGTTGGTGATACGTGCATCACCATGCAGTGAAACATAACACTCTAAAAGTGATACACATAATTAAATATTTATTTTAACTATAAAAGTGTTGACATAACCGATTTATAAATCCCTAACTTGCCTGAACTTCTTACGATTTTTTTAACTATTGCCTTATAAACATGAGTTGTAACAAAAACAAAGCGAAATCTCTTATAGCTATTTACAAAAAATATACATATAAGTGTGGGATCGAATGCAGCCAGCACTATAACAGCAAACCTAATTACAATTTTATCATCTCAGGCCAAAGACTAAGCTCTCCACGAAAACTGATCTTTATACTACGATCTGATACTATTTAGTAGTACTTAATACGATAGCAGTACACTGGAAACGAAATAAATAACCGCAAGCTTCCATACCTCTAGGTAGCCCTTAAACAATAATGCTTGTTAAGAAACAAAAGACTTTGAAAGATTTCCTTAACTCGATAAAATTGAGCAACATTTAACGCACTCTCCCAAACGTCCTTTCCAAGAATTTCTAAGCCATGAAAAACAACATAATTAAAATTTTCAGTACCCAATATTTGTTTCAGAGTTACACTTACGGAGTGCCTAATTAGTTGTGTTCTGACATAAACGCTCACCGCAGTAGATACATTTAGTTGGAAACGACGTAGGTAATGGCGCGATAAAATACTTTGAAATTGAATCTACAAAAATAATAATAAGATTTCAGCATCTCTATATTAGTTACAAACTGTTTGTATAACAAGAAAAACGGAAAATCCAATCAATACTTTAACTAATATTTACATGAGTAGATGGATCGAATCGAATACATGCATAATACCTATACATTAAATTGTATCTACTTAAATTAGTGTTTTCGATATTGTCATAGTTTTATGAAATACGGTGCTTTATATATTTTATCGAAATAGTAAAATGTTGTTATGCAAGTATTGCATACACAATTAGGTTCACTTAAGACATGTAAACAAAACGTGAAGGATGTGGGTGCATTATGAATAGGAGCGTGCGTAAAAGTGGGTCATGCCAGGGGGCTGTTCGCCAGCCCTTATGCACCGGCGGCGGGCGGTGGCAGTGCAACACGCGCCATGCAACTGATCGTAGCTCTTCATTAAGTGCCGACAAACCGCGACCATGGCTCTCTGGCACCGACTCGTTGAATACGTCTGTGACTACTTCAATCTATCACAGTACATACTCGAACACTTCTTCCCAGTGTTTATAATACGTTTCGTGAGTTTAGATTTTATTAATTAACTTTTAAATAGAATTTTAGCGCGCTAAAAAGTTAGTATCTTAACAAAACGTTTGAAAAGTTGAAATTAAACTACAGTTTACGGATTTTATCGCGTTATATTGGTTTCACTGGTTATTAGTTCTTTGAGATAACTTTTAAATTCAAGACAAAAACAAATATCACCTCAGTCTGCCGTGAACATGAATCCTTTAAAGAATTCGAAACGTCGGCTAGTAATAATAATGTAATTTCTAGATCTTTCGGTTTAAATGTAATAACTAATAACCAGTGAAACCAATATAACGCGATAAAATCCGTAAACTGTAGTTTAATTTCAATGTGTAACATTCGCGTAAACCCAAGAAAATATTATGTTAATATTATGTTTTTAATTCAACTAATGCTCGAATAATAGTTTTAGAAACGTCCGTAACAGATATCAACGAATTTCGCATTTATTACCAAGGACACAAAATGTAATATAGCCTAGTGTATGCCTGTGTTTCAGTACGGAAGTACTAAGGTGCATCCGTCCCTTTTCGTCGCGCATTGATTTCAGCGATAACGCTCCTGTGCACTGTGAAATCAGTTGCACGTTTATAGGGCTTACAAATTTAAGCACCTGTAGCGTCGGGCGGGAGAACGGGGGGATGTATGGAGTCTGGAGGGGTTTATTTCACTCTCGCAGTCAGTGCTGTGACGGCCGACGCTCCAAGCTGTCACAGAAAGGATGTCTACCTTCTTTCGAAGTAGCATTCGGTCATATCGCGCCTCATCAGGCGCAGATATCAAAGTATTTTTGTTCTAACGAAGCCAATGCCGGTGCCACGAGACAGTGCGCCGGCGAGACCTATGACTTCACAACTTCAGATGAATCTTCCGATGACTCCGATCTTATGTGCGGTATCGTTCCAATTTTTCTACTTTTTCCGTATATTTTATATATGTATTATTATAATATTTGTAAATAATACCTATTATGTTTACTTTTGACTGTTTGGCGCATTGCGAAGTAAGTTAGTTGAAAATTTCATGTGAAGTTCAAATGCGTTGTTATAAGTGAAGAGACAGGGAGTGGTCTAACAAAAGTTTTCTCAAAAGCGCGACGCTTGCTTTGTGACTTACAACCATGTTTGTTTTATATATTATTTAACGTTAATTAACATGTAACATAATGATGTAGTGTCTCTAATTAAATAATAGATGTATGCTTTCTAATTAAATACTTAATAGGTTTATTATCAGTTTCGCAGTGATCAGTTTTACAATTTTAAGTATAGCGTGTGCTAAATATTTTTAAAAGTCTTTGGTGTACAAATAGGAGGAGATACAATATTCCATGAATAAATGAACGATTAATTAATAAAATAACGATTTCTTATTTAAAGTGAATTTTCAAATTAGATGGCTCAGTTTAAAACAGTCTAGAGGCCTATATCCAACCAGTGGACTATGGCAGGATAATGATGCTAATGATAATGAGGCTCAGTTGGAAATGTTACTAAATAACTTAATAAATATATATTACATTGTAACCTTAAGTATTTACAGTAATTTATTGTGTCACTACAAATTCTGTTTGCTCTGAATTCAGTTGAATATTACGGAAAACAGGCCAGCCATTTCAAGCTTTAAAATTCAAAGTCTTATGTTCGCTTGGACCACAATGTGACGCTTATGAACGTCAAATTAAAAAATTAAGTACTGAAAGATTCTAACTTGACTGCTTTGCAGTAAACATTTTCAGTAAATATCTGTTATATCTATTTCTTATTTTATTACTTATACACAATTATTGTGCTTGCTTTAAGTGTATACTTACGTTTTAAGTGTGAACAGTTAAAGCGGTTGAAAGTGTGTACGACTGATCAATGCCGGGTACAATTCCCGAGTTACTTCCAGAAAAAGTTATATTAAGAAATTCTTAGTAACAATTTCTTAAGGTATCTTCTATAAAAAATCGAGTAATTAGCTTGTCTCTTGGAAGATAGAGGTTACCTCCCACTCCCTTTTTACCTTAAAGGACGTTCAAGGTTTATTAATTTTATTATAAAGAAAATTAGAAAATATTCTAAGAACTAACGGTGACTTGCGACTTTAGTCGGGAATATTAGAAAAAAAAATTGGGCAAGTGCGAGTCGGACTCGCGCACAAAGGGTTCCGTACCATCATCTATAAAAGAAAATCACGTTCGTTGTATGTATACTTAAATACTTTATAAGTTTCTACCTGTTTATTAAGATCGAGTAACAAAATGCTTAAAAATTACGTTTGTTGTATGGGAGCCCCCCATTTATTATTATTTACTTTTTTTTAATTTAATTATTTATTTTGAAAGGTAATATACAACTACATATTCTGTAAAAATTTAAAGCGTCTACCTGTAACAGTTACTAATTTTGAGCAAAATATACGAAAAAAAACACGTTTTTTGTATGGGACCCCCCCTTAATTTTTTTTATTTTTTTATTTTTAGTATTTGTTGTTATAGCGGCAACCGAAATACATAATTTGTGAAAATTTCAGCTATCTAGCTATCATGGTTTATGAGATACAGCCTGGTGACAGACAGACAGACAGACAGACAACGGAGGCTTAGTAATAGGGTTCCGTTTTTTACCTTTTAGGTACGGAACCCTAAAAATACGTTGAAGAGGTAATTAATAAGCCGCGTGGTGAAGTGTTGTTTGTACGATATTTTATAAGGACCTAGTTATTTATTAGTTTTAATTACATGTACGGAGCTTTAATATTTTTATGTATAAAAATCGTGAAGCTGTTTGCAAACTACACCGGCCTTCCAAGTTTTAACTGTGTAGTCCCAATAGATTTGGGATAAAGCGGGTGTGACTAACTACAGACAAATAGGCATCGCGAATGTTTAAGAATTCCGGTTTTTGCCATTTGGCTACGGAACCCTACATTTTGAAAACTGACTCCTTATAAACTTTCACATTTTTTAATATATAAACGCAGCCATATTTCAAACTGACTGCACGGTTGGCGTAGTGGTTTAAGCGGCCTCCTCGCCGCTTGACACTGCGCGAGTGTTGTGGGTTCGAATTTCGATCCCCACACAAGACAACACTTTGTGTGATTCATAAATTGTTGTTTCGAGTCTGGGTGTTCATTGTTTCCGTTCGTTGTATGTTTTGTAGTTATGTTTTGTTGTATGTTTGAGTTGTCCTTTTATAAAAAAAAAAATATTTTCTTTTTTTATGAGCTCCTGCTTTTTTCTAGTAAAACATGGAAAAAGGACAGTTTAATTATTTAATTGGTACGAGGGTCAAACTGAAAGTTCTTAGAACTGGCCACTTATAAACAATATAATAAAAAAAATATTCTAAAATTTGAAAATAGAACTCTTTGCCAATATTACTGAGTATATATTTCATTCATTTGTCATTTGTTTTACGATTTGGCGGCAAATTGAAAATTGTCTGTGTCACGTCAACATGAATTTAACACGAGAAAATTTTCGTGCAATGATTTTTTATGACTTTCGATGTCATTTAAGTCAACAAGAAAGTTATGATAGACTACGATTGGCCTTTCACGATGAAGCCCCATCTCGTGCGACTGTTTACAACTGGTTTAATGAGTTTAAACGTGGCCGCACTAATCTCACTGATGATGTACGTGAGGGACGGCCTTCTACGGCGACGACTGAAAATAACATCTCTGTTGTGCGGCGTATGATAGAGACTGACAAAAGAGTGACCTATCAGCAGATTCGGACAAGCTTAGGCATCGGTATGAGTCAAGTGCACAAAATCCTCCACGAACATTTAGCGGTCAGGAAGCTTTGCGCCCGGTGTATACCTCATAATTTGACTAAGGCTCAAAAACTCCATCGTGTGGATTGGTGCCGTAAAATGATTGAAAGATTTAACGGAGGTGACTCAAATGCTGTGTTCGACATACTAACAGGTGACGAAAGCTGGATTTACTGTTATGATCCTGAAACCAAAAGACAATCTGCTCAGTGGGTGTTTCCTTTCGAGGAGTTGCCAACTAAAGTGAAGAGAGATCGAAGTGCGGGAAAAAAAATGGTGGCCTCGTTCTTTGGAAGGATAGGTCATTTCGCAACAATTGTGTTAGAGGATCAAAAAACAGTTTCTGCAGAATGGTACACTACCAATTGTTTGCCACTTGTCTTGGAAAAAGTTCGAGAGAAACGACCTCGCAGTAGGATCCTCCTTCACCACGACAACGCCTCGTCGCACACCGCCAAGCGAACGATCGACTATTTGGCGACATCAAACGTTGAATTACTGGGTCACCCGCCGTATAGCCCCGACCTCGCGCCTTGTGATTTTTATTTATTTCCAAAAATTAAAGAAAAACTTAAAGGAAAGCGGTTTATGAATGCTGAAGAAGCGGTGGCTGCGTATCGCGATGCCATTGAAGAGACCCCTAAGGACGAGTGGGCAAAGTGCTTTTCCCAGTGGTTCCATCGCATGCAGCGGTGTATTGACGTCAATGGACAATATTTTGAAAAGATATAATAAAACTAATAACTGGCTAATGTAATCAGTTTTTGATTTTCTAAGAACTTTCAGTTTGACCCTCGTATGTATTACCAAACTGTTTTATATTTACCTATGTATGTATTAGCAAAAAAATATTTTATACCTTTCGGTTACCATAAATCTAATCTTGGCAAAATCACACTCTTTCATAGAATTATTACAGAACTAGCTGTGCCCGCGACTCCGTTCGCGCGGAATTTGTCTTTTCATTAGGCTACAGAATTGATACCCAAAATGTTTTAAGTTGCATATAATACCTATTGCATAGTGTAGATGTCCTGAAAATAGCTTAAATGACTTTCACTTGTTCGTGCGAGTCCACACCGCGAAGTTACCAATCGCGAGTAAAAGATCAGACAATTCCTGTGTATGTTCGTTGCCTCGTAATCGCGCTCGCATATTTAATGTCAAATGCATAGCGATAATACAATCCCATAGTTATGAACTCTTTAGACAGGCTCTAATTTCATCAGCTTTTGTCTCATATTGTATGGTGGTATAACAGACAGAGTCTAACGAAAATCGCCATGAAAAAGTAGTGTTATACCGCCTATGGGTTTGTCATTTTCCTTGATTTCCCTTGGTTTGTGATCTACATGCCTAGATCGCTTCACGGTTTGCCATCGTATATTCATCTCATATGATAAGATACAACAACGTTAAATGAGCGGGTATAGCTGCGATCATCCTCTAGTTCCCGATGAAGCAACAGCAAGCGCAATCTTACTTTAGCTTCGTACCTTTGCCGAAATCACCTTGGTAGGAAAAGTCTTCCCGTTCCACCCGGAGCATCTACAAATAGTATTCCCAAATCACTTTCCACGCTATGACGCACCCGATCATAATTATAGTAAACGATGTTCTTCAGTAGGTCTCGAGACATAATTTTGCAAGCTTTCGGCTAGTTCTAATTCTAATGGGTAATAGTTTATTTAGTGTATGGCGTAATCTTTATTCATACATACACCAGGAAATGATGGTTCGGGCAGGCCATATTGAGTAATAGGATAGATAATTATGTGTACTGTCAAGCAACGGTTTTTTAGATTGTTGTGGGAACCTAAAAATATCCTCGGCCAATTTGTATTCATATTTATGCCATAACTATGCAGCATCTCAAACCCATGGCGTAATCGATGAGGACTTTTACTTATACTTGCTTCAGATAATGTCATCCCAGTGTTGATCCCCCATCCAGTAAAATGAAATGACTCGCCACTCTGCGAGCTGTTTACATATACATGTGCGAAAACGTCCAGCCTAAGCTGAACCCTATTTCATATAATTAATCATACAGATTTAAGCTCAATTTAAATTGCTCGCGTTAAATAAAAAACAACCGTATAGCCGTTTCTATATATTTTTTTATAAAATACATATTAAAGTGTACTTTTTGAATATGGGAGTTTGATGAAGATATATCTATGTGAAATACAATATATTTATATATTTAATACACTTTGAAGAAATGCCTAACGATTAAACACGTTATTGTGGCTAATTTATAAATGATAGATATATACTACTCAGGACTTTTTTGTAGATATTTTGAAGACCATCATCTTTGTAATACATACTTTTGGTGAATGATCAACGTAAGCGAAGATAAGAGCTCGAAAGTGCATTTTCATCCGACTTGCTTCAAATTTATCGTCACTGCTCAGCTCCTATATGTCTTAGCGTTATGTTATATAGCCTATAACCTGCCCAGGAGTATGGACTACAATCGTACCAAATTTGGTTAAAATCCCTTCAGTAGTTTTTTACCCATGCGTGCACATACAGACAGACAGACAGACAGACAGACAGACAGACAAAAAATTTACTGATTGCATTTTTGGCATCAGTATCGATCACCATTCATCCTCCAATATTAATTTTGAATATGTATTCAATGTACAGAATTGACCTCTCTACAGTTTTATTATAAGTATATAGATATAATAATTTTAATAAATCCAAAGAAATAGACTTATTTGTTGACAACATTGGCAAGTTTAGGAAGTCTTTTATGTTTTAACATTGTCGATATTTTGGATTAATCTACCATTTATAGCATTTTTTTTAATTATATTATTTGATTTTGAATTTATCTGTTTCTGCATGACGTCTTAATCAATCATTTTTTTATTGTCATTGTGATCAAACATTTTTAAAATTTTAATATTTACCGTTTTTTAATAATCGAGAATTACATGATTACTTTTAATTATTGACCTACTCGCTTTAGCATTTTATGGAAGCGGTCTGCACCTATAATTGCTTTCAATTATGTTGAATGTTATAACTATGTAATTGATGTACATTGTGTTGATATTCATAATAAATAAATAAATAAAAATAAATAAATATTTATTGTACACTATGGATACTTTCTGAAATACATTAATCTGTTTTGTACATTAATATAAATTAACCCTTTCACCGTCCGGAGCGAGACAAAATAGAAAATCAATTTTTATGAACCATGTATGATACGCGGGATAGTGAAACTGTTATTTTTTATAAAATGCCATAGCAGATTTCATGCCTATCGATAAATTGTAAAAATATCTTTTATCGCAGGATTTTTTTGCTCGTCTTAACGGTGGAATACCGAATTACGGATTCATCCTCTGCCTCTTGGGGTCCCCAGTTAGAGCTACGAGGCCCACCCACTAAAACTACCGCGATGTCCGTTGACGTCCCGTAGCAGAGCGGTCATATGAATCGTGGTTACCATACCTGGCAGCGACTCCATCGGGATCAGCCTACCGACGGGCCTCGTCATTTTCATTTCGCTCAAATCATTACGGCACGACTTCTTAGGATGATAACAATAAAAAAAAACATGAACCAACCAAACCAATTCTGCTTTGATAAATCTATCATTCAGACGTATGTGGTAAATACATTGTATATAATTATATAACGAGACGTTGAAATGTTGTTCTAATGCCGTGAATTAATCTCAAAACCATTTTTAAATTAACAATTTAAAAACGGAACGGAACGTACGTTTGACAGTTCATAAAAACTCAGAAAAATTAAATAAATATAATTTACTAGCTTTTGCCTGTGGCTTCGCTCACGTAAATTTGGGGTTCCCTAGTTATAGTATATAATCGATGTTCGGGGTAACACAAATCTCCTTTGTTGGGCGGATACTATATAACTGTAAAAAGTATTTACACATACAAACTTCTTAGTACTTAGACTTAGTAGGACTTAAAATGTTATCCAGTATCTGTGACGTTTCGCGAGAGTGGCCAATATGGCGACTGTGATTTGTCTGTCAGAACCATTAGAATTTAACAAAATACTCGACATCGAATCGAAATCTTTATTTTTTAATGTTTTATTATTCAGTTAAGGTTTCGACATACTCCTTGACGAAATTATTAATATAAGATTTGACACTGCGATAGCAGCGCAGTCCGTTGGTTCCAATGTGAAACATTTCGAAATCCACAACTACTTACAAATTAAAAATTAAGTAAAAAACATTTTCCAGTGGACTAAATTGTGAATCTAAACCATTCTCAGGTTCCCTTGAACACACAAAAAATTTCATCAAGATCGGTCCAGTCCTTTAGGAGGAGTTCAGTGACATACACACGCACACAATAAATATATATATTAAGATATGCCGTGAATTACTAAAATTTTAACATACCTACTTAATATGTTGTAATTTTAATAAAATGGTACCTTTGTACTTACGATGACTTGTTTAGAGATGACTGGACAGCAGTTAGGTACTTCATGTAGAAACTGGCAAACAAACCGCAGTTTATCAATTAAACCACAACGGACCTTAGGCTCAAAGAGTGCAGAGATAATCATGGTTTTAAGAATTTAATTGATGCCAATGTTGTGATAAATATCTACATATTTGATTAATTAATTAACTCAGAAGAATTCACATTATGCGCCCTTTCTATAAATGTTCAACATACAGACCTACTCCGTATCAAAGTAGACCTAATTCTATCCTATTGTATTTCCGTGAAATCTGTTCGCCGTGAAATGATCTACATGCACTCGGTTGCACGTAAACAATGCTCCATTTAATCAAGAGCTACGTTTCATTACTACAATCAGATGTTCGTCTCTGTAAATCATGGAGATGTCGATATGTTTTGAAGAACAAACTGTTAATCCCTCTTGAGAAACGCTTCGCTTCTCCAATAATCTCTGCCAATGGCAACGCGTCGACAACTCTCTAGCCTACATGCTACATACGTAGTCGAATACTAACATACAATGTATTCGCAACAATAATAAATACATTTTCATATTTGTATTATAAACGTAAGGTCCATAATTTACGTAATTATGAGGGCCAAAAGGAAACGCCAACAGCGAAGCTCGTTGATGTCTTTTGTTGGCGTACAAGCGAAGATAATAGTCTTGTGTGTGTTGTAATATAAAAGAAATTAAGACACATGCCGTGTGTACGGCTTTGTGTACATGTGCATTATAGTGCAACGACAGCACGTGTCAGTGCAACCGCGATGGACGCGCAGAACGCTCCACTCGACAAACCGATCGCATCACTTCACACTGCAGAATTTAAATAGTGCCGAATCAAGTGTGTTCAAATACTGTATAAAACTGTGAGTAAAGCCAATATTTTTAAAAGTTAATTAATATAATAATAATAAATTATTTTTACAGTACTCGCAAGTCAGTGAAACGGCGGAAAATAATTGAATTAAAAATGTTATTCGCTTCATCGCTGGGTACTCGTCTTAATAAAAAAATCTCAATGAATTCAATACGTGGAATGTTTTATATTTGATTCATTCGCTTCGATAATATTTCCTCGATACCGTCATTGCGAAAATTATTCAACCATTCGCTGAGGTGCGAACGTTCGCTAATGTCATTGCTGTTAAATCAGTGCACCCGCGGTAAATTAGTCGCCGCGAATAATTAAAGTGTTTTACGCACGCCATTATATTTCTTGCTTTCATGAGTATTATACGTGCACGAGTTTTAACATAACGTCATTATTAATTACATAGCTTTGTTTAATTACAACGTGATATTGAGTTTGTTGTAAAATTGTGTTGCGATATTGTAAGTATCCTAATAGTATATTACCTTGTATAATTATGTGTACTTTGTACGTTGCATATGTTTGATTTATTATTATTTTTTAATGATATTGTTTGTTAATGTCGTAAACAATAATAATTATTATACGATCGATGTACCGGTAGGTATGTGTTACGATTGCCGTCGTTTGTTTCGATCGCGTGCCTTATCGTAATGTATAAGTATGTTATCGTTTCTATTGGGTGTGGTGTGATAATCTCAATACCTCTTAAAATATGGAAATATTGTCAATATTATATAAAATAAATGTGCATGAGATTCATGTATAAGACCCTTGCAATATCTGTATTGCAAACGAGAATGTCCCGAATCCAATTGAAAATTACCTCACAAAGTTCTTTAACTTGGTCTTGTTAAGATGGAGGTAGATAAAAAACTAAATAAATGCGCAATTAGTTTCCAAATTATTATTTTTAAAGTTATTACCGTTGTTATCACATAACCTCACGCCTTCATGAAGGGTAAAGCTGTGCGTCCACAGGATCGGAATCGGAGCGTACGGAGCGGAAGGATTTGTTGCTTTGTATTAATTTCTATGAAACTGCGTGCACTGGATCGGCATTTCTGCGCCAGAGACCGGTAGATAAAAAACTAAATAAATGCGCAATTAGTTTCCAAATTATTATTTTTAAAGTTATTACCGTTGTTATCACATAACCTCACGCCTTCATGAAGGGTAAAGCTGTGCGTCCACAGGATCGGAATCGGAGCGTACGGAGCGGAAGGATTTGTTGCTTTGTATTAATTTCTATGAAACTGCGTGCACTGGATCGGCATTTCTGCGCCAGAGACTGGTATTTGTGCTGATGACGTCATCCGCAGTGAACGCATCATTCGGATTCCGAGCGTTTCAAGTTCTGACGTGTTTGCGGCATTAAACTGTAGGCAAAAATACTTATTCACGATGAACGACGATGTTTTAATTACTTTAGCAGAGTCATATGAATGTACCCAAAAATCAATGATATTCATTATTTATGATATTCATCAAATGTATAATATTCTCCGAAAATTAATTTACAACAATATCCTCGTCACTATCCTCCTGCTTTAAAAATACCTAAATTGCCGATACTGAATCCGAATGCAGTGGACGCACCCCATCGGCATTTTGTAAATGACGACGCTCCGTCCGCTCCGTACGCTCCGATTCCGATCCGGTGGACGCGCAGCTTTAGGCAGTGGTGACACACATACTCACACTTCGCCAATTATGTTTCGGTCCCATTGCAATAGCAGGCGAGAATATTGCCATCTACCGGGCGTATTATTAAGCAAGCGATAAATAACTTTTTTTCTATTCATATTTATCTTTGTAGTTAATAATGCCGATACGAAATGATGTATCTATTTAAAAAACATCGTCATTTTATAAGGGGTTGTATTTAACTGTTAGTCAAAAATACTAATTTTCCACCAAAAATACTAATTGCACCACTAAGCTAAGTTGACGGAGCCCTGCTTCGCAGGGGTCCTATTTTTGGGAGCAGGGTCAGAAGAGAACCTAACATAACCTATTAAGTTTTCTGAGTGGATAAGTTTCCCGAGCGGACGAAACTTTTCATATCAAATGATATTTTGTAAAAAGATCATCATATTTCGTGTACAAATAGTATTTTAGTGTGCAAGTCAGTATTTTAGTGAAATAATAAAGTGTTTTTGCGTAACTCACTTTAGTGTGTTACATAACATTTTTGATACGCTGTTAAAAATATCCCTTTTATAAGTACCAGCACTTCCCTATATTCTTACTTTGACGTGCCCACACCCTTGTGTGAATGAAATTATACGAAACTAGCTGTCACCCACGGCTTTACCGGCGTTTAACTTTTCACCCCATTTCTGCCTAGTTAGAGGTGGAATATCGAAATATCCTTATTTAGTGAGCGCTTTTGTAATAAATGGAACACATCGTCAAAATTACTTGTTTCTAGCTGTCAGCGCATGTAATTTTATACGTTAGATGATTTATACAGTGATATGTTCTGAGCCATAATAGAGCACAGAAGCTATACGTTCATGCTCCGCCTGGTCATGCATGTAAAGGTCGATGATCGCAAATAATTACTTGAAGTTTAATCAAACAAATATTGACAACGCTACTCGAGTTCGAAAATGTGTGATGAACTTTAGTGCTACATCACTTATAAGCTTATATTTTTGGGTCCTTTCTTTTGGTTATATCTTTGTATGTATAACCTTCTAATGTCAGCAGTAACTACATTCTAGTTAATCACATATAACAATCAGAGGTTCTAGTACGAGTTTGCACTCGATCGTCACGGTGGACGATAGCCTAGTCGACGGGAACAATTTCCATACATTTTGTAAAAGCGCTCCTAACGGAGAGTAGCGATCCATAGAGACCGCTAGGAGTCAACCGTGACGATCGAGTGCAAACTCGTACTAGACCCTCAGAGGACGTCCGCAGCTACTCCCGCACATTATTAATTTTAATACTTCTGCCCCATCCTGTGGAAATTATGGGAAATCCCTTCTTAGTGCATCCCCTACGGTTTTAGCTGAGAGATGCGGTAGTTTAGATCCAAGTCTAAAAAGATTATGATAATATTAACAAGTATCATGCTTTATATTACGATAGAGTAAAAAACAATATCAAAATCCTCGAAGCTACCCAAAAACATTTTTCGAATATTAACTTCCACATAAATAATAAAAATTGAGATTCTGCTTTATTATCTAAATTTAAAACACTTAATTAACTAATTTGTTATAATTTACTTCAACATGGGTATAAAATTCTAAATAGATCCTTTATTCTATCAGGTGACTTCTAGACAATCGCGTACACACAAAAATAAAATATTATAATGTACACCATTGTATTTCCTACCCAATAAAAACCAATTCCAAACCGCACCTTTTATTCAGTATCCACTTCACGGAAAATGTCCGAAATATCTTAATATATAAAATCCTTGCGTTACTGACTGACTGACAGACACGCTACAGCCGAAACTATTGGGCGCAGGAAGCTGAAATTTGGCATGCATGTACGTTGGGCACCGTAGGGGTGCATTAAGAAGGGATTTCCCGAAATTCCCACGGGATCGGCCAAATCAGGTAAATTAAAAAAAAATGCAGGCGTAGCTGCTGGCGTCCTCTAGTAATCTCATAAACTTTAATAAAATGTAGGTATTTTATGTGATTAATGAACACGCCATGTCCCATAATTACAACTTAAGCTTTTATAACTTAAAACTCATAATTTGTAAACTCCGTTAAAACAATAGGTACCTATGTAAAGTGCCAGTTTTGTATTAGGTGTAAAACATACAAGGGACCCTTAATGTTATCATTTTCAATACCTAGCTAGCGATAGACTAATGGAGGTACCAACGGACTGCCAGGCAGTATGTACCAGTTCCAAAGCCACACCAATGACTTTTCGGAGTTATGTGCGTATTGAATTGGTAATTATTGCTTGCCTCGTGCGTCGCAGAGAACATTAAGCGGTCGGTCCCGGTTGTCATATAAAAGTCAATACCTACGAATAAACTGACACTAGTCTTAACCATGGCACATGCCACATAGGCAGCGATAGCCTAGTGGAGATAGCAACAGACTGCCATGCAGAGGGTATCGGGTTCGAATCCACGGCGCGCACCAATGACTTTTCGGAGTTACATGCGTATTGAATTGTAAATTATCGCTTGTCCCGTGCCTCGGAGAGCACGTTAAGCCGTCGGTCCCGGTTGTCATGAAGATCTTTGATAATCATTTCAGGGTGTCAGTACCTTCTAAATAAACTGACACTAGTCTAAACCATGGAATATCGCTATCCCTTCGGGTTGCGGAGGGCAGACAGGCAGTCGCTCCGTGGAAAAGCTAATATTCAGCCAAATCCGGTTAGACTAGTAAGCGGACCCCAGATGGAAACTGGGATAACGCTAAGAGGATGATGAGTCTTAACCATGGCACATAGCTATCCCTTTGGTTTGCAGCGATCTGACAGTTCGGCAGAAAAGCTAATATTCAGTCAAATCCGGTTATATTAGAAAGCGGACCTCGAGTTCTAACTGGGATAGCGCTAGGAGAATGACGTTTATAAGCATACTCATAAGTTATACCTAATAGTGGCGAAAGGTTTTAATATCATCTATTAATATAAATATACATGCATATATTAGTTGCATTAAAGAGAAGCGATATTTGTAGGTATTCTACTCCCGCCTTTGAATTCATTCTGCTCATAAATTACAACGACAACCAAACATATCCTTCTGACTGCAATTAAACATTAATTTCACTGCACGCTCGCAATATTCACTTTCAATATCGAATATTGGGACTGAATATTTTCATTCATTATAGAAAATTTTATAATATCTTACTTTAAAATTATTCGCATGTAATACGAACTACATCAAAGAAAGGTTCGTTAATTAAAATTTAATTTTAATGAAAGAATCGAATCGACTTGAAACGAAATGTATCTTTATTTCGTTTTAAACCTTTTCATAACTGAATGCGAAAATGTAAATGCGTTTATTTTTATTCTACAAGTTTTGTATCACTTCGTTGGTAAATATCCAATTTGGGCCGAAGGTATTTTCCATTCAGCCTTGTTTTGTTTTATAAGCTTTTGTGTATATCCTTTTTTGTATATTCTTTGTTTTAAAAAGTTTTCTAATTGAGCAATTGAAAGCACGTTTCGTAGGGCGTGACTTGGTTACATCCTTTGTAGGGCTACGGTCCTTTCGTTTGCCAAGGGGCTGACGTCAGATTGATGTCAACCGCCACCCTGTGCGGTTGTCTTGAGGGGATGGGGAGGCAGTAGGAGTCTTAGGACTTCTCGGGTATTCCTGCCATCAGTTGGGCAGAAGCAGTGTAGGACAGCGGACGTGCGCCTACGCGCCGCGGCGCCGCCGCTTTGTCACTGATTTGCATTAAAAATGTAAGTACAACAATTTGTAATTGTCTTAATATTTCGGGATTTTAGGTCACTACGTTTATTTTATTTCTTATTGTATGTTTTTTTTATTTATTATATTACATATTAAAATTATCGCTCATTAAATTTTTATTGATATCACGTCTTTTTGGATGGATTAATTATTTTCAAAATAGACTTCAATTACTTTTTTTTTATGTACTCTATACCAACTCTTTTTTTAATATTTTTTTTTACTAACGACGCTAAACGTCGTTATCATACTGATTCACATTAATATATAAAAAAGTTAAAACCCTTCCGAATCTTTTAATCGTCAACAATCTGAAGCCTCATTTGCCGGAATTCGATATTGTTAACATACACATGATCTCGTTTCCAAGACAGTTTTATATCAATACATAATTATTATAATAAAACAGTAAAAACAATATTTCTGTACATTGAATATATTTACAAAAAAGTATTTAGATAGCCTAAGAATCAGTTATAGAGCAAGAATCTGAAAAAAAAATCTGTCGGCTTATCTGTTTGTACACGCTAATCTCCACAGAATCTCCAAAGTTACTGGACGGATTTGAATGAAACTTGTTTTGTTATATTGCTATTAGATCTGGGCAACATATAGGCTATAATTTATTTTGGAAAGTGGAACACCTCATGCAGGACCACAACAGCGCAGCGAAACTATAAGACGTAAAAAATTGCGGCTTAGCAAAAATCATTACGCCTGATGAGCATTTTCTGTTGCATGATTAAAATTCGAAGATCTCGAACATGTGATGTGGAACTCTAAGAATCTACACTATACCATATACAGACTTGACGTCTTAGCAAAAGTTGTTAAGTCTGATGAGCATTTTCTGTTGACTTATAAATATCGAACATCTGAAACTGAAGATGTGGAACCACAAGTGCCCATCTAAACTATAACATAAATAAATACAAGCATTTTCTGTTGACTATTAAAACTTGAAGATATAGAACTTTTGTTGTGGAACTTTAACTTTTTAAGCGCTTGGCTTAATATCGATTGCCGTGACCCTCGCGCCCGGCTACAAATTGATAAAATAATACCTATAATAATTAGGGAGGTACATTCGATGTATCGATAAAAAAGACGAAAAGGTTTTATATTTAATTACGTCTATATAAAAAAATGTTATTTCTAATCAGCCTTTAAAGATTTTTTATCAAAATGTTTTATTAAACACTTTCTTTGTATCACAATCGTTCATCTTTAAGCTAACAAGTAGATGTTTATACCAATAACTAAGTCTTCGATCGATCAATCAAAGCCCCGAGGAAGGACATAGGATTGTTTTTATCGCTATAAGCGACATCCACGCGGGCGGAGCCGCGGGCGACAGCTAGTTTTAAATATATTTTTGGTCATTCAAAAGGGTTAAATAATAGAAAATACTAAGAATATTCCTTTTAATAATATATATTATTCGTAGAAAAAATGAATTTCCGGCAGGAATGCACACTATTAAACTTTATCATGTACAGGCTAACTCATGCGAAATGTCCAAATATCTGTTTCAACATTATATGAGGCAAACTTACGTATCAATAAAATGAAAATTTGAAATTTTCATTTAAATTATATTTAAATCTAAGAAAGTTTGTCTCGCGGCATAAATGTGCGCGTGGGATCGGGAGGTCCCGGGTTCGATTCCTGGGTCGGGCAGTGTTATTGGGTTTTTCTGTCACGAAATTCTCAGTAGCCGCACGGAGTCTGGAAATGTGCCCGGTACGGCAATAGGCTCGCCCCTTATTACGTGGGACTAAAGTATATCTGGCGAAAAGTGGGTGTAGAAATACACCTCTGCCTACCCCTTCGGGGATAAAAGGCGTGACGTTATGTATGTATCCATTGTCTAGAACCCATAGTATAAGCTCTGCTTAGTTTGGGACTAGACGGTGTTGTGTGAATGTGGTGGAATATTATATTATTTGTTTCTCTATCACGCATACTTTTCTAACATATTGTGTTAAAAAAGTACACGTATGTATGTAAAATTCTCATTTCTCGGTGTTTGTGGTCGCACTCAGCAACGGCTCGACCGATTTTTATGCATTAATTTGTATTCAACTTCAAGTTTGGTAGGTTTGAGTATAGGTCTTATAATTCAAACTACTACATAATGCAGATGTCCCAAACCAGATCTTATATTCTGTAAATTTTTATACAAAAGTAAAAGCCTCTTCCTTTTCTTTTCAAGTAACAAGGTTTGCTAAGTCGGTTAGTATTTTTATACAAATCCTTACAGAAAAATCCGTGCATAATAAAAATACCATCTTTATAATTCTGATTAACTACCTATTACTTATTAAAGCCATTTCCAAATGGCAATTATTTCAAAATCTTGCTGTATCCGCCGTATCTTGCAAAAAACAGATAACTGAAAATTGCTTTTAACTAATTTGTGCGTCTCTACCTACTTATGCACAGAGACATGAAAGGATGAATTTCAAAATGTATTCTGCAAAATAAATTCAATATTTATGCAAACAATTTATATAATACCTAGTAATATCTATGAATGCATCGTGAATTGCGTGATATAATTATTTCAGTATCTATTATGTCCGAAATGGGGTCAGTCCCTCTTAAGTTCGTTTTAATTGCAGTACGTTTTGTATAGACTGCCTCCGTAGTCCAGTGAATAGCGTATGCGACTGCTGATTGGAGGTCCCGGGTTCGATTCCCGGGTCGGGCAAAAGTGTTACTAGGTTTTCCAAATTCTCAGTAGCAGCACGAAGTCTGCTGATGTGCCCGGTAACGGCGATAGGCTCGCCCCCTATTACGTGAGACTTCAATATTCATGGCGAAAAGTGGGTGTAATATTACACCTCTGCCTAACCCTTCAGGGATACAGGCGTGAGTCTATTAATTAAAAAAAATTAAAAAATAAACGTTTTGTATAGAATATACGCATATTACTAAAATGTATTAGTGCGCCCGTAAATTAAATTACTCGTATGTCCATTTTCAACTCACAAAATGGTCGGTATGACTACGTATTTCAGTATAATAGCTCATGACATGACGTATGAAATCTTGTACGTTTCAACAATAAAAAAATAGATTTAATAAACACGCTTATACAAAATCCAAAGTAAAAATTATAAATAAATATTAAATTAAAAATAGTGTACAAAATTTGAATGAATTTTGATAAGGAATAGTGTAAATTAAAAAAATGTATTGCAATGTAAAAAACGTAGGGTGCATACGTCCCCGTCGAGGGGTTGCGACGTATGCTTGGGCGATACCCGACCCTCCGACACACGGGTACATGAGGCACACGGGTTGGTTTTTAGTCAGTAAGAGTCTGACAGTCCCCTTCGCCCATCCCCCAGGGTGGAGGGACTCCATGAGGATTTTCCAAACCAACACCAAAAAAAAAACGGGTGCATACGTCGTCGCGGTAGTAATGCTAACGTAGTTCCCGTGACCCCGCCATTCAATGGGATCGGATAGAGGCACACAATGGCGGTTTTAGTGGATGGTCCCGGCGCTTCTAGTCGGGGAGTCACCACACTCTAACTAGGCTGAGCCCCTTTAGGGGCCCAGCTTGGAGAGGGAGGGGGGTAAGCCCGTAAATTGTTTGGTTTCCATCATGAGTAAGAAAAAGGATGCATACGTCAATACACATTTTTTTAACAAACTATCATTTATTTGTTTAGTTCAATTTTCTATTTAAGGCCTTTCGTATTATTGTATTGTCATTGGTCCTTGATAAAAGTATGCAAAGTTATATATTAATCCGACGTTTCAACGTAGGTCAAAATCGCGTTCAAAGTTTCCTTTACATACATACTAATGTACTCTCTACTCGA
Organism: Euclidia mi; assembly: GCA_944739405.2. Taxonomy (NCBI): domain Eukaryota; kingdom Metazoa; phylum Arthropoda; class Insecta; order Lepidoptera; family Erebidae; genus Euclidia; species Euclidia mi. The sequence goes on along the minus strand of OX123199.2, from coordinate 5,229,597 downwards.
ATCTAAATGAAAATGTAGCACTTACATGGAACATGGTGCTTTAAAAAGGCTTCGGAGACCCAAAATTTCACAAAAATCTGTTCAGAAATTTAGTTCCACTCTTAGCGTTATCCCAGTTTCAATCTGGAGTCCGCTCTCTAGTCTAACCGGCTTTGGCTGAATATTAGCTTTTCCACGGAGCGAGTGCCTGTCTGACCTCCGCAACCCGAAGGGATAGCGATATTCCATGGTTTAGACTAGTGTCAGTTTATTTAGAAGGTACTGACGCCCTGTAACGACTGTCAAAGATCTTCATGACAACCGGGACCGACGGCTTAACGTGCTCTCCGAGGCAAGCGATAATGAACAATTCAATACACACATAACTCCGAAAAGTCATTGGTGCGCGCCTTGAAGTCGATTCGAACCGGCATACCCTCTGCATGGCAGTCTGTTGGTATATCCACTCGGCTATCGCTGCCTTCTAGTTCCACACATAATATATTAAATACAAATATTCCAATGAATTTTAGTAAATATAGCGCAAGACGGAAGAATATAGTTGGTAATAACCACGATGCATTCATCGCTCGATGAAAGCAGCGAACAGAGACAACTATGTCTGCGGATACGGAGCCCAAAGGCACATGATAACAAATTCAATTAAAGCTGTATTAGTCGTACCGAAGCCTCGTATGATGTTGCAAATATATGTCCATATTTTACCTTTATTATAGGTCTGTATCTGTGTAATATGCTTGTTATAAAATTTACTTTCATTTACTGTATGATTGCCGTAGTAGTTCAAGTGACCGCGTCGACGCATGACATCGTGCTGAGTGTTGTAGGTTCGATTCAACAAATTGTTCGATGATTTTTTTTTTTCAAGCTTGGTCTACTTTGTTCCCCGCGGCTTTTTTGTACATCAATGCCCCCATGATGCAGAATTTATTCCTATTGTGGATGTTGTTTTATAAAATATGTCTTATTTAAAACAAAATTCTCGCGGTTGAGTACATCTGTCAGTACGAACGCAATAAACTTAAATACTACTAGCTGTTTCCCGCGGTTTCACCCGCGTCCTGAGGGAACTACTTCGCGTACCCTATTAATTTATAACCTAAGTTACTCCTTGGTACATCAGCTATCCGCCAGTGAAGGACTCGTTAGTCGGTTCAGCCATTCAAGAGATTAGCGAGAACAAACAGACAGCCAGACAGACAAATTTAAAAAAAAAAACATTCCGGTATATGTACCGTGTACTATTATACATCCTTAAGCATTTAGTAAAAAGCGGTTAGGTATTTTAATATTATAAATAGACACTCCAATTTTATATATAAGTATGTATAGATGTATAGATGGAACGAATTTCTCAACGATTTCACCGATACATAGACTGATGTCTAAGCAAGGTTTGAGTGCATAATTCACGCGGGCAAAGCCGCAAGCGAAGTCTATACGATTTATAGCTAGTTTATATTATTGTTATATTTTTCACACGCTCAAATATGTTGATAGTGCAAGCATCGTTTCCGAGCGAGTTACATTCCGCTATGTGATCTACTTCTCGACAAGAATCTCTTTTGACCAGAGCGGAAAAAATTTTCACATTCACATATTTATAATTTGTTTGTTGTACCTTTATAGGATGTAAGCTTTATTTGTTCAGAAACTTTGATACGATGTTGGCAGAGACTTGTAAGCTCACATATATTAAATAATGATTTTCGGTTTCAAGAAACAAACAAAAAAAAGTTTTAAAAATTGCTGGTAATACAGAAAAATACCTATCTGTATCTTCCTTGGTGGATTTGTTATATTTTTTAGTAAATTGTTTTCATTCTTGATCAATAGGAAAAAGAACAATTATATATTTCGCAGTAGTAATGAGCTCTACCTGAATTTCATAATTTCAAACAACCAACCAGAAACCGAACTGTGATAGTATCGATGCCATAATATTGAACTTTCCTCACAAGTGAAAATGAGTAGGTAAATCTCGGGCTCAAGAAAATATTTTTAAAACCCTAGATAATATAGTCACCTAGTGACGTATATAGTGAACAATTTAAATGAATTAGGCCAAAGCGCAGGCTGACGCGCGGCACTGTGACCTAATTTATTAAAATTCGCACCCACTCTCAAATAACACGAGCTGACTTAACTTGATACGCGCTTCCTGCCACGACTAACTACGTTTTTTCTCGTATTTACACGATACAACGTATAGCAGATATATACTAATAGCCTGCTCATGCAGAAGGTATAGTAGGTTCAAACCTTAAAAAAATATCGATGTCGAAAATTCAGAACCTCCTTTTTGAAGTCGCTTAAAAATTGTTTACTTGTAATACTTACTTTTCCAAATTCTGTGCGTAAAAAAAAGAATTATATCGTCATGAAAATATTTGTAAATTGTCGTGGAAATTCCTCCTTTGAATATATTGGCACTGGTCTAAAGCATTGAATATCCCTTTGGGTTACGGAGGTTAGACGGAAATCGCAATGTGGAACCAGAAACAACTAAACTTTGATTAAAAGGCTATGTTATTAACATAACACCGTCGATAAAGAAATAAAAATGGTACTATACGAGTGGACGCCATCAGCTAAATTAAAACCCTTGTTCGTTCGTTAATCTCTGTGGCGATGATAATTAATAAAGCTGTGAATCCAACTCATTAAAATAAGTGCGACAACATCAGGCTGCAGACGTCCACTGCACTCCACACAGACCGTTCTTGAGCTTCTATCGTTTCTCGCGATCACAATAACATGGTCGGTCCACTTTGCGGGAGGCCTATCCCTGCTGCGTTGTCCGATGCGTAGCCGGCACTCTAGAACCTTCCTTCTTGTAAAACATAGAAAATAATATCTGCGCAACAAATATCACAGTACGATAAAACAAATTCTCACGGCAAATCGGCGTTTGTCCAAATATCTCAATTCAAAATATCCCTCAGCTGCGACCAATTAATAAGCTTGGCGTGGCGTCAGGTCCATATAAACATATTTGCACGTACAGTACGTACACCAATAGCCCTTTGATAGCTTTTGTCCGTGTTTGATCCCATCATTTCGGAACAGTGCTCTTGTAACAAAAGCCTCCATAGGTCAGCTATGTAGCTGAAAAGCCGTAGGCATACATTATCCAATCTGCTATCATAAGCCCGAATGGATGAAATTAATGATTATTACATTAATAGAGCTTAGTTTGAATAAGTTTCTTAGCGAGAATTTTTAAAAATATACGCTTATATTCAACATGAAAATGGAATATTATAGTAATCATTACGTCGATGTCCTATGGAATATAAAAAAAACATTAGCAAAATTTTATTAAATTACAGTTGAAACATTTTCCATTCATTCAAGACGGCACAATACTTCCCGTATATACCAATGTACTCTGTGGCACAATACTTAAATCGCACATGCTCCGTTTGTAAAAGAACTTCCGTGTGTATGTGTGCGTGCATACAACTCACCGAAAATATTGAAAATTCGAACAAATATTAAATGGATCTGTACAGCAGATTCTCACAAGCAGTGGAATTAAAACGGGCTAAAATATTTCCAGCAAATTCTGAAGCGTGATAGAACTGATAGGTATTCGAGCTTTTTATTTTAAACCGACTTCAAAAATGAATAGGTGCTTTATTCTACTGTATATTTTTAAAATGCCGAGTTATGTATGTGTACACATGGTAATGAATGAAGCAGCTTTCATATACAAGGTGTTGATAGGTATGCATTTGCAAAATATTTTAATAATACAACATAGACAGTATACTTATTAGCCTAAAATTATTTTAAACAGTGTACGATGATATAGAACCGTATTTTCATTAAATGTTACTTAGATAGTAAATCAGAATAGACTGTTAGATCGTGCAAAATAAGACTGAATCGCACAGTCACTGTAGGTACGTGTGCTTGTGTGTGTGCTAGGCACCTGCAATGGCGATCAGCTGAGCGACGGCGGCGGTCAATACACCGAGTTAATTTTCAAAGTGTATGATGACGAAAACATTTTTTAAACTTATAGTGACTAATTTTTTCATGTATTTGTATTCAGTTATAGTAGTATATTCACCTCTTAAAATCAGCAACCTGTATAACGATAACTCGCGACTAAATATTGAACGAAAATTTGTGAGTTAGATTGATAGAATTAGAATAGCTCCATGGAAGGTCTCCATGAAAACATAACTATAGTTTTAACTTAAGTTATATAGTAAATACAGCCTTTCACATTACTGGCGTGGGTTTCTTATTGTGTTCACAATAGCATTATGAATCGAAACGAGGATTTTGTCTGCCTACACCACCCTGGCCAGTCGCGTTCATATAGTGTTTGATGTCGAGATTTTTATCTCTCCTCAAAGGTACTATTTGCTTTATATTTTCTTACTACGGAATTCAATATTCTATCTTTAGATAGATCTGTAGATTTTAGATTCGTTTTTGACATAAGCTCCATACAAAATATGTCAAACACGAATCTCGAATCTCAAAATCCATGTAAGGATCGAATATTGAAAATGGCCGTTAGTCCTTACGCCACCTTCGGTATGTTATAGGGTATTGTCACTTGTCTTGTACTGTCACTGTAAGAGTATGATTGGCTGTAGAGTAATAAACGGACCACTGCACAAATAAATTCTCTGGCCGCGGATCATGCGAAAATGTATTATTTTATAATACAGGTCAATGTCGAAATATGGTTTATGCCTAGGCAGAGCATTTGTATTTGCCTGTGATTGTGACGGTGGACTTCATTTAAACAATACGTACACCACATATGGGGGACGACATTATTAGTGAACTGATTTAGAATTTGCTAATAATAATTCAATGTTTTGGTAGCAGTCTACCGTATACAAAGCGTTATGTGTCTCACGTTGGGGACAATTTTATACGCAAATATAAATATGATTTTACCAGAAAACTCTTTCTTCAGAATTATACAGGAGCAATCGGAAAATACCCATATCCTGCTGATAGAAAAAAGTATTTTTGAAATCAGCGGATTTCGGAAGTAACGAACGTAAAAAATGCAACGTGCACTTCCTCCTATTTTTGAAGTCAGTTAAAAACGTACATACCTATATGTAGAATGTTCGTTCGGAGTAGGTTGATGTAGGTATACCTAGAACCTAAAACCTACCTATAATACCTAGAACTTTTCGTTCCGCGTAGGCATCGGGTACGCAACGGGAAGCATTCATCGCTACCTCCCGACGGGTATTGGCCCGCCAGATGGTCAGGAGGGCCCCGAACGTGTGATAGACCTCCTAGCCGTTTCGTCAGTAGTGCAGTTTACCTGAGTTATGAGTCTAGCAATCGAGCTACTCACTTGCTAGACCGTTTGAATAATTATTTAAACTTTCTGCCACCGGGTCTATACTAATATTATAAATGCGAAAGTGTGTTTATTTGTTAGGTTTACCTTGTTAAGGTATAATTGTTGTATGAGGAGATAGTCAAGAGGGTAGAGAACTAGAGAGTGACATACGCTACTTATTACGGCGACATCAGATTCTCACGCGGGTGGAGCCGTTCTCAATAAGTAGATAGCAGGTTCTCAATAACTAGCAGTAAAATACTAGTCAAGTATACTTAGTTGACAAAATATTAAGTCAAGCTATCGCGAATATACATGAATGGATATGCATGACACATTTTTTATTTCAAATAGATTACTCCCGCACTAGGACTAAATCCTTTGTCGCGGGGGACTTTACAAACATACTACCAACGGACACAATGAACATCCAGACTCGAAACAACACTTTATGAATCACACAAAGTGTTGTCTCGTGTGGGGATCGAACCCACAACACTCGCGCAGTGTAAAGCGGCGAGGTGGCCGCTTAAACCACTACGCCAACCGTGCAGTCATAATTAAATACAAAGATTTGTTTATATACATATAATATGTATGATACTAATTGGATACAAATACACAGAGCTTTTAATTTGAATAATTTTTACACAAACTAATTTGTATGTTGGTAACTGTCATAATCACGTAATTATTCGAAAATAAATTTCCCCGAAGTTTCGGCACGGGTTCAGGAAACTCATACATACATACATACATAGACTCACGCCTGTTTTCCCGAAGGGTAGGCAGAGGCATATTAAACGCCCACTTTTCGGCAGTGTTTTGATCCCACGTAATAGGTGGCTCACCTATTGCCGCTTATCGGGATATTTTGTTTGCCAGAGCCTCGTCCGTTGATCGGCAGGTGCACCACTTGCAGGTGAGGTTGGCTTGGGTTCTTGGCGGGAACCCTATGCACCCTCAGGAAACTAATGTCTGATAAATACATATTGTTATTATAAAATTAAATGTATTTTTCGTCCTATCTGTTTGTATGAACGCGATAACCTCAAAAACGGATTTTTGTAAAGTTATCACCTCCTGTGGAAAGATTAGGTGCATAATTTAGCTTTTTAGTTTTTCGTGTGAGTGTGTGGCCAACTCTGATATAATAATTTAGGCGAACGTTTGGCGAAGTCTATCGTTTATAAATATAATATTGCCATGTTATTACATTAGTTTGTTACATGTATTATTTATTACATTACATATGTGGAACTATATAAATAATTCACGTAATTGGAACAATCATAGCCAATACCTGAGACGTTAGACCGCGGCTAATGGTATTGTGACCAGATATTAATAGTACTCGATGCGCTCTTGATTGATTGTTGGTACAATGGGATGGAGTTTCTACTGCCTACTGTATCCATACATATGCTTTACAAAGGCTAGTGTGTACCCATACCTACGCTTTAACGTAGACGGCAAGTGTAAAGGGTGCTTAGGTACGCGAACAGATTTTAGTATATTGTGCACGTACCCTAATAGTTATTAGTATTAACTTTCGCAAAGGACGTCGGCGAGTGTCAATAAATAATAAATGCATAGGTATATATATATAAAAATAAAGTATTAAGAAGTACAAACTTCTATATTCTTATATGTTCTTCACGCGCGTCAGCCATTGGGGTAGGCAGAGACTATTGAACGACAAATGCTCCGGTTAAAACACACCTATTTCGTTTTCTCGACATTAATTTACTTCATCATATTCCTGCTCTTCTTGTTATTGGTACCTTTAACTTGGCTCCTTTTAAGTAGGTCGTCTATTTAGGTCGACGTAGGTACGTCCATCTTGGGCGACCCCAACCGACATCTTCATTCATTCCTACTTTATACAGTTCGTTCCGTTCATCCATCTATGCCAATTTCAAAACCATCACACCATTGTCACCACATCTATTTTTAAACCCAACTTCTCTCGGGTCAAACTGTTGTGCACAGTATATACTTGTACTTTTAAATACAGCGTTGCGATGAAGAATTCAAATGCGGTTCGTTGCGTGCAACCTTCTGATAGAAATCAACATTATACTTATACTCAACGTTTATTCTAGCCACTTGATAGTACTTTACTTCGCACTTCGTCTTGTCCACTTAGATTCATATACGCCCTGGAACTAGTCTAATACTTGACTATTAAACTAAGTACTTGACACTAAACGATTTGTAATTATTGGTTGGTGAGAATTGGTTTGTTTGTTTGATTGAACGCACTAATTTCAGGATAATTCATTTATCTAGAAAAGCTATATAAAATTACGCTTTGAAGAACGGGAGCAGAGCAGTAGCCCGAAATAACGCGGGTGTAACAGCGGGCTCACCTAGTCCACGTTGCAAAACGGTCGAAACGTCTTAAAAACCGATGTATACCTGAAATTTCCCAGTCGGCATAAGTTTATGTTGGTCAAAGATAGACGGAATAGAACCTACAATAGAAGCCGTCAATCGATATGTCCAATATTAAAAAGTTTGCATATCCCAACAAACGCCTCTTTTTCCTGCAAGCCCGGTACAATCTGTGCGGTTCGTTTAAAGCTGGTTTAAAGTGAGAGGGGACGTGAATTTTTCAAAAAAAAAAAAATATTGCAAAACAACGTTTGCCGGGTCAGCTAGTTCTCCAAATAAATTTAAATTGGAATAAAATTTGTATGGGTTTTCTGAAAAGTTTTCACGGGTTCGTCGCGTATTGTTTTAAATTTGGTTACACCGTGTACAAAACATCCACGCACCTACTCGAGTAGGTACATACTCGTGAGACCATAAAGTAAGGATAACATATATAGTCTAAGCGTGAGACACATGTTTTTACCTGAATTTGACACAGATAAAATGTCAAGTAAAGTAAAGTCACTAAAACCTACCCACGATGTAAATATTTTAAATTTTCACCGCATACATGTACACACATCAACAAAGTCTAGGGATATTTTATATTTCATCAAATATCTAAAAATCTATGAAGAATTTTCTGATACAGTAAATAGAAGAATCATAGATTATTTTAAGGTCTTTAATAAAAATAAAAAACATTTCGTGTTTTTTTTTGTTTTAAATAAAAAAAATATTTTTTTAATCATCATGGAAAATTAGTATGATAACAACAAACATTTCTTCTTAAAAAACTATTAATTTTAATAAAAATGGAAAAAATCTTGTAAAATCTAATCATTAATAATCAGTGTTGCCACCTCTTACATTGATTACACATCGACATCGATTGTTAATACTTAAAATTAAATTGTCAATGTCTTGCTGCGGTATGAGGTCCCATGTCCTTTGCAAGTGTTCGTAAAGTTGTTGTTCAGTCGTCAAATTTGGTGGAAAATCTCTCAAAGCTTTTCGTTGTAACATGTCCCAGGCATGCTCGATAGGATTTAAGTCGGGTGACTGTGCAGGCCAATCCAAAACTTGAATATCGTGCTCTCGGAGAGCGGTCGATACCAGCCGCGCCGTATGGCAAGGAGCATTATCGTGCATGAGTAGAAATTCATGGCCTATTTGAGTTCTGTGTGGGACAATAACGGGCTCTACTACCTCCTCGTGGTATTTTTGTGCAGTCATGCTGCCTTGGATCCAAACGAGTTGGGTTCGTCCGCCAAGACGAATTCCTGCCCACACCATGATTGTCCCGCCTTGGTATGGGTGGACCTCCTGAGGGTGCCGTAGACGGCTAACTCTCCCTGGAGCTCTCCAAACGCGTGTTCTTCGTGAATCCGGGTGAAACCCAAACCGGGACTCATCGGTGAACAGCACCAAAGACCATTGTTCGTCACTCCATGGTAAATGCTCCCGAGCCCACGAAAGCCGCCGACCGCGATTGCCACGTCGCAATGCTGGAACACGCAATGGTCTTCGAGCATGAAGATCAACTTCATGTAACCTTCTTCGCACGGTTTGGTCGCTTACCAGCAGCTGGTGGTCCTCCTGGAGCCTTTGCACTAGTTGCAGCGCTGTGATATTGGGTTGTCTTCTGGCGGTCATTTGGAGAAATCGATCCTGTCTCTGCGTAGTAACACGATATCTACCTGTGTGCTGTTCGGCCACATCTCCAGTACTGCGATAACGTGACCACAACCTTGATATCACATTTTGACTGGTATGTAGGGCCTCAGCAACGACGCGTTGAATTGCACCATTTTCTAACATGCCCACGGCTCGTAACATTTCATCTCGACTCAAATGACGACGTGACATGACTTTTAAAGTTCGTACGTCACGATAAATTAAAAAAGAAAAACAATTAAAAACCCTTTTCATTATGTAATAATTATAATAAAACAGTTTTAACTTTCTTTAATGTAACGAATTACTAGCAAATTTGCCGCCATATTTTGTTTATTATTTTGTTTTTTTTCTTTCCATGTTCAAATTTTGAAAATAGAATAAAAGAGGTTTTAATCTGTATATAAACTTTTTGTGGAAACTAACAAGGTTCTAAACTATAAACTCGTAAATAATTTAGGATTAAGATATCCCTAGACTTTGTTGATGTGTGTATATGCTGGGTCTGTTTAATCTAGGTTTGTTTACTTCACTATAGATTTGCTATAAATTCGGATTATTGACATCGCTTTCACATCAAAACGTGCAGAGAAATCATACGATATTAACTGTGGCGTCGTAGCTACACAAATATTGAAACGTTTGAAATGAAAGGACTTTAAACAGACCATTAAATCGTACACATTCCATCGAAACATTTTCATTGATAGTGTGGAAATTCATGCACATTTTTAAACCCTTGTCCTGCCTTGAAAGGTAGTTCTACAGAAGTTTTAAGACACTAATGAGTTGGATTTTCGATGAAACATGGACCGTCCGCGATTGTAATTTATTTTATTTTAATAAGCACACCATCAATATAATTACAAGAAATATCTTCAATATCGGTATGCATAACATTGGAAAAATATTTTTTGTTTAAAGAGATTACAGTCTACATGTTATACCAAAATATACACAATACACAAAGAAAGGAACTTAAAAAAATATTAAAATAATACAATTTTGTTCCTTATTGTAAGAGGAAATGCCTGTATCGTCTAAATTCCATTGCGAAAATGTCAATCGCACTATTATACTTTACAACTCTATCACTGTACAACCATTGTATTCATGGATTGTATGCATATGGGTACCTCAAATACACGCGGATGGCGATAACACGCTGGTTAATTTTAAAATGGAATTTGTTTATCAGTGGAGCGTCTGAAGACCCATTGATCATTTTATGCAGAATCAAGGTCCGAAATATCACGCTTGTCCTGTAAGCTTTTAATTTTATAATGAAGTAACCTATTTTTGTTAGCAGGAATGGAATACCGAACTCCGTTTCTAATTGTTATATGTCCAACAAAACGTGCTTGAATTGATTCTATGGATTCCGAATATGTGATATGGAAGAGCGACCATATAGCAGGACAATATTCAAATGTAAACCTCACCAAAGCGTTGTAGTGTAACATGATGCTGCTGTTGTTTCGCTTACGAAACGGCTTACATATACGTATTATAAAGCCGAGTGTATTGGCAGCCTTTGTCACTGACATAGCTATGTGATGATGGTACGTCAATGGTACATACCTATACAATTACGTCCCGGCTTCACTAAGTTGATTGGGGTGACATCGATCTATTCGCACTGCGTATTTCGCAGTACCAGCTTTGAAGGGATTAAGTACGTGCCAATTACAACACACGTCATTTATATTCACGATTCAACTATTTTGAAGCACCTTTATCGTTCTTAGGATATCTATATAATTCTACAATGAGAAATGCCTGTATAATTAAGTAGGTATATCGCGCCGCTTATGCCGTCTAGATCCATCACAATATTATATACTTTACATGTATTTTCGTACTAAAAGTAGTGACGAATTTATGGTATAGTTATTTAAAGCAAGTAATTTCCTATCTTTGTTTTATTTGGTAGGAAAAACAGAGACACAACGATGCCTACATCATTGTCAACGTCAGCTTCTATGATATGCTAACGGTACTTTGCTGACAATGCACACCATGGAATATTAGTTATACTGCACCTACAGTTTCGATTCAGTGGTTAATTATTTCATATAATCATTTTTCATAATAAAATTATTATATTCATATTCAATTTTATTTAGTTTTTAATTCGTAAGCAAAAATGTATCGGAAATAAATGTGCTGTTAATTTTTTGTAAATATGACTGTTTGCACTTGTGTGCACATGGGGGAGCGTTTGATAGTGAAAAGGGTTTTTTGATGTTCATCCATTAAGACTAAAAAGTATAACGCTGTACTGCTCTTCTTTATCACTATTCACAAGTTTACTAATTCTTCGTCACTAATACATAATAAACTAGCAGATCTAGTGATTATTCAAGTGGTAAAACATTTTCAGCCGCGCGACCTCTACATTAGTCTACAATGCACAGTTTGAAGGGCACTGCAACTTAGATCATCGCGCATCACTGTCTCACATGAACACATAGTCATGATATTTAAATACTTATGCCTACGTCGCAATAAGGCCGTATCTTAATTGAGGAGATGTCCTTTTGCTTGCATTCGTTAGGTACATTGATAATTCCTGTCAGCTGGACACAATGAAGACTATTAAACAGACTAGCCTAATAATGAGTTGTGTGTATCATTGTAATCATTGTATAATCATTGTATGTTTGTAGGCGATCAACTCAAAGCCAAGAAGTTAGTCCGCAGTCAAGTGTATTCACAGCACATAACCTGAAGTATGCAAGGATCACATTCTGGTGGGACATAGTTTTCAATGACTTTTCAATAGATCAATCGAATCAAGACAACACACATTTTACGCAGGAAATCGTTTTATCAAAGTAGCATGATAACATTTACTTGTAACTATACTTTTTAAATCCAAACGAGCCGCAATAAAAGAGCCCCTTCATAAAATTCTCCTTGTCATGGCAGACACTACTTAAGTAAAATTTTAATAAAATAAATACAGGAGCAGCTTACAATAGCTATGTACGAGTATACCATTCATCATAATATAATTGAATGGTTGACGTACATTGTCTCACAAATCACCGGACTCAAACCAAGGATACAAAACTCCTTGTCACATCACTATAATAAAAACATTACAACAATTTCAAAACATTGTTACAAACTGACAGTTGCATATATGTCATGTAATTTATGCCCTGAACCCTCTGTCAGCGAACCTTGCATTTCATTTTCTTTCATTGTACATGATTACATGTATTTAATTTGAAGCAAATTGTAAAATGTTTTATTATTAACGTGTGGTGGCCATCGTTACAGCTGACAGACTTTTGTAGTATGTCGTTGCAAGCGAACCCTTGCAATTATCTAGGGAGTTGCAGTTTAAATATCAATGTGATTGTACACAAGCACAAGAGCCGTGCTTGTGTACAATCACATTTTAGATAATGGTTACTTTAAACAAATATCTATTTAATTAAGTACTTACGTCTATGCGTTACGATGTTATGACATGATATTCTACTTTTTTATCATTGAGTTGCCAGTACTTTGAATCCAGTTGTACCTTTATTTGTTTTTTTTTTTTTAATATGGTGTCTTTTTTATGACTAACTTGCTGGGATCACGGGTAGCGGATGGATGGAGATGGTGCAGAATCGGTCCATACGAAGAGCCTTATAGGAAGCCAGCAGTGAACGTCTTTCGGCTGATATGATGATCTTTTTTATGATTAAGATTTATATATTCAGCCAGGTCAAAGTTACGTTCCGTTCGCTCGCGCTGGCTATTTAATATATCAATAGTTTAAGATTTACATTAAGCGGTCAAATGTGAGCCATACAACACAGAGCTAACCTTGATGTTGCACAGTTATTATAATGCCTTATTATGCATGTTTCTGCAGTTGTTAAGTCGGTTGTACATGAAAACCAGGTTACAGAGGTTACAATGTTGTGAATAGAACTTCCAGTGGAGTATCGTGACAGAACTATTGCGCATGTGCTACTAAATAGGACACGTCCTTTCATTCAATAGCGATACAAACCTATTCCTGGACTAAGCAGACTTAATTGACTGCAATTGAATGCCTTTATTTAAATAAATTGCTTCTGACTATTTTAAAAGAAGCTGACTTTGAAGGCTTTTTAAAAGCATAATGTAGGTAGGTACCATAATTAGTTTGCCTCTGACACATTTTATTTGTAAACTTGACATAACATAAGGTGAAATGATAATGATGTGGTCTGTTTCGTATAATTTGTCACTGATGGTTCCTGGAATTTAGACTAAAACACAGAATTAATTAGTACTATAATATGTACACGGAAAATTTTAGGCAAGACCGCCGAAATGTTGATATAATATAGGTATTTATATTCATCATCCTCTTAGCGTTATCCCAGTTTCAATCTGGGGTCCGCTTTCTAGTCTAACCGGATTTGGCTGAATATTAGCTTTTCCACAGAGCGACTGCCTGTCTGACCTCCGCAACCCGAAGGGATAGCGATATTCCGTGGTTTAGACTAGTGTCAGTTTATTTAGAAGGTACTGACGCCCTGTAACGACTGTCAAAGATCTTCATGACAACCGGGACCGACGGCTTAACGTGCTCTCCGAGGCACGGGACAAGCGATAATTAACCATTTAATACGCACATAACTCCGAAAAGTCATTGGTGCGCACATGGATTCGAACCCGATACCCTCTGCACGGCAGTCTGTTGGTATATCCACTCGGCTATCGCCGCCTAATAATATAGGTATTTATATTATACATATGTATTTCATTTCCGTGATTTAGACCTGTTCAATAATTTGTATGATATAATCGGCTATCTAAATAATAAAGATGTGCCTTTTGCTCTAAATGGTTTTTATCATTAATATGTACCTATGTATGACTTTAGAAAAATTTAAAAAGTAAATATTATATTTATCCATTGTCTAATACCCATAGTACTGCTTAGTTTGGGACTAGATGGTGTTTTTTATAAGTGTTAGAATATTATTAGTTTTCGTTTCTCTTAACTCGCCTATTTCCCTTACATATGATTAAAAAAATAAGTATTATTCCTTTTCTCTCGACGGGCATGCCCGCAGGGTAGTCTGCAGAAATGTCTGCCAGACCTCGAATAGTTCTATTTTTTTTTATTTACATTTCGCCATTAATTTTTTTAGGTCCCACGTAATAGGGGGCCTGTTGCCGTGCCGGGCACATTACCAGACTCCGTGCTGCTACTGAGAATTTCCTAACAGAAAAACCCAATAACACTTTGCCCGACCCGGGAATCGAACCCGAGACCTCCCAATCCCACGCGCACATTTATGCCGCGAGACCAACGAGGCAGTCAATACTTCTGACTTGTCCTTTAGTATTGTAGACGTGAGAAGTGCATGTGCCGTGCTTACTCGCACGTAGGCATAGATGACTCGTACGAATATATTAGAAGATGGTCAAACGCGATATGATCGTTTACGTGCGCGTTCTCGAATAGATGCTAATATAAAACAAATACAGATGTAAAAACTGTTCCATTGTACTTGCAGAATTATGTATGAAGGGCCCGTTGAAGGATGAAGTTAAAAATACTGGCAGACGATTTTTTCTAGATCGCCCTGATCTAGAAAAAATCATCATTCATTGATGATAAGATGTCGTTTAGTTGTTATGCCATATGACTATTAATTATATTATTTATTATTTAATAATATTATTGTTATTAATCGCATGCGGAAAGTATAGAAGTCACAGTAGACGTTTAGGACTAGAATAGGGCCAAGTGACGTTGGCGTCTTATTTATCGCACGCCCTTATCGACGTGTACAGAAATAATCGCTTGTGCAATAGGTGTTTAATTGTTTTTATTTCACATCCACGTGGTAGACCGACCCTTTTAAGTTCATTTTTCTCTTAAGCTCAGCCTAAAAGGATACCTGAGGGTCTCGTACGACTTTTGATCGAGTTCAGAGTCGTTTCTCGATAGGAACAATTTCCATACATTTTCTATATGCTTCCCCTGGCGGTCACAACTGAGGCCTCCCTCACATTGGTTGTCAGCGTTCCTCGAGCGTGCGCTCGGCGTCCGTTCGGCGTGCGCCCGGCGTTCACTTTGTACTACAGAGTGAACGCCGAGCGCACGCTCGAGGAACGCTGACGCCCAATGTGAGGTCGGCCTAACAGTTAGGCCGACCTCACATTGGGCGTACATGGCGGCATACGCCAGGGGCGATTTAAAAAAAATTTGTTTTTTTTCCGTCGAGAAACGACTCAACACTCAATCAAACTCGTATTAGACTCCCTGCACTTCGAAGCTTGTTGTTTTCTACGTTTAACATTTTTAGCGGGTTTTGATGCCGTGACTATATCCATACTAATGTATCTAACTAATATAAAAAATGCGAAAGTGTTTATTTGTTTGTCTTTCATTCACATGTCAACAGAGTGATGTTACATATGGTAATGTGTGTGGAGAAAATTTATCGCTACACACAAAAATCGTGACATAGTACTTTTCACGGCAATAAGCAATAGGTACCTACGCGGGCGATGTCACGGGCGTAGGGCGTAGTATATTTATGTTTAATTTTACTACCCGTGTCAAACAGAACACGTACTTAGCGCGCATCAAGGCGCTAACCTGGCGCCGCGCTAAGTATAGCGCCGAATCGTATTGTACTTTGACGGTACTATCCTGTCGAACAGAGCCCCTAGGCCAGCAGTACGCAACTCTAGCGTTCTGTTTGGCGAAGCCTTAAGATATATATAGAAGCTGACGTTTTAACGTGTTTATTTCTTCGTTGTTGACAGACCCACCGCAGCATCAATACGCGGCGGACAGCGCGAGCGCCGCCGCCGGCGGCGTAACATCCAACAAAGCAGCCACTCCGTGCAAGGTGTGCGGCGACAAGGCATCAGGTTATCACTACGGGGTAACCTCATGCGAAGGCTGCAAAGTAAGCAAATACTCAATAGAACACCGACGGGAAACATTCGTCGTTAGGTTACAAGATATCTACGAGACAAACAAAACATAAACTCATTTAAATACAGCTACCGCATGTGATAAGTCCTGAGTGGCACGCTTACAAAAATTCAATAAATTCACCCAGACTCGAAACAGCTGTTCACAAAGTTCTGTAGCACTATTATATCGACGGGAAACATTCGTCACAATATTTATGAGAACATAACATAAACTCATATAAATACAACTACCGCATGAGATGAGTCCTATGTCGCACTCTTTACAAAAATTCTATCAACGGACTGCACACCCAGACTCGAAACAACTATTCGTAAAGCTTTGTAGTATTTTTATATCGACGCGGAACACTTACCGTTTACAACATTTCTAAGAGACAAACAAAAATATATAAATACAACTACCGCAAGAGATAAGTCATGTGTCGCACTCTTTAAAAACATTCTATCAACGAACTGTACACCCAGACTCGAAACAAGTATTCGCAAAGCTATATGAAACTGATGGGGAAAACTCCCGTCGTTGTTTACAAAATATCTACGAGATAAACGAAATACGACTACTACACGTGATAAGTCCTGTACATATCAACGGTACACCCAGACTCGACACAACTATTCGTAAAGCTCTGAAGTATTATTATATCGACGGGGAATATAATAATATATCGTTTAATACATACATAGCATAGGTAAATTGCACCCAGTCACATACCAAATCATCGTGCTCACGCAAATATTTTTTATCCTTGGTGGGAGACACCCCAGTTAAGCAGTCAGGGCCACTAAGTAGCAGACCAAGACGCTAATAAAATAAGCAGCAAACAATTACTAAAACAAACGTATCTTCTTCTTTCTCTTAGCGTTATCCCAGTTTCAGTCTGGGGTCCGCTTTCTAGTCTAACCGGATTTGGCTGAATATTAGCTTTTCCACGGAGCGACTGCCTGTCTGACCTCCGCAACCCGAAGTGATAGCGATATTCCATGGTTTAGACTAGTGTCAGTTTATTTAGAAGGTACTGACGCCCTGTAACGACTATCAAAGATCTTCATGACAACCGGGACCGACAGCTTAAGGTGCTCCGAGGCACGAGACAAGCGATAATTAACAATTCAATACGCACATAACTCCGAAAAGTCATTGGTGCGCGCAGTGGATTCGAACCTGATACCGTGTGCATGGCAGTCTGTTGGTATATCCACTCGGCTATCACTGCCTACTAAAACAAACGTATCATTACGTTTATACTGTGACAATCAAAGCGCAATCACATCTTCCGTACAAAGTGTTCATTGTACGTACTACTAACTCGATGACAGTATTTCACAGCAATCTGCATAAAGCTACCTCTAAATTGAATAAGTAGGTACGATTTGGAAATTATGTTTGAATCGGCCGACCGCTACAGTGTCATTAAAATACTCATTGTTCTCGAATCGTCCACAAAAGAACTAATTATGAATTGTCAATCATAGCTGTTATTAGGAGTAAGGCTCACATGGGGCGTGCGCGTTCCTCGAGCGGGCGCCCGACGTGTGCCCGGCGGGCGTCCGGCGTGCGCCCGGTGTTGACTTTGTATAAGGCCTCATTCACATCTCTAGTGTCTAGTTTAATATCACTCTTGTCTTCAGTTGCAAAAGGTCTATTGCATTTAATGTCTAGTGTTGAAACATCGCTCTCGTGTGAACGTATACTAGCGAATGCATTTGTTCTATTTGAACGCTTCTTTAACGCGCATTATAGAAGCTCTTGTGCGAAAGAGGCCTTACAGAGTGATCGCCGAGCGAACGCCGGGCACACGCCGGGCGCACGCTCAAGGAACGCGCACGCCCAGTGTGATGTCGGCTTGTCCTGATCTCGATTAGGTACTTTATCTCCGATGTTAATTAGATACGTGCGTTTCACGTGAGCGCATGTTAATAAGTGTGGCAGTAACAATGATTGCAATGAGGGACAGCAACTAATTACAGTTGCAGTCCACTGTCCACAATCTTTGATTGAAATATTATTTGGAAATCACTTTTTATTGAAAGTAGCATGACTACTTGAAATAAGATTAATAATTGAATGTCTTTAATGTTTTTATTTACGTACACTGCTTTGGTTGATTTATTATCAAAATACTAATATTTTTAAATAAGTTTTACAATTACTATACCTAACAGTTTTATAAACAGGGGGTTTGTGAAGCCGTTTCACAATCACTGTGTGATTATTTTTTGGGCATTAGATATCATATACATAATAATTATGTAGGTGCATTTTAGTCTCTTGGTTTTTTTTATAATTTGTGATAATTTAATAAAAGAAGTAATGGAGTATACATTTGACACATTTATTTCAAAGGCAACCTTAAAAGTTACCAGATGAATTTGAATGATTATTTTACAATCTGAAAGCTAGTTCTAACTATTCGCACGGAAATACGTACTACGTAAAAATTTAAAACGTGTCTTGAAAAACTGATTAATACTTAAGCTTATTAAATTACTAGCCGTTTCCCGCGGTTTCACCCGCGTCCTGAGGGAACTACTTTGCGGACCCGAAAAACCCAAATATATTACGGACCCCTATTTTCTAAAATAAAATATAGCCTATGTTACTCGCAGATAATGTAGCTTTCTCATGGTGAAAGAATTTTTAAAATCAGTCCAGTAGTTTTCAAGTTTATCCATTACAAACAAAAATACCAATTTTTCCTCTTTATAATACCTATTAGTGTAGATAAATGGTTTTCTTCGACTTTTCTTCTTGCTCTCGGAAGGGCTCAGTCGATTCTTCCGCAATCACGAAAGTTAAATAAACGTGTATGATGTTTACAAATTGCGAGTTTAAAATCAGTTATTGCAAAATCACGCGGTATTTGTAAAACTATACAACCAATAAATTGTAAAACTAAAAATATCGAAATAAAAAACATCGATGGCGAAAAGTGCAAAGTATATATTATACTAATTATACACAAAAACCGGCCAAGTGCATGTCGGGCCACGCGCATTGTAGGGTTCCGTAGTTGCCCATAATGGCCATTATTGATAATAACTTCTGTTTCACATGGGACTAAAAACGGGCCCACATTGTACCCCGTAGTACATTACATACCAAAGTACGTATATCTTTAAGATTAAGCCAGCAGCGCTCCCAATGTAAACTCACAGAAATAGGTATTTATAAGTTAAACCAGGCCTGGCGCACTTCGCATTTTAGGTACAAACTTACAAGTACCTCGGCCGACCACGTCGACGTGGTTGGATTTAGTGGGTTGCCGCGCGCCGCTCACATTAGACGTCACGCAACGCAACGAGTGCGACCGCTCCGTATTCTCACGCGCCGTGTTCATACACTGTTCAAATTATATACCTAAACGCCTTTGACAACGAAAATGTATCATCACAAGTCTAATGCAAAGTATTGCTCAATTAACTGTGTGTCGAAAACGACTTGAAAATTTGATTTTATTTTATTTATATTACGAGAGCAACTTGAAAATTTGATTTTTTGTTTGTTGAGATATCTTAACGATTATGGTGTCAAATTAAAGAGCTTGTTCAAAAACCATTTTATCTGTTTGAATCATGTAAATCGGTCCACGCGTTTAGGAAATAACTAAGAATCAGTATAGTAAAAATGTAAACAACCAGAATTTTTGTGCTATTTGTTCTACGAGCTCAAATAGTGGGATAGGATACTTATATGATAATTATTTATTATTAGGTACGTGGTCAAGTAGGTAGATAGACGATGAATAAATATTATAGTTGCAGCGGCAAGTCAACAACCCTAGCGCGCCACTCCGCGCCAGACAGTGACAGCGTTATGTGTTAGAAAAGAAAGAGAACGGTTAGGTTAATATCGCATTAGGCACTGAGTGCTTATGCGAGTTGAATTGCACTTTGTTGCTTAGTAGCAAGAGTCGCAAATTCAATAAATTGGTTTGACAAGTGAATTTTCTGTACGTTAGTACTATTCTTTATTCTGTGGTTAAACGACGATTACTCGAAAACTAGTGATGTCTGCTTAGCCGAGATAGATTTCCTTTTAAATTCGTTATATGTACTACATTTGTGATTTTTTTTTCACCTCTTCCAAATTAATAGTTTAGGCGGCAGAGGTGGGGGACACTCGAGTATAAAAAATTTTTTCACTTCAAAGCTTGATATTTGACAAACCAATCACTTGATCGAAAAATGATTTGAGCAAGCTTATAATTTTTTTCAATACCTATCCAATGATACCCCACATAATGGGGTACTCAACCAAAAAAGAATTCAACCCCACTATATATGTAGGGGAGATACTCTTAAAAAAATATTTTCCTAAATTTTATTCTACAGTTTTGTTGCAATATCTTATGTCTATATTCATGTCAAATATCAGCTTTCTAGCACCAGGCGTCTTTGAGCTAGGCTGCGGACGGACAGACGGACGGACATGACGAAACTATAAGGGTTCCTTGTGGACTACGGAACCCTAAAAATACCGGCTGTAAAGTAAAAAGAAAAATTTTCCATTTGAATCTACTGAAACCAAGTTATTGTTAGATTGACCAGTATAACTATTGGTATCGTATAGAAAACCAAAAGAATTGCAGTACTCACTTTTATGTTTGGTTGTTTTCTGAATGTATCCAAACCTTCCGTATCGCAGAAGGCTTTTTAAGAGTTTTTATTTAATTCCCTGTTTCCAAGCCCCTTTTCCAAAGTTACCATTGACTTAGCGCTTAATCTCTTATCATTCCAGGGTCTATAAAGCGCCATTTAGACGGAGAGAGTTTCTCGCACGTTTCGTACCAGAAATCGTATACTACTATCGCAAGCAATAATCGCCATAACATTATCGTATCTAAATGTTTACATTCAGGCAAGAACTAAATTCTCGCCTGCGATTATATCATACGAGATCCGCATATGACTTATCGCTAGGCGATAATTACCTGCGTCTGTCTACACTGCAAAATTATAGTAAGAAGATTCTGGCTTACGAGAAGCTCGACTCGTATAAACACGATCTCGTATGACATTTTTGCAAGTTCATACGAGTATCGTACAAATCGGTTTGAACCGTTTTCAGTGCGAGATTCGTCATTCGAGTTTAGTGCTTACTAGAGAGTATTTGTTCTCAAAAATATACTGAAATCACTGCACTCATGGTAGCAACTGACACAAAATCTCGAATACGATTATTGCTTTGAAATTCTGTTTACACGGACACAATCAATATTCCTTGCGAGGCAATTGTTGCCAAAGTGAAGAAGCGAGAAGTGTGTATGTTTAGACGAAGAATTCTTTTTATATTCTTTCGATACTCGCATCTTCGAGTCTAGAAACTCTCTCCGTCTAAATGGGCCTTAAATGATGCAAAAACAAACATAGATTTCAATATAATATTGAATTGCCCATTCCTTAAAATATCGGAGACAAAACCCATAGCGGCTTAAAAAAAGTCCCGTCCGCCATCTTTGATTTCCTATCTGCCATCTTTGATCACGAAATAGATGTTGTATTTGAATTCACCATCCCTTAAATCATCAGAGACGATACACATATTGATTTTTAAAATTTTGCCGATCCGCCTTCTTTGATTTTCCATCCGCCATCTTGAATCACGAAATAGATGTTGTATTTGGATTCCCCATCCCTTCAAACATCGGAGACGATACCCATATTGATTTTAAAAAAAATCCCATCCGCCATCTTGGATCACGAAATAGATGGTGTTTTTGAATTCCCCATTCCTAAAAATATCGGAGACGATACCCATATTGACTTTAAAAAGAAATCCCGTCCGCTATCTTTGATTTCCTATCCGCCATCTTTGTTCACGAAATAGATGTTGTATTTGGATTCACCATCCCTTAAATCATCAGAGACGATACCCATATTGATTTAAAAAAAAAATCCCATCCACCATCTTGGATCACGAAATAGATGGTGTTTTTGAATTCCCCATTCCTAAAAATATCGGAGACGATACCCATATCGACTTTAAAAAGAAATCCCGTCCGCTATCTTTGATTTCCTATCCGCCATCTTTGATCACGAAATAGATGTTTTATTTGGATTCACCATCCCTTAAATCATCAGAGACGATACCCATATTGATTTCTTAAATTTTTCCCATCCGCCATTTTTTATTTCCCATCCGCCATCTTGAATCACAAAATAGATGTTGTATTTGGATTCCCCATCCCTTTTAACGTCGGAGACGATACCAATATTGATTTTTTTTTTAATTTTCCCATCCGCCATCTTTGATTGCCCATCCGCCATCTTTGATCACGAAATAGATGTTGTATTTTGATTCTCCACCCCTTAAAATATCGAAGGCGATACCCATATTGATATTTAAAATGTTCACATCCGCCATCTTTGATTTCCCGTCCGCCATCTTGGATCACTAAATAACTTTCATATTATTAATCAGCGTCCCGAAAATCTCGAAAACGATACCCATGTAGATTGTATCCTATTCTTTTAGCCTTTTTTGCCTTTGACCCAACCCTTCTCGTTTGACCATTTTATTATTTTTGTCTGGCCCCTAAAAGTTGTCTATAGCCTTCCGGAATAACTGGGCAATCGTATACAAAAAGATTTTTTCAGATCCGACCGGTAGTTCCTGAGATTAGCGCGTTCAAACAAACAAACAAACTCTTCCGCTTTATTATATGTATTAGTATAGATTGTACAGTGTTCGCGACGTGAAACGCAGAATTTATAAAAAAGCTTCGCTGCACAAACGCTCGGCAGTAAACTCCAATAATAATTTGAAACGTTTGTGTATGACTAGTTAGTATTGCATTAATCCGGCTTTGGTTATACTCGCCTGATTTCAAATAGAACTTCTAAAAATAAAATACATACTACTTATTACGTTATTTTTTATGTATTAATTAATCTGTACGGTACTTTTTGTGTTCATCGCGTTCGTATAGGGGACTTCATTTTATGAAGTGTATTACTTGTATTAAGACTTGAGTTGTAAGTACCAATTTACTTTGAAGCCCGTTTTATCACTATTATTTCAGTCTAGAGCAGCTTGGAAATAGACCTCCTCCAAGGCTCGTTTGGAGACCCTTTGAGGAGGCCTATTTTTCTATAACTTTGACGACCGGTTGGCGCCGCGGGAGTGTAAGCGACTGCTACGCCGAAGGTCGCGGGTTCGATTCCCGCTCAAGTCAAACATTTGTGTGCATGAATATGGATGTTTGTCTTGGTCTGGGTGTTTCTATGTATAATATGTATGTATTTACAAAAAAAAAGTATATATGTATGTTTATCCATTATCTAGTACCCATAGTACAAGCTTCTGCTTAGTTTGGGACTAGACGGTGTTGTGTGAATGTGGTAGAATATTATATTATAATATAAGATCGATCTTGAGCCACCCACATCCAATTCCTTCCCGCAATCTTAACCAGATCGTCGATCCACCTTGCGGGAGACCAAACCCTGAAGCCCGTTTATCTGGATAATAAGTATACACCATTTCTACAGAAACAAATATGTCTGTATTGTATCTATCGATAGGAATGCATCTTGCAATTAGCTCTGATTAGTTCCGCTATTTGCCTCTATTGTCTCATATAGATAATACATACTCTATATACCTATATACTGTGACCGATGTCTTCCTACGACAAAATAGCTTGGCTACTGACTAATTACCTAAAATTTGTGTCAAAGCCGTCATTGGTCGTCAGCTCGCACTTTTAAATGTAAGATATATCAGATAGTATATAATACAACTTAGAACCTATACGTATACATCGAGGTTAAATATCGCTTGCCGAGGCACAGGCCTCCGAGAGAGAGCACGTTAAGCCATCATCAGTCCCGACTGTCACTAAGATCTCCGACTGTAGTCTCGTGTAGGTCATCAGTAACTCTGAATAAACTGACATTAGTCTAAACCGTGGAATATCACTATCCCTTTAGGTCGCGGGGTTCGGTAAGGCAGTCGCTCTGTGGGCAATCTAGTATTCAGCCAAATCCGTTGAACTCGTAAACAGGAACGGAGCCGAAACCTAGTAAGTGGAGTGGAACTGGTTAAGGCTAGGAGGACTTTTCGGGCTAAATTGTTGAAATAGCTTAAAAAAGCTCTGTCATCAATCACTGGCCTGTTGGACGTCTATTTGCGTCGGACGTTAATAAGTGACTAAATGTGTTCAAATACGGTACTCTTAATCCACACATAATTCCAATTCACTACCACATAAAGACTATAAAATAAAATAAATAGTTTTCAATGCTTTCACATATTCCATAAAACCTTGTTTATTAAAAAAATCTATTTTATTAAATCTCTGGTTGTGAGTGTTCGATGCATCGTTTCCCATAATACAGGTTAATAAGCACTTAACCTAATTTAGGCGGCAGAGGTTTTAATGTTCAGTATTATGATTCCCGGAAATAAGTTATTACGTATGTGCTGCCAGCACATACTGATACATATTTAATATTTTGTCATAATAATAAATTTCTAGAAACATACGATTTTATTGTATAAATAACTACTCCGAGATCGTCCGCGACTCCGCCCGCGTGGGTTATACACCTAAAGCTTCCTCGTACTATCTATTCGTGAAATCCGTATAAAAATCCGTTCGATAGTTTTTGAGTTCACCGCTTTCATGCAGATAGACAGGAGGAAAGGAGGCCTTCATTTTATAATAAGTACTAGCTGATCCTGCGGTACGTTACTTACACCCGCGGTAATTAAGGCTTCTGCTCCGTACCCGTGGGTCAAAGTTAGCTGTGATATAGTCTTCCTCTATAGCTCGCCGATACATCAATAATTATTTAAATAGAACCAGTAGTTCCTGATATTATCGTGTTCAAGCAAACAGTGTTCAGCTGAATAATAGTAGTATAGATAATCAAAGGTAGGTAATATAAATATAGAACACGGCGATAGGATTGATCTGCTTTAAATAACCTACTAAAAACTAGTTTGAAAGTGTATGCACTGGAAGCACCGTTTTATTTTCCTTTGTGTACCTTGTGTTAGAGGGATGATCCGGGGGTAAAGTGGTCAGTCCCCGCAAACATCGCAGCGCCACCCCGTACACTAATGAAGTTTCCATCGGCGCGTTACCTATTCTACCTCGTAGTTTCATAGTTTGAATCGTCGACTCACACAATTATTCGTGTTATCTTTTAATAATATACTGAAATATTCAGTTGTAGTGCATTCAGTTTTGTACTGTATATGAAAGTTTTTAATTGTTAATATTATGCGGACTAGGTAATTATTTAATAAGTGTAGCTTTGCAAAGCGTGGAAATGGGACTTTGATCTTTTTAAACTTTATCTCGTGCTTTCTTAATAGGGAAGGTATTTATGTATTGTTGGCGTTATCGAGCGTTATCCGTCGGTTATCGGGCGATTACTAATGAGTTCTGGCTAAATCGACGACACACAATTATGCTGAGTAGTAGAGTATTTTTTATAAGTGGTATACAGCACATAATTCTTCTAAATAATGTACATCTCACTCACTACGACTCACTGGTCCAGTGGATAGCATATGGGAGACCGGGTATGATTGTAACACGGTCACAGAGGTCATAATAGAATATCGAGTGGTCGAATAAGTCCATTAAACGGCATGTCGGAGTACGCTGACATGAGGTACAAATGGATGTGCTACTCCCTCGCTCCTACCACGCCGTTTAATTGTCTGTTATGGCCTCTGTGACAACCAACCAGTGTGACAACCATACCCGGTCTCCCCTGTATGCCTCAGCAGATCCCGACCTCGATTCATGGCTCCAAAAGTGTTACAGAGTTTTCCCGTAGGTATTCTCAATAGCAGCACGGAGTCTGGTACGGTCTGGCTGGTAACGGCAATAGACCCATATTAGGGGCGTATTTTCATAACATGGCGATATGTGTGGAATATTACATTATTACCGAACAGAGTTTTGTAAAAAGCAGCGATAGCCGAGTGGAGAGACCGACAGACTGCTATACAGAGGGTCTCGGGTTCGAATCCACGGCACGCACCTTTTCGAAGTTAAGTGCGTATTAAATTGTTATTTATCGCTTGCTTATCGGTGAAGAAAAACATCGTGAGGAAACCTGCATGTCTGAGAGTTCTCCATAATGCTCTCGAAAGACATGTGAAGTCTGCCAAACCGCACTTGGTTAGCGTGGTGGACTATGGCCTTACCCTTGTCATAGTGAGAACAGGTCCGAGCCCAGCAGTGGGACAGTATAAAGGGCTGATGATAGACTTTTGTACGGTTTTCAATAGGTAGAGTGATTAATTCAGGTGTATAATTGACGCGGCCGGAGAATACTACTAACTAAACAAAGCAATATAGAGTTGTCCGGGTGTACCATAGTCAAAACTGAACTACACGTCTACAATGCTTAAACTTTGCCCTTATGCTTTAATTATAGACATCGCATAACCCAAGCTAACAAGGAACTGAACTCATTTAAAACTACGTGAACAGAAAACCGGGTGTGTTCTAACGAATACCTTAGTTAATTATGTTTTAACTTGTCATCCTCCATGTGAGATTTGATGCAGTTAAAAGTTTGTAGGTAAGAAGAAAGATTGGTGTAGCTTTAATTATTATTGTGGTCTCAGTAATTTCACGGTTTTGGTACAATATGCACTACCGACTGCACGGTTGGCATAGTGGTTTAAGCAGCCGCCTCACTGCTTGACACTGCGCCGATTGTTGTGGGTTCGATCCCCACACGAGGCAACACTTTGTGTGATTCACAAATTGTTGTTTCGAGTCTGTCTGGGTGTTCATTGTGTCCGTTAGTTGCATGTTTGTAAAGTCCCCCGCGACACAGGATTTAGTCCTAATGCGGGAGTTGTCTTTCAAAAAAAAAATATATATATATATATTTGCGCCTTCTAGTCCAACCTAATTTGTTAAATTATTGTATGGTTGTTCTCTTTGCGACTGTAATCTGACCTTCGCCATTCAAAGGTATGGGCTATGGCAATTTGCTACCGTGATGAAGCGGGTCTGTTGACTGGTTTTAGAGAGCGCCATTCTACAACCGGTGCGTATTTTGGGTTCGATTACCATATTTGACAACACTTGATGACATTCACAATTTGCTGATCTTTTTTTCTCGAGTGAGTGTGTGGTCAACTCTAGTGTCGAAGCTTTCCAGACCGCCCAAAAGCCGACATGGCGATGGCGTAGCAATTTTTGTCTCGAGTCAAGCACCGACAGCTTTACGTAGCAGGACCGATGGCTTAACGATGTGCCCTCCACCGCACGGTAGCGCTCTGATGTAAATGCCACACCCATTTAAGTACCGACCTATGCACGCGTTGCTTTACTTTGCTTTATAATAAGAGCTACGATTGTTGATCTGAGCCTGGGTATTACTTATATCCTTTTCTCACCGTAAATATATCGAGAAAGAATACAGCGATGTTCGTTATTGATTATATCTATTAAGTCCTACTACTATAATAAAAATGTAAAGTTTGTGAAGACGGTCGGATGGATGGATGATGTGTGATTTGTTACTCTTTCTTGCTAAATTTCTGAACAAATTTTGTTAAAACTTTGTGTAGTAATATAGCTTTTAGGTACATCAGAATAACATACACGCAAGCGATAACCTAGTGGAGATACCAACGGACTGTCATGCAGATACCCCCTGCATGGCAGTCTGTTGGTAGGGCGCACACCAACAGCTTTACGAAATTAAGTGCGTATTAAATAGCTAATTATCGCTTGCCACGTGCCTCAGAAAGCA
Organism: Euclidia mi; assembly: GCA_944739405.2. Classification (NCBI taxonomy): domain Eukaryota; kingdom Metazoa; phylum Arthropoda; class Insecta; order Lepidoptera; family Erebidae; genus Euclidia; species Euclidia mi. The sequence goes on along the minus strand of OX123199.2, from coordinate 5,201,525 downwards.
CGTTAAACCGTCGGTCCCGGCTGTCATGAACATCTTTGACAGTCGTTACGGGGAGTCAGTACCCTCTCTACCCTCAAATAAACGGATACTGGTCTAAACCATGGAATATCGCTGTCTTTGGGTTGCGGAGGTCAGACGGCAGTCGCTCTTTGGAAAAGTTGATATTCTGTCATATCTGGTTAGACCAGTAAGCAGATCTCGGGCTCCAAGGCGTGTAAGTCTTAGATGCAACCGGGATAACGCTAGGGCGAATATGATCAGAATATCATACAGGCCACGCATGCACGCGGCCGAAGCAGGCAAAGGATTTAGTGCTACGTATGGCGTTGTGGATTGACCAGTCACGACCCGTTCTGCACTGAGCCGTGTATCGTGTCTTCGATCCCAGCGCGAGACTATCCTTTGCGTACTTCACATTATAATATGTTCTTTCGAGTCTCGGTATACTGTGTGTCCGTTTATTGAATATTCGTTAAATCAAGCAACATAAGTTTTATACCTAGTGCGACAGTTGGCAGCATAAAAACACTATTTCACATCTACTTAATGATAAAACAGTACGCAGTGCGTAGAGAAATCATAATATAAAATTTATTACCTTCATTGTGAATGAACCAATATTTACCTATTTTTGTATTTAAATCAATACAATGGCATCTCCGGTATTCATTGGGATGACATTTTTGTATGATGTGTGCCGACATGTGGAATTCCATTCGCGGGACCGCTCTCGTGGGTTGTGTTACAATAACTAAATATATTTATCAATTTCATCATCAGTGCAGAGAAGTCCACTGTTTAAATTCGTTTTCATTTTATTACTAGCTGATCTGGAAAACGTTTTTCTGTCATTTATATTTTTCTAGCGTTATAGGTTATTGTAGGTCTAATACCAAATTAAAAAGTATTGGTAAAAAAAAACAAAAATAAAAAGACCACCCTCATCACCTAGTACAAAAAGGCCTTTGACCTATTCTCAGACCTACTAAACATTTAATAAAGTAAATGATCTATCGTTTTGCCAACCAACCACTAATAGCCACCCTCCTCAAAACCTCTTCACAGTTAATAAGTTTAGTATAAAGTAAGTCTAAAAAATACATTATAATAAGTATACTTTAACGGGTTGGGAGCCTTCTGCGCTCACCCATAGTCCGCGTAAAGTTGTCAAGGCCATCAGCGGCCAACAACTAGTCCACACACACAAAAAAAAATATATAATATATAGCATGTTTATTATTGTGTTAGCTATATTTTAGTCTTGAATTTCTAAAATTACAGATGAATACGATTGAATGAGTAAGTCACTTCAAAACGAAAGAAACCGACCATCCGTTTTATTACGCCTGTAGCCATAATTAGAAGCTTTTATATAAATTACAATTCAAAGTCAAAGGGGTTTATGTTTTGCATTTCCACTTTGTTCGAATTTCTGCTGCCTTTCAAAGCACAAAGCACAATGAAATAAAACATCAGAATTCCATCTGTTTTTTAATTATTCGCATTCAATTCATTAAAAATAATATGAGTTATGTAACCTTATCTAAGTATTCTAAGGTTGACGAAGAGAGACTCTACAGACGAAGAGAGGTTGTTAAAAATAATAGAAAATCGGAGAGGGAAGATGCTTGGCCACTTGATACGACACGAGAACTTCTTCAAAATAATATTGGAAGGAGAAATAGAAGGGAGAAGAGGAAGAGGACGGCCTCGACGTAACTATGTGACACAGCTGAAGGAAACAGTTGGAGTCGGGTCGTATCAAGAGGTCAAAGAAAGGGTATAAAATCGAAGCCAATGGCAATTGCTCCACTGACAAGAGCTACCTAGCTCTTAGATAGAAGAAGAAGAAGAGAAGAACCTTATGTATACCATATTTTCTTTTAAAATATAATGGCTGGTTAAAAGTTAAGATATTTAAAATACTACCATCAAAATTTAAAAATCCACTGAAGTGCTATTTGATTTTCATGTCCAAAGAAGTAAAATGCGATATGTATTTTGAGATATTATAATAAACTCCAGTAACGAAAACGATTGAACAGCCTAGTATTGTCGATAAAAATAACTAAGCATTTTTGACATGGACGCTGCCTCAACGACCTGCGTAGCACTTTTTTTTTTACATTAGGTACCTGTAAGCTCTTGTCACGGCGTTCGTTAAGGAACGACTCCGAAATGGTTTGACCGATTACCTATTATGATATTTTTTGTGTGTACATATTTAATTTTGGTAGATCTGAAAATACGTAGTAGACTTTTATTTTTGAGAATTACATTTACGATTTGGCATAAAAAATATACCTATAATCCCAAATACGAGTATATGGCAAAACAACGTGAACTGATAAAGCTTGTTTTCAATAAAAGTGACGAAAAAAGAGTTGTGACACCGAGCAGGGGCAGTTGATCACGTGCCTGAGTTGTTTGCAAAGCCCGATGAACAATACAAAAATAAAAGTATGGTAATGGCTGTCACGTGTTGGCTACCCCTGCCTTCATTATAAATAACTTTGTTTTCCTCTAGAAACCTGTAGCATGTAGCACCTCAGTCGTGAAAAGTTTACCGGCGGTGAATGCAGCTTTGAAAGGAACAGGACGACTTGCTAGGGAAATAAAACATCTAACCAAAAAAATTATGTTATCATTAAAATAATAAAAAATGAAATAGTCTAAATATTTTCGATTAAATCACTTTCGTCAAATTTACGTATTTCTAAAAATCATTTAATAACATAAAAAAAAAACCTAACGATTTGCAATACAGTTTATTTTGCAGTCTTCAAAATTCTCGTAGAAACGTCGAACGATTTCATTTCATTTTTCTTTTTTTTTAGAAGAAGCTGGAATGGAATCCGTTTGAAGCATTTAAATTCCAACTTATATCATGCGTAAGCAAGACATACACGGATTAATTTCAACTTCATCTCAGTTTTAATGTATGGATGTACTCAATGTATGGATGTTAATAGTGCGTTGTTTTTTCCAGGGGTTTTTTCGGCGCAGCATTCAGAAACAGATCGAGTACCGTTGCCTCCGGGACGGGAAGTGCCTTGTGATACGCTTGAATCGGAACAGGTGCCAATTCTGTCGGTTCAAGAAGTGTATCGCGGTCGGCATGTCACGGGACTGTAAGTACACATGCAATCTTACCCATCCTTCTTCTTGCTCTTTCATCTTCCGTCCTGTTCTGCACGTAACACATTGTAACGTTATAAAAAAGTTGGGAAGCATCAGAATTCCTCAATTATTCAAAAGAGCTTTGGTGTTATTTTTTGTTGTTTTACTATGTAGAATCCTTCCTATGTTACCTGCTAACCACTCTGGAATACCTATACTTGGAGTATTTCGTTTAAACTTTAAACTTAATATGTCTATAGTTAATATTGTTTCATGTTAGTTAGATTAAATACGAGAAGCAAAGTTTTAACGATTATATAGTTTTAACGGGTTTCTGTTAGTTTGCAGACTCCTCACAAAAACCTTCATACAATAAGAAAGTGTAGGTAATGTTAGGTAATCATTTGATTGGCACAAAAAGAAAGACCTTTTTGGTTTTGTACTTCAAAACCCAAAAGGTCTTTCTATTTTTTAGGGTTCCGTAACTCGAAGTGAAAAAACGGAACCCTTTTAGGATCACTTTGTTGTCCGTCCGTCTGTCAAGACCCTTTTTCTCTTTTCAAATAGTCTAATCTACTGTCCCATGAAGCTGTGAAAAAATCAAAATTCTAAACCAACGCAATCAAAAGATACAGCCGTTGTAAATTTCCGCAAATTTGCTAAACTCGCAAGGGAAAACCTACAAGGTACTTCCCGTGAACTCAGAATCTTGAAATTTGGTACGAAGCAATGTATTATAGCACAGATAAAGGAAAAATTGCGAAAACCGTACATTTTTAGTAACATCATATAATTTTTTTAATAATTTTAAAGGTACTATACCCCGTTCCTCATGAACCCTTAGGGATATAAAATTGAAATTCATATCAAATGCTCAAGTCAAAACTAAAGGGTTACTTCCAGTCGATCTAGAATCTTGAAATTTGGCATAAAGCAACGTTTTATAGCACATAGGAAAAAAATCGAAATCTTTAAATTTTTTGTTACATCACATATACTTTTAAATAATTATATACTTAATTATACCTACAGGTTTGTACCGAACCCTCGGTGCGCGAGTTCGACTCGCACTTGACCGGTTTATTTCTTGTTCATAATAAAACCGTATACTGTCTATTTCTTGGGGTAATATAAAATTTTTTCGACCATTTACAAAACCAATAACCACTTTCTTTTCAAATTATGGAGCGGTGCAAGACTAATTTTAAGAGCGTTTGCGACGTTACAGTCTTACGATTCAGATTTCTCGTACAGTTTTCAATAGAATTCAGAGTGAAAGTATTCCTTTAGCCAAACAGGAAACAAAACACCCACCAGTTTTATATACGTACGCTATGCCGTAACAGCAAACCGATTTGGGAAACTGTAAACGCGTGGCGTATGAAGCAGGCTTTGCCTCGACAGTGGTTTGGCAGCGGTGCTCCATCCCCCTCTTCAAATCAAACTACCTATCAGCTAGAATAGGTATATGAAATACTTTTGTAGTACATACCTAATGCCTACTAGTTCTATATAAAGCGACAGGCAAGGGCAGGCTCTATGTGTGACGCGCGAGTCACAAGTGTGTGTCGCAGCAAATGAAACTCACAGTGACCGTGGGAATGCGAACACTGCTAATGGAAAAATTACGTTGCAACGATGATAGGGTTTGCATATCAACTGCTTGCAGTTACCTTAATAGATTATTTTTCGCGATATGGCCACAATCTGTACAAGAATCAATCTCAAAGTGGGCTATGATTTGAAATTCTTTCAGATATATTTGCGAGATACCCGCGCTACGTAGATACTAGATACTGTAAATATCATTAGTTTTACTTTATGTTAAGGGATGTACACAACGTACCTTTGTTTTGAGTTGGCAGCAATATCCTAGAGGTTCTAATCCAGGGCGCGCAGCACTGACTTTTCGGACTTACATATATGCGTATTGAATTGTTTGTCCCGTGCCTCGGAAAGCTCGTTAGGCCGTCGGTCTCAGCAGCCATGAAGATCTAATAATAATATAATTTAATAATAATTAAAACATTTATTGGTTTCAACACACTTTACAAAATAATTACAACCACCAAACTGAGTGTCAGTTTGTCGGCGGGAAGTGTCAGTTTGTCGGCGGGAAGTGTCAGTTTGTCGGCGGGAAGATTCAGTTTGTCGGCAGGAAGAGTCAGTTTGTCGGCGGGATCTCTAACAGTCGTTATAGGATGTGACACTAGTCTTCTCAGCAGCCATGAAGATCTCTAACAGTCGTTATAGGGTGTGACACTATTCTAAACCAGTTGCGGAAGTCAGACAGGCAGTCACTCTGCGTGTTAATATTCAGTCAAATCCGGTTAGGCTAGTAAGTGAACCCCGGATAACGCCGATAGGACCTTTGTTTCGTGTAACCGATATTTCGGCGTACCTACTCAGTAGGTACTTGCAAGAGTACCGAAATATCAGGAAATCGAAACAAAGTTACGTGGTATATAACCCGTGATAAAATGTAAAATTAACGTTAAAGACCAGGAAAGTTTTAATTCCTATACTGTGTATATCATTTATTTATTGTTATATTATGTACCGCGTTCCAAACTTTTGGACGTTAGTAATATTTAAACTATGTACATATCAATCACAAAATCAATCACAACTTCGGTTGCAACTCTTCACTTCGGGTCCATTTTCACGCATTGTCACATCTCTATTTCCTTTTCCACGCATGAGTTACAAACGAAACAATAGTCATGAGAGTGACCACTCCTGCTGATACTTACCGTGGACTCAAAATATATCGTGCGATCTTTTGAGTTCAACACTCAACTAAGTACCGAGCAAATCCACCGGCAAGGTACATCCGTCCCTAGATATTAGACCGGCGAAATCGAAATTAATCTACATACAGGAAATTATAATGGGTGCTGTTGAAACTGCGCGGTGTCAATGCGCAAATATTTGCACCTATTTTTCAATTGTCGGCGGGAGTGGCATTCTAGTGCAGCTCACGGTGCGGGATGCACCGCCTCACGTAGCGAGGAGCGCAGACAGAACACATGTGTAATGAGAGATTTTCCCCCAGCCGTGCGATACGGCCGCGTGCCGAAGCGCCCTCGGGAACCAGTAGCCGAAATACCCGAGATGAGCAAGAACCTGAACATCGTAGCCCAAACCCCCGAAGTGGAGGTGATGGAGCCCCAAGAGGCCTCGCACCAGGACCTCACGCGGGACCTCGTGAAGCTCGTCACAGCCGCGCATCACTGCAACAACAGCTACACGGAAGAACTTCGCCGAACGCTTCACCATCGCACCATCATGCTTAAAGTTGACGAATCAGATAATGAAGGTACGTTCAACAATCTCTACTCTCGCAATATTATCCTAAAAAAGATTTTTTGTCTATTATACATTGCAAGTATTGCAACGCACTATAGATGAGAGTTCATTTTCGTAAGTTTCATGAATCTATTTAAGAGTCTCCAATTCCTCACTTCGGTTTCCCGAAAAAGGGTTTCGCATAATGACTGCGCTGGGCTCAAGTATGTCATATGCCGCATTTTAATTCACTATCGGCAGAAGTTTCTAGACGATAATGTAGGCATCAGATACGTAGTTTCTGCTATACAAGTGGAACGTTTATCAGTGTATACTAAATTCTTTCAGATTTATTGAACGCTAGAATATTGATATCGTTCTGTGAAAACCATAGTGCAAAAAAGGGTTAAATTTTCAGCCACATACCAATATACAAACGGCGTACACACGCATGGCCTGATCAGATTCCTGTGATGAACCGTAATTACAACTGTACTGCGCCGATAAACGGGCACATTTGCAACGCAATTATTTTTAATTAAACGTTTGTACTGAAATGGGCTGGTAAACAATTTTTGATATTTAACTGCATCATTTCCATCATGGTTCTGAACATTTGTGCGGGATGCCTGCATTGTTAGGTGCATAATGTAAGTGGATGTTCCTGTTTCACCATGTCTATATTTAAGCGGCTAACTAAATGAACATCAAAGTTTAACTTGATTATGCTTGAGTATTATGAACAGTAAATATATACAAGTAACATAGAAGGTGTAACAGTTGCAGCACCTTACAAAAGTTTAATTAATTGTTGGAAATATTTTTGATATTCAAACCATCAGTCAAATTGAATGTGTTATATGCCATAAGAGCGCTAAATTCCACAAAATGTATTGACGCATCATTTTATTGATTATAGGTCGGTTCACGAAAGATGACCACTGCGCAGAAATCATTTTTTAGGTCCCCGTGGAGCTGCGGGTTGAGGCGCGGGTGGAGTGCCAATGGCGTGGCTCCGTTCTTGACGCATTCCCTAAATGCGTCAAGAATGGAGCAACGCCATTGGTGCACGAATGTACATATGCGCGACGGCCGCCATTTGTGGTCAACTTTCGTGAATTTACCTATACTAGCGATGAGCCTCGGTTTTAACACGGGCTGTTGAGTATATTATTTATTATTTATAATACTTACCTACATGGTTTTTTGTCAGTCAAATTTAGAACAACAACAACAACAACGAGCTTAAACTTCATATGAACAAAACAAATTGTTTATTTTTTCTAATATTTTTTATATTTTCACTTTGTCTCGATAAAGCCGGATTCTTTTATGATGATAAAAAGCATTCCAATTGGTTACGAACTAGGTGCTTACTTTATTATTTGATTGTTGCCATAGACAATGGTGTGACAGGAATAGACGTTTGACATTGATGCGTATCGATTATTAAATAAGTAATCGATACGATCGACCTTTATAGGGTTGGTTTGGTTTAAAATATAATAATTAAAATGCAGTTAATTAATTGTTAATCAACATTATATCAATAAGCTAATTCTTTTGTAGCAAAACAACTTTTAAATCAAATAAAAACGTCACAGCATCGTTTTAACGTTACATCGATTTCACATAAAATCGATTTAAAATGTGCAGCTCTGCTTTTGTCTTTGGCTGTGACAGGTAGATGCTACAGAATAGTTCTGCATTTAGATGTCAATCTGACATAATGCCTTTGATAATTCAAACGTACCCACATTGTTCATTCTTAACTAAACATTAAACACCGATATCTTCTTTTTCCGGCTTTCCCGAGTTAAATAGAATAATTTATAGACCCAGTTACTTACGCCGAATTTTTTGATATATTTTTTGTTACTGAGCGCTTCAATTTAATTTCAGACATTTTGATGTATGGAGATCTGCCATTGTCCTTTGGTAGCTGCGACAGAGTTTAATAGGTTCTTTTGCCGTTACCATAATATATTATTTCATATATTGTATGTGTTTTTAGTTCCAATAAACATTATTATTATTTATTTACTGTCTTACTAATAAAAATTACGATACAGTGTATACAAGTACTATAAGCATTGCGTAACAAAAACGCAACTAATAAAAAATATTTTGACAGATTGCGTGTATACATGCGTTAAAAGAGATCAAAATATCTATGTAGACTTACACAAGCTCTACACACGCTTGCACCCTTGTATAAGGAGTTCGTAAGAGCAAAATGGCGGCTATTTGGCCAGCTGAGGAGTCTGAGGTTGTCACTTTACATAGTTTATGCGCGGAATCTATGACAGAGAGGTTGGACTAGGAAGGTTATATTTCTTTGATCTATGAAATGAATGTTATTGTCAGTGGAGGCGTTCGGAAGCTATGAGTACAAATCAAAACATATTTATCCTTCAGAAAATAACAACCATTAGTCTTTAGTTTGTTTACATTAGATTAATAGATAAGGGATATTTTTAAGAAGAAACTCCGTTTAATATATAACTAAGCTTGTAAAATTATATATAAACTATGCAATACAATTAAATTATTAAAACCAAGTTACGATTAGAAGTTTTTGAACGTACTTCATAAAAGGTTGTCAGCATATTTGACGTACACACAGCTACACATGAACCTATACAAAACCAATATTAGCTGAACTACTCAACAACAGGTTGGTCACACTAAGGGAGTTCGCCTAATATTGGGCTTGTTTAGGTTAATGTGTAGCTGTGTGTACACAGACTACACAGCGTGAGTAGTTACACAAGCTTGTCTTTGCGTTTATTAGTAGCGATGTTGTGTAAACCCTGTATAACTCCTATACAGACGTTATACGCTGTGTAAGTATTCATACGTTAAACGTGTGAGTAATATTTTTTTATTAGTAAGACAGTCATTCTTTAATTTGACATTATGTCTAGGATAGAACTGATTTGCCGCCACGTAACAAAAAGAGAGATACAATACAAATTGCGAATTTGCCAAAGGCGTTTTTAACTGTTTTCCGGTACAGATATTTATCTTGAGGATCCTGGAAGACTAGCTTCAGTCCGACTGCTATCTTCATTCTATCCAACTGGCATCTGATAAAAATCGAAATATCTAGATACTCGCCGTGACAACCACGGCTAGCGTATCCTTTTTGTGTTGTCCGATGGAACCTCATTACGACCCATGATCGAACGAGTTGGTGGCTGGCGGAGGAGATGTGTAAAGCCATAGTAAAAAAAGAATAGTAGGTTAGCTAAGGCCGATCGGCGAGTTAAATGCCTACTCTTGCGTCCTACCTACGCGCGGCGCATCCCGTACTGAGGCCGCGGGCGCGCCGCGCCGGGCCGCGCTCGTCTATGAGAGTGTGCGTGAAAAGTCCGTGCGTACACGGCGCCGACGACTCACGCGTACATTCAAACCGGCGGCGGCCGATTTGTATGAAGCTATCCTACTATTCTTTTTGTACCATGATAAAGCTCTCCCCTAAAGGCGTTCGGGACAATCACACTAAAACCACCCCGCAAAAGTGTTACTGAATTCTTAGTAGTAGCACATAGTCTGGTTATGTAGCTAGTACCAGTTCTGTGATACAAACGTGAGACAAAAAAAATAATAACATTGTCTAGACTAGACAATATTGCCAGCTCCCTTAGAACAGGTGACGAAATATGGGTACGTTACCTTTTGTGAAGCATAATGCCGGAGCCGTGGTGAAGCAGCATGGGTACTTCACTTTACGTGGAGTTTGAATAGTCGTAGATTTATCCTATCGCTGAACCAATACTCTAACTTTCTATGATTGCATGTTTACAAACTGTGGAAGTTCAAAAGCTTTTGACTTTCTCTTCAGTCGTTCCCTCATTTATGGAGTTGCAGAACACTGCGTTAATGACCTATTGGGCCCGAAATTCCCCTTAGTACCCCAACTTATTCAGATCGTGAACACTGCCATTAAACCTGTTAGTCCATCGGTCCATCATTAATCCATCGGTCCATCTATCGTTGCCCCAACTACTTTTGAAGATTTGCTTAAAAAACGGGTTAGCTCTTTGATTTGGTCAGACCACTTGGTTGGCAAACGCCGCGAGCTCTCTTGCCTTCATTTTTGCCAATCACAACTAAGTTTTCAGATCTTCACAGCATTTTTCTGCTTTTTTGTACAACCCTAATCGTATATTTGACGTATACAGCCAGTGGAGGAGAAGAGGCAGCCACCTCCACCACTGACCGCACCACAGACGTACGCTCGGTCCTCTGGTACAACATGGCAGTACGCATCACACCCGCAGTTTCCCAGGTCGTTGAGTTCGCTAAACGGTTGCCTGGGTTTCACAACCTACCCCAGGACGACCAGCTGATCCTCATCAAGGTAACTTGGATGCTCTGCATGCGTTATTCAGGCTGGCTGTACACCGGAGATGAACTGAGCGGAGTTGGCTCTAAACCTAAATTTGCAGCAACGCGTTTAGTATTACTATTGGTTGAATATGCCCCAGCTCTGCTCCTCTCCGCTTCAATGTATGGCTAGCCTAAGCCCGGCGATTAATTTTTGACCCTACTTCCAGTATTTATTATAATTATGTGCACCAGTATCTATAACTTCACATATTACTTACCAAGTTCAACTGTTGCAACCTATTATGTTATGATTTACGATGGCATAATACTGAAGCTTTGGAATATCTGAACATCACTTACAGTCTGCCAAAATTCTCTTGTATGAATTACCTAATTGTTAAGACTTCACAGAGTTGTATTACCTGATTGTTTTCAGCCCACATTATCTGTATTAATTCTATACTGCGTAATTTCTAATCTTTTCACTAATTGAACGGCAATTACTCGTATTCTACCATCGTTTTATATGAACTATTAGGTATGTCGACGAGGCGCAGTAAAGACGTATAGACTACTTTACTTGTCACCACACTGATGTACTGATGCGAATGTTACATTGCGATGCGATTGCGATTGTGTTCACCATATCTCATCTCCATCAAGCTATTGCGCCTACAGAGTAGTTGTTGTCAGTGCGTTCTGTTCACAGCTCGGCTTCTTCGAAATCTGGCTAACCCGCATCACCCGACTTTCAACCGCAGACTGCATGGTTTTCGACGACGGAACTGCATTCTCACTTGGCCAACTGAGTATAATTTATGATGTAAGTATTATTAACATTTTGTGTATTTGGTAAGATGATGTTTCGGTCCCAATGTAATAGGGGGCAAACCTATTGCCATCTACCGGGCACATTATTAAGCGAGCGATAATTAATCTTTTTAATACACGCATAACTTCGAAAAGTCAGAGGTGTGTGCCCGGGGTACCTGGGGATCGAACCCGAGACCATCGTCTCGGCAGTCCGTTACGTACACCACTGGGCTATCGCCGCTTATACAACATAACTGGTGAAAAGTGGGTGTGTAATACACCTCTGCCTACCCCTTCGGGGATAAAAGCCGTGAAGTTATGTTATGTTAGGTTGTAAGATGATATCCTCGCAACACACAGCTTCAGGCAGCGATAACCTAGTGCACCAACAGACTGCTAAGCAGGAAGTTTCGAGTTCAAAACCACGGCGCCTGTCACAGACTTTTCGAAATTATGTGCGTATTAGACTGTTAATTATCGCGTGCTAGACGGTCCACATAATCAAGATCGTTAGTTCCGCTGAACCGACCGACTGAACTTCTTGGGATCGCAGGTAGTGGATGGCTGCGGGTAGTTCAATATCTGTCTATCTGATGGGTATAGTACTGGTGAAGGCCTGTATACCGCAGGAGACGTATATCGGCTGAGATGATAAATCGATCAAGAAAACCATGAGTAAGCCTGCATGTCTGACAATTCTCCATGCTCTCGTAAGACATGTGCCAACCTGCACTGCGCCAGCAAGATGAACTATGGACTTACCTTTCTCATAGACATAGAAAGGCGACGCCCGTGCTTGGCCATGGGATAGTTTTTATACAGGGCTGATGCTGATGATAACCTCACAATGTAGGTATATTCTTAACGCACTATACGATTATTCCTGACGTACCTACCTACATATTTTTACTGCTGGGAGAATGTTCAAACTCAAATGCTTTTTTGCTCTCCACATGTATTAAGTTAAGTAGGTACATGTTATACAATGGTTAGGAATAGACCAAATATGGATCCTGTCGGGCACGGCAAAATGGAAGGAAGAAGAAGATGAGTTTGTAATATTTATCATGTAGTCACCAAAACTTCCATTTCAAGAACCCTTCTGCTACTTCCAGGCTCAGTTCGCGACTGCCATGATGTCCTACATGTGGACGATAGCGAAGCTTCAGCTGTCTGAAGAAGAGATGGCGCTGTTCACGGCGACGCTGCTGCTGTGTCCACACCGGCCCGGACTCAACGCCCCCGAGAGCATAGCCAGCCTCTTTCACACCATGAATGATGCCCTGCATGGCGTAAGTACATACTTTTGAGCTTTTATATTTAGGCCGTTTGCCAATAAAGAGCCTTCGACATCGAGGGTGGGACAGTCACGTTTCAGGTTTACGAGCAAGAAGTCTCGCGCCGTTTCGCTGAAATAATAAACATTGATATAAGATACAACATCTGAAAAATAATTTCTTTTATATGGAGGTATCGTTGCGGATCACGTTAGATACCTGGGAATCGTGCTAAACGTCAACGTATTTACCAAAACCAAACTTCAACCGAAAACGTTACGTTGTCAACGTTTGAACGTTTGAAAATAGCACGATTAGTCCCCTGGGAATCGTGCTAAACGTCAACGTATTTACCAAAACCAAACTTCAACCGAAAACGTTACGTTGTCAACGTTTGAAAGTTTGAAAATAGCACGCTTAGTCCCCTGGGAATCGTGCTAAACGTCAACGTATTTACCAAAACCAAACTTTAACCGAAAACGTTACGTTGTCAACGTTTGAACGTTTGAAAATAGCACGATTAGACCCCTGGGAATCGTGCTAAACATCAACGTATTTACCAAAACCAAACTTCAACCGAAAACATTACGTTATGCACATTTCGTATCGTGCTAATTATTTGAACGTAAACGATTTGGTTTTTGTAGGGCAGATACGTTCAGTGACATGTAGGTGACAGGATGCGAGCGAACTCTCGTTGTTGCATGGTTTAGCGCTATTATTTGCGTTACGTCTCATACGTTGTCAAACCAAAAGTTCCTATCGACGAACTTTACAAGTATATAATATTTTTGACAACATTATTAAGATAGTCTTGTATTAATTATCAATTTTGTGGCATATGCTTATAATATGTTAGATTGTAACTTAAAAGAGTGAACAACATTCTTTTATAGATATCTATTTGGTATAGCTTATTGTTGCGGTAGAATTCATTATTGCAAGATTGGCGCCAACCTTGCTTGGCCCTATATTTATAACTATGTCTAGGAAGGCTATATCTCGACGCGATACCTTCCTAGACATTCGCTTTTGAAAGGCTGAAAGAATATTATGGGGATATACGTATACCATACACATAATACTGCCACAGTTATAGGTTCTTTGGGTGGCTTAAGCCAAAAGACTGTCTACTCGGTCACTGCGCTCTCAGGCGCCTGTATACATCAAGTAGACGACTGATAAACGTTCGTATTTATTTTCCTCCTAAGTACCTACCTACTATAGGTATTGTAATTATTTAATTTAATCAAAACACAGATAAAAGCGTAGTGCTCATCATGCAAAGATTTGTCGTGTTCGGGAATCCAACCCACTACCTCGGGTTACAGACCTAAGTCTTAGATTAGGGCTGGGTGGCAGCTAGTTGAATGTGCGTGTGTGGGAAGCGCACTGTGATGGCGAATAGTTCAATAAGTCGGTCAGAGCCTAGTCTCTGGCCAGCCTAATTTGGCTAGTTGGTTCAGGGCTCTTCAATTTGGCTTGCTTTGACCGATCAGCGAAAGGAAAGCCACAGGAACTATTCGCTTGGTGTAATTTTCAAAGGCATAATCACGGGGAAACCTGCCCTGGGTCTTTGTTGCCACGAGACCCGCCATAACAAAACATCAGTGTTGGCCACTTTGCATATAATAGTAAAAGTAATAAGCCTTGGAGTCTGTTAAGAGAATATCTATCTAATAAGTTCGCCCATCAAGTACCACCTGCCCATACTAGTATGAGAGTGGTTAGGGTAGGTGCCGCCTTTCATCCTTAGTGACCATTTAGCCCGGGTGAATTTCTAAGTGAATTTTAAGAAAATATCCGAGAAGAAACATAAGAATAAATTAATTCTCTGTGACAACCCACACCTGGCGGTGTGATCCCAAACTAGACACAACCTAGTGCATGGTAGTCAGACAATTGATTAACATATATAAATATTGCTTTTATACACATACGAGTATTATAGTTATGGTAATTTGCTCATCGCACAAATATTTCTCCTGGGTGGTAATCGAACCCATGAGTTTCGTCTTAGCAATCAGGGTTAGGTACCACTAGACCAATACGCCGATCTACAAGGGAGACTAACCACTAACTCAGCAGGATGTGATACAAGTGTGTGAGCTAACATAAGCGTAGGTACTTTCTAATCGGGTATCGAGTCCAACATCTGATGATCCAGTGTTACCCAGACTACCGCTGGACCACTTTAATAGATAGTTAAAGGAATAGAGTAGGTATGTGTATTAAAAGGCAAGCTCCAATTTTAAATTTCGGTTTTATTTATTCAGTGTGTTGAGATGATGAAAGCTGATACACAATATTATTTTAAGTAGAGTTGAAACAATCAACATCTGTTAGGCCGTTGTTACAACGTGAACTTCACAGTAATAATTATGTATTTGGTTTGGTTTACATTATTTAAGTAAACTAATTAATAGTATATTCTTTTTTGAAGCGGCGGTAGCCCAGTGGAAAGCGGCGGTAGCCCATAGTGGTGTACGTAACGGACTGCCGAGACGATGGTCTCGGGTTCGATCCCCAGGTACCTCGGGCACACTCCTCTGACTTTTCGAAGTTATGTGTGTATTAAAAATGTTAATTATGGCTCGCTTAATAATGTGCCCGGTAGAAAGCAATAGGCTCGCCCCCTATTACATTGGGACCGAAACATATCTGGCGCCATCGTCATCTCTGCCTACCCCTTCGGGGATAAAAGGCGTGAAGATATGTTATGTGTCTTTTTAATGTCCAAGAAGTGACGATGGTCTCGAATTGGCTCATAGCAAATTTCTCATTTTTGTTAACTTCCAGTTATGTACTGTCCATGTGATTGTGCTAACGAGCGGCTTATTATACTGCTTACTCCTCGGCTACTGTGAACAAAATTTAAACATAAATTATTTAGTAATAATTTACTTAAATATAAATCCCACCAAAATAACTAATCCCGCTGCGTTTAACTGTTCTCATATGTGCGCTATATCTTGTGTTTGAGTATATACTTACATTATTTTGTTGGAGATTTATGCATATTATAAGAAAAGTTCAGAATGAGAATAAATACTATATGACTGTACGTAATGATAATTGAAATGCGTACCTGAAAAGTTAGAGAGTCAGCAAAATTCAAATTCTCCAGCTTTTCGTCTATCTCTTCTTATATATAAAGGATGACTATTAAGCCGACGTTCGGCTTACTTAGCATCTTTCTGTGCTCTATATATTATTCCAAATCTGAAAAATAGTTGTAGTTTATTGTAACGATCATATAAAATTCGTATTGGGCTCGACAAATAGCAGAAGAAACTTCAATTGCAGTGCAGTAATGTTGTGGTGCATCATCATTTGAATTCACCTTCGTTACTCTAGTGAAATAAAAACCACTTCTACATGACCAAGTGTGATCATTAATTGTTTTTTGCATAAATTACTTATTACAGTAAACAATATTTCGGTACTTACCGTATAATTTGAAAAAAATATTTCATGATTTCATAATATCATGGGTATAGGTATATCATAGAGATATTAAGAATAGAGTGGCAGAGTGGGGCCTAATCGTGTCCGCCGGTGGGAGAGAGAACGCAACATTAAAGGCCCCCTGCATCTCTCTCTAACAATACATGCACAACATCAACATTACGCAGTGGCGTGCTATCTGTTACTATTATTTTAATCAGTTTATTAGTAATCAATAGTTTAAAAGTTGTTTTTATTGATACACGAAGATAGTTTGAAGTGACAAAAAAGTTTATATATTTTTAAACTATTGATTACTGATAAACTGATTAAAATAATAGTAACAGATAGCACGCCACTGCGTAATGTTGATGTTGTGCATGTATTGTTAGAAAGAGATGCAGGGGGCCTTTAATGTTGCGTTCTCTCTCGCACCGACGGACACGACACAGTATTGAGTTAGGTACTATTCTGCCACTCTATTCTTTATATCTCTATGGTATATATATAGATAGGTACAATATTTTTAATGGCTCCATCGATCGGTGAGATCGATGATTTTGCCAATGTCAAGGTGGAAAAAGAGATCAAATAAATTAATGAAAATACATAATAGACGACTTTTGACTAGTAATAATAGCAATGGTTTCATACATTATAATATTTATTGACATTCAATTACATTCACATAAAGACATTTGACTTTTTAAAATAGTGCTTGCATGGTGCTTGCACATGGCGCGATGTCGCTACAGCCTATTTAAGGGTCGGAACATATCTGACCGAAGATGCGTCGAACGTATCTTCGGTCGCGTCTATTCCGTCAAATGAATCGGTACACATCTGACGGAAAATGCGTCGAGCGTATCTGCACACATTCGCTGAAAGCGTTGCTATTATGCACACATATAAGTTTGTTCGTGCAGGGCCGTACTCAGGGCAGCTCAATATTTTACTGTCATATTCTTTTACCTAATCACTTTTCGTGTTCTCTGATGTTTTGTAGTCACTGAAGTCCTGTAGTTATTTATTTTGCAATTCGAGTTTGACTATTAATAATATGTCGGACTTCGAAGATTTTTTATAGTAGGGTCGGTACCCACTGGTCCCCTGAAATTCGGACCTTGTGCCCACTGGTACCCTCAAATTTTTGTGGTGCCCACTCGTACCCTGCTCTATTTTTTATTTTAAGAAAAAAGATACCTAATTATTAAAAAAGAAACAAAATATAGTTAGCCAATTCGATGAGAGTCCATTATATACTATAATATAATTTGATTATTTTATAGTACATACTCTCAATTATTGATATTACTTAATTATTAATATCGTAACAATATTGTACACGAATGTACAACGATGACAATATTTTTTACCTAAAAATAAAAATGGTTTTTATTAGGTGCCCAAAACGCACCTGAGTAGGTGCCGAATCTTTAATTTTATTCCAGGGTACGAGTGGGTACCTGAAAAATTAATTAAAATAATCTGGTCCCCTACTGGGGTACCAATGGGCACCTAAATAGGGGACCAATCTAAAACTTTTATTCCGGGAGACGAATATTAGGGGACCAGTGGGTACCGACCCCCAACAAGCGTTATTTAAATATATATCCTATTTAGGTATGGACTTATGGAGGTTCAAAAATAAAAGACGATAATACGATTTGGTTACGGTTTTTCACAAAACTTATAAATATTATATAGAAGGGGATACAGACTACAGTTGCAGAGCAAGACACAAAATGTTTTCTATATAGGTATGTATGGAAATTGTTCCTGTGGAACTTTAGCACCTCATACCCAAAAATTGGCCCTCGATCCAAGCTAGCAAATATGCGTACACTCATAGCACATACTAACACTACATTATTCTACACATTTTGTTTCTGAAAAAATAAGTAAGGTCTGGCGGCCCTGGAATCTTACGATCTTAAAATCACCGATTTGGGAATGACATGGATATGGTATGTCCAATACCTACGAATTTAGCGTGCACACCTACAAAATTAGCGTGCACACCTACGAAATGTTGGGCAAATAAAATGGCTGCCATTTGGGTTGTTTTCCAGTGTAATCGATAACGATATGGAGCCGGTTAGAGGAGAATAATACATTTTTGTAGTAAGTTACCTTTGTTAGTTTAAATCTTTTGCCAGATTAGTTTATTCCATAATGCAAATATGGGCGAACATGGCAAAGCGAAAGACGACCCTTGTATGAAACATGTAACAAAATATTCTCTGAGAGCCAATATCGGTTTTTTAAACATATTTATGCACAAAAACAAAATTATTATGTTCGATAGACAACGATTTCACATTTCACAGCAGATGTACCACAAACCTTGGCGAAAAATATGGCGATAGTGGCACGAATGACATTTCTAATAAAATATCGTCATGATTAATTTATTCAGTAAACTATGGCTATCTCTTTTTTCTGACAGAGATATCCCTAAGACAAAACGAGACAACACTATGTTTGGTGACTTTATGTCGATTTCGTATATATTGTGTATAAAAAAAATCATGGTGAAATGTGGGTGTAATATTAAACCTCTGCTTACCCCTCCGGGGATACAGCCGTGAGTCTATAAAATATAATAATATATGTGAATAATGTAATTTTTCTATTATGTACCTACTATTTGCCCCACAGATATAGATCTACATAGATAACGCATTTATCACTATTTGTATTGAAACCAAGCGTGCCGACTTTTTAATACCTACTGTGACGTTGCCTGTATCACGAAGTCGAAGCGATGCGCGACAGTATCGCTTGTGCGATATTCATATATTCAAACGCGGCAACGTAATGTGAATAAAGTTTACTTAACGGTAAAACGGACGCGCGGGGACTGAAGTTAGTGGCGACCAACCTCGACACTTGGTCGGAGTTCAGACACGCGAAGTGCATGCATTTGCGTTATCTATGTAGATCTATGTCTGTGATTTGCCCTCTCCATTTATATTCCTTACTCAAAGGTCAAAATTCACGTGGTGCGTGGTGCGCGCGACGTCGACGGATAATCCGTTAGTACGCTCGACGTACTAACGGATTATCGGTCAGGTGTGAATGGTTGAACGTTTTTCTATACATTTGTATGTATTGGCGTTACGCGACCGATAAAACGCGACGGATCTTCCGTCAGATATGTTCCGGCCCTAATAATATAGGTAGGAATACTGGAATAGTACTTACTATTTTAAAAATCCGGTGTCAAGCACTAAACGTTTGACGCAAGCCCAACGAAAGGGTTGCGTCTACAGTTAAAACCGTAGTAGACAGAGAATAGGTTTCTCTGTCTACGGTTAAAACGCTCAATACAATTAGCACCGATTAGCACGCTACCATGTTTGACGTTTGAAAACGTTCACTAATCACTAACTACGTTACGTTGTCAACGTTTGAACGTTTAAAAATAGCACGATGTATCGAAAAAGTAACTTCACAGAAATAGTTTTATTAAACCTTGCAATGATTTTTAGCAATGCAAAGCATTTAGTTTGTTGCCGGATACTGAGGCGAATAGAGGAGAGGAGAAAGGAGGGCGGAGGATTAATTACTTTTCAGTGTTCCGTTGATAAAATCTTTCTTTACCAGGATCAATCTGCCCGCTAAAAACCAAATAACACGTGTTTCTGGATTCTAATGATTCTAATCGTGTTGTTGTCAACAATTTTTCTGAATTAACAATTTAGGACATAGTAATAACTGGCATATTTTAAAATAAGTGATGAATAAAATAATTACATTTGTGTCACGACAGCGATGTTTAACATGAAAACAAAATCCTTTGGAACTGTTTTATAAAACAGCATTATTTGCCGCAGGTCGTCATCAGCGCGTACAACGGCGAGGCCTCTAGTCCATCGAGCTAGAGATTCGAAGCTCTAATGGCGGCGCGGAATGACGCGCGTATGCTGGGCACTCGACACAACATTCTCCTCGGCTGGTGCCGCGAGCACTGGCCTCGCCTTCTCCTACCGGCTCTGTTCTCTGAGATATTCGACATACCCAAAGCCGATGAAGATGAAAACGCAACCAACGAAGCACACGCAATCCCCGGCCCAAGTCAACTAAAATGATAATACAAATCTACTGCACCCGTAGCAACTAGCAATCGCCGCGTAGCCTATAGCCATTACAGGCATTAATATTTAGTTTAATATAAGGAACAGTTTTTTCCAATAGGTTTAATATCGTGCCGAAATAGGGTGATGTTATTTTTTTGTCTCAGTGATTTCGGGCTTTGACTAAATATAATTTAAGAAGAGTACTTATTTAATCTTTCCGCACTGTATACAAACTAGTTAGTACTACATACGTTGGAACACACACACACGCACACACACGTAGCCACGAAACAACCTCAGATACGCCTCTACACGGACACGTCAATAGTATCACATTCGCTTTGTAATCAACCAAGCGAGTCCACAACTTAATTATACTTAGGTATGCTTCTCCCAAACTGCTGGTAAAAAAAATTGCAATATTACAACCTTTAAATTGCCTAAACATAGATCTTGTGGCAACATTAAGGAAGAGTTAACAGAAAATGTTAGTTTGTTAACAAATATAAATCATTTGTTATCGTGTCTTTAAAAAATCTAATCCAATTTGCACATTTTATTTCATTTTCAATCAAAATATATACGGTAATAAAGACGCTAACAAAATATAAACGTAAATCCAAACTTGTAGCCAATGTTTTCAAAATTATGATTATTTTTAATAGCAGTGAGGGCTAATACCATCCTTTTAAATGTCAAAACTTAATATGCCGCATCGAACAATAGTAAACTTATTACAGTTTGATACTTACTTACTCGCTAATCTTATCAAATTTGAAACGTATAGGATCTATCCGCGTCACACAGTCTAAAATATAGTAGGTATACATATTATGCATCTTAATAATATAACGACGTATGGACAGCAGAACTGTATTTGATACATAAGCCTATATCTAAAGAAATAAACGCCTCGACTATCGAATTTTGTAATTTTAAGTATTTTTAAGTTATGTAGCTATTATATTTGGGTTTAATATCTAATCTAACTTTGATATCCTAACTTTTAGACTTTTGCGTTACACGTATATACGTATATATCATAGAAAACGGGTGAAAAGCTTTTTAATATATTTATTTGCTTTTATCAGGCGAACTGTCGGGTTGATCAAATCAATCAAAGGCAAATTACAAGGCGATGACCCGTTTTACGTTATATAAATTGATGTTATTTCTAAAGATATATTTTTAACATGTTGACCACCTTCAGAAGGTGGTTGTACAGTTATTACCACCCTAAATGTTCATTAGTAGGTATAAAGTCGAAGTCGTGAGTGATTTAAATCTTTTGTAGATTCCTTCCTTTAGTTTAATCTCGTTTCTCTCTATTCTTAGTATAAGAAACAATTCTAAATATAATCGAAATCCTATCATAATCTTTAGTGTAAAAATCATCGTCTAATGCATTTAGTCTACATGTTCTATTGCTCGTATAAAACATTGCTGACCGTAAATAGCTTATTTATTTGAAACAGATACTTATGTATGATAGTTGAATATCAGATTTGCCAGTAAGATAAAATAGCCTCTAATGAATCCCTAAAACATCAGAAAGTCTTTTAAAGGCGTCAACCATGTTAGGTGAATCCTTGGGTGAATTAATGGAAATGGATTTGGATCGATTTCTGATCTAAAACTATGAAACATGACCCTAAAAATTTAATACCCTTTACTGGATTGAAAACCCGGTTAATGTTATTCTATTTGCAGTAGATCGCGTGGTTAATAGTTTGATTTTTGTGTGGGGTAGCCACTTTAAATAATTTTATACGTTTATTATAATTTATCATTAGGCATGTATTTGGCTTAAATGTGGTTAAGACATAAAATGGCTTAACCTTCAAGGATTGCTTAGTGTCCAAAATTATCATTAGCGGACGCGAGACAAGTAAAATTTGTCCAGTAAGAACAATTGTATAAGTTAGGTAAGAAGATTCAACGATAAACAAGAAACTAATAGACAAAATCTTAGTATAATTTCAAAATTAAAAAGCCTATCTTTAAATTGAAAAAAGAGCAGTAATATCAGTCAGGCAGAAGTGCAATAATAAGTGACAGCCACTCTGTCACTATTGTGGGAAGTGTGCTCAGACTGACACCGTTAGCCCAGGCGCGCACTGGCGGCCAGGTCGCAGCGGTCAGGTCTCGGCGGCCAGCGAAATATACGCAGCGGCTGCTGGCCGTTTGCGGCCATATGCGCGCACTGATGATGCGTATTGCCACACAATACTATTTCGCTGGCCGCCGCGAACTGGCCGCTGCGATTTGGCCGCCAGTGCGCGCCTGGGCTTAAAATACAAGTTCGTAGCCGACTACAGACCGCAACTGCATGTCTACTGTCTGTCTACTATCGTGTCGCCACGATATCACTGGTCTCTATGACATGCCTTCCGTAGCAACACATCGTCTACGACGACGTAGCGATGGTGCGCCCGACCGCATATTAGTATTACCCGACCGTACATTGGTATCGCCAATAACGTTGTTAAAGACTTCAGACATCTTGTCTCACAGAACAGTCGGAACCAATAGGAATACGGCGCTACCGTGTGCTGCTGCCGTCTGCGGTTGAGTTCGAATTTCGAACTCAACCGGCTCAGGCTGAGCCGGTTGAGTTCGAAATTCGAATTTCGAAATCACGAATACAGGAACACGTCGCGTGTTGTTGCGGTCTGCAGCTACAAACTCGTACCTTTTCTCTCAGTTATCAGATGTTCTCATCCAACATGTCACTGAGGATTCGTGTAACTTTGCCTCATACGGCAACAAGCAGAATAATATCGTCGCTGTTATGAACATGCGTGTGATAGCTAGGTATAACTTAATTAAGACTATGTAGAGCTCTCATATCGTCTTAGTATATTATTCGTTGCTTTTTGTATAAACTTTTCCTATATTGCCTTCTTATATACAATTTTAATATAATTGAGGTGAGATATCTCTTTGTTTGGTTTGTTAGATCAGATAGAATTAGTTTTATCGTTTTGTTTTGATTTGTTTTATTATGTTTTATATTGTAATAAAATTAATATAATTTTCTTTAGGTTACTTGTCTTTTATCTTCGTATGTCTGTTATGTCGGGATAAGTTCGACGTAAGACGTAGTAAGTAGATAAGTTTAACAGAGACGGGGTGATGTTTATTGTGCTAAAAAATTTAGCTCAGGTCTGGTGACTTCATAACGTGAAATGGGGTGTGTCTTATTAGGCGCGAAAATTTTCAAAAAAATAAAATATGTCTTACTCTGACACATACATGCGTGGAAAAATATACATTGTAGCTTCGCTTATAGAAAATTCGAACTGACCAGAGCTTACCAAGGTAACTGAGTTTCTATAATACAGTTCTCTAAGTACTGATACACTTGCATCAAAATAGATCTTACTCACTTTGTTACTACACATTTACATACTATCAAACGTAGTCAAATAGTTACAATGTGCATTCGAGATACACCCAAAGATGGGTTAGTGAGGCCAGGAACTCCCTACGTAAACAATTATTAACTAGTTTGTATTGCGATCGCATTTACTCAGCATTTGCACCTTCAAGGTTCTGTTAGATGTGTAATTTTTATATTATTGAATTACTAAGTAAGTATTAGGCATGTATATTGTTTTTTTATCTTTGTCATAAATCTAGTTATAGTTTTATATGAATGAAATGTGTAATAATGTTATTTTACTATTTTTAATTTTAAAACAGAGAATATGACTTGGTGCCTGTCTCACCGTTGCTTGATTGGTCATTAATTATGATATCTCTTGATGCGCACTATTGAAACGTTGGAGCTAGTGTAGACATCGCTCCGTTGCTCTGAAAATGCTGAACAGACCTGCGCTTTTTATACCGAGCTCACTTTGTTGAACAAGCTGGTACTGTTGCGTCCCCTCCTTTCAATCCATGTCTATACAAACTCCATTTATGTCTACTAATGATATCAAAGACTGTCTAAAACTAATAAAGTATAAGTGGAAATGGTTAGGATAATTTTATTTTATGCTAATTTGAAGTACTGCTTTTAAAGATAACATACATTGCGTTCTATGGTAAATACGATCTCATCTACTCTGAACAGAGTGAACAGTCAATGTATGAGAAGACAAAGCATTGCTTTTAGGTTTAGCATTAGACGTAGACCAAGAACTCGAGGAACTATGTCGAGAAATAGTGTGAACGAATATGAGACTGCATTTTATTGGTATAGTTTTGAAATAAAATACGAATCTATGAAAGAACTTGTAACATTCCTAAGTGTGCTCGAAAAGGCATCCATTCTCGAGCTTTTTAGTGAAGAATCGTGGAGTAAACATGTAACTAATGTTAACCCTGATCACGGTCAGACCTTCTCGTAGAACTCTTACTGTAACGATCTACGTAAGTAAATAAATAAAGCGAATTAAAATTGCCTTGTATTTCTTTTATTTCCCTTATAATAAACATACACTTTGAGAATAACCTCTGCCTCCGTGGTCCAGTGGATAGCGTGTGCGACTGCTGATCGGCAGTCTCGGGTTCGATTCCCGGGTCGGGCAAAAGTGTTACTGAGTTTTTTCCGACATCTTAGTAGCAGCACGGAGTCTGGTGATGTGCCCGATGACGGCAATAGACTCGCCCCCTATTATGTGGGACCCAAGAATTCATGGCGAAATTTGGGTGTTATATTACACCTCTGCCTACCCCTTCGGGGACACAGGCGTGAGTCTTTAAAAAAAACTTTGAGAATAGTGCAAAGGATGCAGACAAAGAAACAACAACGCCACTGGAGGAAACCGATATATTGAAATAGAAATACTGAACTTCGATGCCGATCTAGGTAATCGACGAATTTATTGTCGCTATGTAAGTGCAGTGTGCAAGTCAAGCTTGTACTCCGGCAGCCAGGGTCTACTTTCAGAAAGGGGTTTAATATAACCAAAAATGCTTTAATACCCTCAGTTATTTAACCAAAAATATATAAGTACCTACTTAACACCAGAAAAATAAAGTCTAAAATTACAATAGTACTAGCTGTTTTAGTCACGACTGCACTTCAAATTGTATTCGTACACCAAATGTAGTAAATGATCACCAAATAAATAGGTTATGTTAGGTTCTCTTGTGACCCTTAATTCAAAAATAGGAGCCCTGAATTAAGAGCGAAGCAGGGCTCCGTCAACTTAGTTTATTAAAGTAGGTTGTGTAACCAAATCCAATTTATATGTTGGTATTTCATACAACTAACAAAGAAGCTTAGGTTATAATTTTACTTTAAAATGCTGGGTTAATTTTTGTGATCATTTACTACTTTTGGGTTAACAATGATTTATTTGGAGTCATTTTGCTTAAATAGGATAGCGAAATGTTAAAACTATGGTTATGATTTTACATTAAATGCGGGTTTCATTTTGGGGTCCATTTACTATTTTTGTCTGTTATATGTTACTAGGTATATCTGGTGGTAAGTAACGTAGTAGTAAAAACCTTTTAGTAAGCCACCAACTCAATATCAGTTATTCCACTTCGAGACTGCCATCTCACTGCCATATCCCAGAAATCTAATCATCATTATAAGATTAGCCTTAACGAGATTTATGGACACTTAAGGTAGAATTCCGTGCATCGCGATCGATCGCAGCCGCGCGCGGCCTACGACCAGGGCCGGATTTAAGGGAGGGCAGGCGGGGCAATGGCCCCGGGGCCTCCACAAGAGAGGGGCCCCCACACAAGAGATAAAAATATGTTCACTGATTTTTTTTTTCAAACGTAATTAACGCGTGTTTATTAAAACTACTTGCACGTGACAATATTGTTCTTGAATTATAAAATAACTTAATTGTACCGCAAAACTGCAAAATTGTGATAAATCTTAGTTTAGAATTCAGTCTTCCAAAGTCATTCCCAAGATTATGCGAATTTAGTTCGGTAATGGTTAAAGAATATGTTTATATGTCGGAATCAAATTAAGAGAGTATCAATCGATCTGGCCTTGTTTTTCTCCAACTATGGGTGCACGCATACATTAATGTCCATTCAAAAAACGAAGCTCAGTAGAGAAGGCTTCAATTTCTAGAAGCATGCTACGGGGCGCCTATGCCGAGCATGAGATATCGAAGTCTTATTTAGACTCAGTGATGGTTTGGAGACTGAGTGCAATAGGGAGAAGTAACGGGTTAGATCGATCAAGTGCTGGCGACACAAGAAGCACAACAAATAGGTATTGGCGAAAAAATCATAAAATTGTCGTCAGTGCCATACAATTAATTGCTGAACGCAGATAATCTTTCTGAGGCGACGAGGAAATCATTGGATCACCGTAAAACGGGTATTTATAATTTTTTTGGGTATTTTGAACTTTCTAGTTGACTACGGTGCTATCTTGGCAACTCATATAAACCGGCTTGCAAAGAAAAGAAGCCTTCACGTCGATTTCTCTTTTCCATACTTTACGAAGAACTATATAGTAAGTTCTATGGGTGACCAAGAGATCACACATGGATCGCTCAATGAAATCGTAGCAAAGTTGCGATCATACTGGGGGAGCTACAGTAAAAGCATTATTACAATTAAAAAATTGTAATCCAGGATGGTTACCTTAAAGGTAGGTTACCTATTGCAACTAAAGGTAACCATCCTTGATTGTCGCGGTCAATCGGACGATAATGCCGCAATTACGAATGCATATACAAAGGGATGCACATTCAGATGTTGGGGTTACTTAATCAACTTGAAAATCTGCTAATCCTTGAGTGTCTGCAGCACAATTTTTCTCTTTGAATCAGAATTGATATTCGTTTCTTACAGAAATACACAATGATACAGAATCTGGTCTGAAATATTTTCGAAGAAAAAGTGGACCATCAAGCTTCGCACCAGCAAGTATCGCTACTCATGTAGCGATACTTGCTGGTTATGTAAAGCTGCAGCCACCAAGGTCAATGTCATTTAAGTCGAACATCGTGTCGTTTGAGTTGTCTTTCCAGCATTTCTGCTCGTAAGGAGCAAAGTATATCTTGAGAAATAATATAAATACTTTATGAGTGGTCACGCAACGCTTTTTTTTCATCTTTTGGAACGACATCTTAGAGCAATTTAGCCAACAAACATGTAACATCCGAAAATACTTCTGAAACCTGCTGTGCGTGCATTGGAGTCATTGAAATAATTAATAGAATCCAAAAAGGATCATTTCTTAAATATGAATGCTAAACAAATACCCAACACTGACGAACAAATTCAATGACGCACCAGATTAAGAATTGTTAAGTTAAATCCCTTCTATGACATGAAGGCGCAAGACGTGAAGCTGTCACCAGGTTAAAGTGTCAGATTTTGTCCAAATTATCGATCAACTTCGCGTTTCTCTC
The DNA here is from genome assembly GCA_944739405.2 of Euclidia mi. Lineage (NCBI taxonomy): Eukaryota > Metazoa > Arthropoda > Insecta > Lepidoptera > Erebidae > Euclidia > Euclidia mi. The sequence goes on along the minus strand of OX123199.2, from coordinate 5,173,817 downwards.
ACTGAAAGATTGCGATTCGGCTATTTCTAAATCAATTAGAGGCGATGGACGCTGTAAATTAATATGCTGCTGCAAAAACAATCCTAAAAGATTACAAATCCAGTTACCTAGCCATGGCAATGAGTTGGTTTAAATTGTATCCCTGAGAGACTTGTACAAAAAGGCCATGAAAAGACCAATCCGAGAACCTGCTTTTGCATCTTTCGACAGTGTACCACGAACTGAATATCTGATGAGCTTTAAGTTCCAAAGGATCACCAAAAGCGTATATTGACCACATACGAGACATTTTATCAATTGCCGATTCCGTAGTTCGGGCCGCTGTTGACGCAAACAAAAACCTTTCCCTGTCATCGTCGAGATCCACCAGTGTTCCGTCCTCAGTCCGTATTTGTTCAGCAGGTTCGCAACTTTTCGTCAAAAAAAATTCGTTGGGCCGCCATAATTTAGTTTTTAATAATACGTATTATAAATTTAAAAAAAAGTACATTTATCAATTAAAATAAATTTCACGAAATTAAAAGTGAATTTTTGAAATAGTTCTCAGAGAAATAGTTCCTTTTATTTGGAAAATAATTTTGGGCCTCCACACCTTCGTTGCCCCGGGGCCTCCAGGCCTCTAAATCCGGCCCTGCCTACGACTGTCGTCGATCGCTCGCGACAATAGTCAAAGTATGAAAATGTATGGCACCGCTGCCGAGGCCGCGACTGACGCGCGCGGCCGATGACTGTCGTGAGCCGCGCGCGGCAGTGTCTTGAAATTAGTAGTAATGAAAAAAAAATTCGGAAGTTTTGCCGACGTATAGTCGGCCAAACTTCCGAATTTTTTAGGGTGTAAAAAGACCCTTAACGAAAACTGAAATCCCATGTTGTACCAATCACTACGAACATTTTCTACTTCGGCACCATACCAAGGAAATTACTGGTTCAGAAGATATTGAAGCTCAAAGTTAGTATGGAATTTTTCTAATTCGGTACAAAATCGATGCATTTACTCCGCCAATATGTTCTTTAGATGCCCTGTAAGCCCATTGATAAGTAAGTTTTTCGAGCATTGCACGCGCGCGCTTTTAATTGCGGTTTAAAAAATGAGAAAACTTTAAAAAAAATAAACGTTTCCCAGGTATTATTTTTGGTTAGTATGACTTGGCATGATGTCCACAATGAGTAGACTTCGGCTTGATGATGGGTCTTGTGACACTCTGTATAAAAACAATTCAATTTTGTATATCGTTCCAAACTTCCAACATTTTTTTTATTAGGTACAATATAATTGCTTTTGAATCAATATTTGCTAGTATCTATTTTCATTTCTGCTTTTAAAGATAGGGTCGATTGGTATTCTAGTTTCATAATATAGCAACAGCAGCTCGTCATTCTCCTCTTCTTCTTCAAGAATGTCAATTAGCATTTTGACCATGATTTTGACTTCGCTAGACACACGTCTAGAGGGAACTGACGAACAACATCTACTAATTTCAAGACACTGCCGCGCGCGGCTCACGACAGTCGTCGGCCGCGCGCGTCATTCGCGGGCCTCGGCAGCGGTGCCACATGAGTAGATAAACGGAACAGAGACACAGCTTCATACAACAGCGCGAATCGGTTGCACTACTACAAGCACGCGGCTTATGTGTGCGTGACCACTGGCCGCTTGTCGTGTACGCGGCGAGAGTGGAAAGAACCGGTTTACGTAGGCACAGGCAGTTGACAATCTTAGGGTTATTACGACGCACGTTGTTTGTTTTGTACGTTGCAAGTTTTAATATTTTAATGTGAAAAAGTGGTGTTTTATTATTAACTAGCTTTTGCCCGCCGCTTCGCGCGCGCTAAATTCGGAGTAACACAAATCTACTTTCAGTCTCAAGTTGTGTGAAGGCACTCCTGATTATTCAAAAGATTTCAGATACTCTATAGGGTACAAAGTAACTCAGTCAGTATACATGACATTATCTACCGAAAGGTACATAATAACATCACCTTCAAATGTCAAAGCCATGTCCTAATACATGTCCATATATATGTATAAACATTTACGCATTTATAATATTAGTAGGGCCAATCGTTTCATCCGTTTAAGCGCAATATATAATTTATTAGTTTATTTAAACGAACAATTTAATTACCGTGCACAATTTGACATATTATGTATGATGTGACAGTAGGTACTGACAGATATGCGATAGCACATGCGCAGCACTCAATTATTAGCGCTTGCATTGTTACTTCCCAGAGGTAAATTTGTGCCGTACAAACTTCTACCCTCTCACAATACCTGCCAGATTATTTTTGCAACTCATAGTAGCCTATGTCCGTCTCCATGGTCCTATATATATCTATATTAAATTTCAACAAAATCGGTTCAGCCGTTATAGCGTGAAAACGGAACATACATACATACACACTTTTGAATTTATAGTATTAGTAGGGATAGAAGGGATATCATTAGAGACTTTCTTTATATACAACATTATCTAACTGTCTTACCACCTTCATAAAGAACATGTACTTAAATTATTTTTACCGCTTACTCGTGAACATGCCACATATAACTGACCATATGAAAAACAACATGTTCAGGGGTCGATTCCAGCTGTTTCAAGCCTGTCCCTGCGATTTATTTAGAAAATACACACAGGGCTACGAATATCCAGCCCTGCCTAAAGTAAGATAGCCCCATTGAGTTACTCAAGAGGTATCTGAATTCAGGCCTCAGTGTCCCACCCATGGATTCCCACGTACGTGAGGTGTGGGAATTTGGAAATAATGAGACTCCTGTATAAGTACAGAACACGAACGAACGAAAGAAATCAAAGAAACACATCCACATTCATTACTCAAAAGAAACGACTAAGACACCAATCCGACGAAAACGAAAGAAAATTAACCGAGAACCTCATCAATCCACGGAGAATCTTAACACCGCCATTCAGAAAACGCCATCTATGTTTACATATACAAACCGACCGAGATACAAAATAATATGGACTAATCGACAATTTATTGAAAAAAGGATCTATAGTCATTGTTTTTATCATTTATAATAAAATTAAATGATTATAGAACTATTACATAAACATAATAATTTGAAATAAATGAGATTGACCGTTTAAATTAAGCACAGAGACTTTTTGTTTATGAAAGTGCCGAATATTATACTCTATTATTTTTTTAATAATAGAAAGATACCATACATACATACATACATAGACTCACGCCTGTTTCCACGAAGGGGTAGGCAGAGGCTTATTAAACGCCCACTTTTCGCCAGTGTTTTGATCCCACGTAATAGGTGGCGAGCCTATTGCCGCTTTTCGGGATATTTTGATTGCCAGAGCCTCGTCCGTTGATCGGCAGGTGCACCACTTGCAGGTGAGGTTGGCTTGGGACCCTAAGTTCTTGGTGGGAACCATATGCACCCTACATACACATACCATATATGATATGATACCATACATACACATAATTATTGTCTTTTTTGCAAGAAACATTTATTTTGCTAGAAAATTATTTGAAAATATTGACATCTATCGGTCGGAAGGATAACTATAAATATGCTCGGTTCCAGTAATTAATTTATGGAAAATACGTAAAAATATACTGACGATATTAAGAATCACCTCCTTTTTTAAAGTCAGGTAAATAGCCATAAAAGAACTTTGAAGGTACCTTTTAGACTAACTATACGTCTTAAGGTGATTTTCCACCAGAGGGGCGAGACGAGGCGAGGCGAGGAGAGAATTGAAATCGCACTGACCCTTTTCCACTAAAAATAGCCATCGCGAGCTCGCGCGAGCTCGTACGAGCTCGTACGAGCTCGCGCGTGACCGCCGCGCCACCCATAGGCTTCATTAGATAAAGATATAGGTACAGTGATGTTTGAGTTCGTCATAGGTACAGTGATGTTTGAGTGTCGTTTCCACCACTCTGGTGGAAAATCACCTTAAAGGTGATTCTCGTCAATCCACCGAGTGGCGAGACGAGACTAGGCGAGAAGAGAATTGAAATCGCACTGACCCTTTTCCACTAAAAATAGCCATCGCGAGCTCGCGCGAGCTCGTGCGAGCTCGTGCGAGCACGCGCGTGACCGCCGCGCCGCCCGTAGGCTTCATTAGATAAAGATATACTGGTACTGGTTAATTTATACTCTATGTTGGAAGCAATACGGTTCATTTTTACACAAACAAATATTTCAATTCACGCCTCGCATATTCTCGTCAATCCACACTGTTTCCACCAAAGATGCGCTGGGAGAGAATTGAAAATTTGCCATACAAATTTCAATTCTCTCCTCGCCTCACCTCGTCTCGCCACTCTGGTGGAAAATCAGCTTTATACTAACAAACTTATAATGACCGTAGATAGCACCACATATATAACCAGTTTTGGATAATCCCTGTTTTGTTTGGGACTACGTAGGTACAAAGGAGAGGTCAAGCTGTACACCGAAAACCACTCAACCGATTGTGATGTAACATACATCTACTATTTTATAGGTTTAAGTCTCCTTTGTACATGAGTGTAAGTTTTATTGAAATCAATTTCACCATTTTAGAGATCTTTAGCAACATAGGGAAAGACGTCGGACAGACAGACAGGCAGAGATAAATTCTAAAAATTATCAAGTATTGCTTTTTAGCACTTTCCTAGATTTTTTTGTTAATTTTCGTCAACATATCTTCAATGTACAGACTTCCACCTCTACAGTTTTATTATAGTAAACATTTATTTTGCTAGAAAATTATTTGAAAATAGTGAGATCTATCGGTCGGAAGGATAACTATAAATTTAATATGCTCGATTCCAGTTATTTATTTATAAAAATACGTAGAAATAAGTATACTGACGAAATTAAGAATCGCCTCCTTTTTTAAAGCCGGGTAAATGGCCATAAAACTCTTTGAAGGTACCTATTTAGACTAACTATACTTTTACTAACTAACTTATAATGATCATAGATGGCACCACATAATATATAACCAGTTTTGGATGATCCCTGTTTTGTTTGGGACTACGTACAAAGGAGAGGTCAAGCTGTACATCGAAAACCACTCAACCGATTGTGATGTAACATATTCTATTTTATAGGTTTGAGTATCCTTTGTACATGAGTGTAAGTTTTATTGAAATCAATTTCGCCATTTTAGAGATCTTTAGCAACATAGGGAAAGACGTCGGACAGACAGACAGACATAAATTCTAAAAATTATCAAGTATTGCTTTTTAGCATTTTCCTAGATTTTTTAGGTAATTTTGCGTCAACATATCTATAATGTACAGACTTTTTCACCTCTACAGTTTTATTATAGTATAGACTAGCTTTTGCCCGCGGCTTCGCTCTCGTTAAATTCGGGGTAACACAAAACTCCTTCATCGTTCGATAGTAATTTTCGTTTTAATTCTGTTCATAGGAACTAATAAGAAATAGAACCGCAAGAAGTATTTAAAACATTATTGTAAACAGTATTTTTAGAGTTCCGTAGTCAAAAATGGCTAAACATGGAATCCAAATGGAACCCTTATTGACGCGCTATGTCTGTCAGTCTATCCGTATATCATAGCCACTTTATGCCGAAATTATTCAGTTTACACATTTGAAAATTGGTAGCTAGATGTATTCTGTGAACCGCTTTACGAGGTTATAGAAAATAAAAAATATAGAATATTAAGGCTTTACATACATGGAACTGATGTAGAAAATGGGTTGTTAAAAATTATTTTGAGTTTCCTAAAACCATTGTTTCTCGAAGGCAATCGTTTGAAAGAAAATACGGTTCCAAAGTGGTAAAATGGGTGTATGTGACTAACCCCACTAACTTTTAAAGTAAGAGAGGGACAAATCTAAAAAAATACATGCTGCATGCATTTTTTTAAATAAAGCACATCTTAAAAACCGCAAATATAGCTTTATCGTGGCTATGGTAAGTGGATACCTCCACTACGGAAGCCTTCATAGCGAATAGCTTTTATAATGTTTCCTCCTAGGTGTTACTCGTAGCCGTTTGCCATTACAAAGCTTTGGTGCATTAAGATTCCGCATTAACAGGACGGGAACACCAACGTTCAGTCTCAAGTTGCGTGAAGGTTCTCCATACTCCTGATAATTGTAAGGAGTTCAATCAGACACTCTATGGGGAACGGAGAAACTTGGCCAGTATTCATGACATTATCTACCGAAATGTTATCCGTGTGGTGACGGATTAAGAATACGGAATGTCACCGCCCCATATCATCCCGTGGGTGTCGTAAGAGCCGACAAAGGGACCATACTATACAGAGAACAGCACTGTAAAAGACGGAAAACTTGAAACAAACCCTATACCAACCCGTTTGGCCAGCATGGTATAGTAGGCCAATTCCTCCTTTCAAAGGAGAGGCCTAGTCCAGCAGTGGACTGATAGAGGCTGAAGAAGAAGATGAATCTACCGAAATACAGTCAAATGTCAAAGCCATGGTCCATATACACTTTCGCATTTATGAGTAGAGAATATTGGTTCAGCCGGTTTAGCGTGAAATTGGTACATTTTCGCATTTATACCTTATATTAGTAGGTATTAGCCAAGGCTTTTTCAATAACTATTAGTTTATATAAGAAGTAAGCGAACGAAGTAATGACAGTGCACAATATGACAATGTATAATATGACAGTACTGACAGATAGCACATGCGCAGTAGTCAATTATTACAGCGCATGCGTTCTTACTGTCAATAGGTAGGAGGTTTGTCCTTACAAACTTCGACTCTCTCCAAAATCCCTCTCAGTTTATGTTTTGCATTTTATTGTATCCTATGTGTTTTTCCTGGTTCTGAGCTACCTACCCACCAATTTTCAGCCAAATCGGTCCAGCCGTTCTTGAGTTATAAAGAGTGTAACTAACACGACTTTCTTTTATAGATTAGTAGGGATATCATTAGAGACTTAGACAAATAATTGGTATCGCTTCGCTATACTAGACACCGCACTGCCTAAGAAAAATAGGTCTATAAGTGAGGCAACTCATTATGACAGTGTGTGTCAATCAAAAGCATCAAGACGCATGCGTGAAGAATTGTGTTGTCAGCTTCTCAACAGTTACCCGAGTTAATAGGAAAATATTTTATACTGTGGTCTATTGGATAAGTAACTGGTTATAAATGTAGGTACAAAATTTACAATTATTTAAAAGCATCAATTTATTCGTGTATGGGTTAGGCGCAGGTTTCATCATCGAAAAAATGGTGGGTATATTATCCAATGATTTGGTTGTATCCTAATAGGTTGTTGCATATGATATTTACAAATTATTACGGACCTATTCAATATAATCTTGTAGGTTATAAGTTATTTAGAAAATAGTGCATTCTATTTCCATTCTAGCCGTCAATTGTTAGTTACACATTATTTAGTACGTATACCAATTTGACCTTTTAAGTTTTACTAAGGTTTATTTACTGTTAATAGTCATGTAGACACCAAAACTCACAAGTAACGATAGACAATATTAACAGACTGTCATGTAGACGGTTTCGAGTTTGAATCTACGGCGTACCCGCGTGCACCATTGTCTTTTCAAAGATATGTGCCTATTAAATTGCTAATGATCGCTTGCCCTGTGCCTCGGAGAGCATGTTAAACCGTTAGTCCCGGCATTCATTAAGATATTTGAAATTCTTTACGGGGAGTCAGTCCCCTCAAACAAACTGATACTGGTCTAAACCCATGGAATATCGCTATCCCTTTGGGTTACGGAGTTAGACGGCAGCCGCTCTGTGGAAAAGCAGATATTCTGTCATATCTGGTTGGACTAGTATGTAAGCGGACCCCAGGCTCCAAGTCGCAAGGTCTTGGATGCAACTGGAATAACGCTAGGACAATAATGATGGTGAATGACTGCGATACGTATATACCTAATTATTCTAATAGCATCTACGTGTGATGGATAGCTGAATGTGAGGCCCACAAGATATTTATTCTGTAACCACGAGAAGATACTGTGTAAACTGTTGAACTTTTTTAGATTTTTTTACTAATAATTAAAATAGATTAAATTGTTGTAGGTACTAAATTGTGTTGAAAGATTTTAAATTACTTTTTAAGGAATCTTATCTTATCTTTATTGCTTTAAATGAAGTCCAAACGCATGTGCGACCTATCACTACTGTTACTTTGTAAAACAATATGAGCTCACATTTGTTCAAGATCACTGCCTTATATATTTACTTCAACACTTTAAGTATATAAATTACTAATGTAAACATTAAGCAATACATAAATATGTTAAATAAATAATAAGGTTAGATAAATGCAATAGATTTTATTATAAAATACAATAACAATACATTTATATTATAAAAATCTCAACTACGAGGAAATTGTTCTTCTACGCGCAGCAACACTGAATGAATTTTTTGGTTTAATGTAATTTTAGGGTGAAATTTCAAATTAATTGTTATGTTACAGATGGTATGTGACCCCAGAGTCCTTCTTATTGCTTGCTGACTTATTTTTACACGGGATAAAAGCGCAACTTGGCATTGTACAGCGAATTATTTGCATAATTCATTTGGTAGATATATGCACCTGACACACGGCTGTCAGTGTGACAGCCTCAAACCATGCCAGCTGGCATGGTTTTTTCTGCCTCATTTTACAAGTATGAGGGCTCCGTCTAGTAGAGCAGAGCGAGACCAATCATTAGTCTATGATTAGAGACTTTCTTTATACACAACATTATCTAACTGTTTTACCACCTTCATATAGAACCTGTAAATTATTTTTACCGCTTACTTGTGAACATGCCACATATAACTGACCATGTGAAAAAACAACATGTTCGGGGGTCGATTCCAGCTGTTTCAAGTCTGTCCCTGCGATTTATTTAGAAAACACACACAGGGCTACGAATATCCAGCCCTGCCGAAAGTAAGATAGCCCCGTTGAGTTACTCAAGAGGTATCTGAATTCAGGCCTCAGTCTCCCACCCACGGATTCCCACGTACCTACGTGAGGTGTTGGAATTTGGGAAAAATGAGACACCTGTATAAGTACAGAACACGAACGAACGAAATAAATCAAAGAAACACATCCACATTCATTATTCAAAAGAAACGACTAAGACACCAATCCGACGAAAACGAAAGAAAATTTACCGAGAACCTCATCAATCCACGGAGAATCTTAACACCGCCATCGCCATTCAGAAAACGCCATCTATGTTTACATAAACAAACCAAATACAAACCGACCGAGATAGAAAATAATATGGACTAATCGACAATTTATTGAAAAAAGGAGCTATAGTAATTGTTTTTATCATCTATACTATAATAAAACTGTAGAGGTGAAAAAGTCTGTACATTAAAGATATTTTTACGAAAATTAGCTAAAAAATCTAGGAAAATGCTAAAAAGCAAGACTTGATCATTTTTAGAATTTATGTCTGTCTGTCTGTACGACGTCTTTCCCTATGTTGCTAAAGATCTCTGGAATGGCGAAATTGATTTCAATAAAACTTACACTCATGTACAAAGGATACTCAAACCTATAAAATAGTATATGTTACATCACAATCGGTTGAGTGGTTTTCGGTTTACAGCATGACCTCTCCTTTGTACGTAGTCCCAAACAAAACAGGGATCATCCAAAACTGGTTATATGTATATATATGGTGAATTATGGTGCCATCTATGATCATTATAAGTTTGTTAGTAAAAGTATACTGTTAGTCTTAATAGGTACCTACATTCAAAGTGTTTTATGGCTATTTACGAACTGATAGATGTCACTATTTTCAAATAATTTCCTAGCAAAATAAGTGTTCCTTGCAAAAGAGGCAATAATTATGTTTCGGGCATGTGTCGGGTATCTTTCTGTTATTTAAAAAAAATAATCCATACATATAATAAAATGGTAGGAAAGTCTAAACTGTACATTGAATATTTTTTTTAAAGAATACTTGGGGTGTGATCTACAATCGATACCGAAGCCAAAAATATAGTTTTTAGAATTTTTGTCTGTTTGTCTGTTTGTCTGTTTGTCTGTTTATCTGTTTATCTGTTTGTCCTTATGTCCGGGCTAAACTCAAAAAGTTCTGCATGGATTTACTTCAAATTTGGCTCAAATATTATTAATAAGTCGGGTCACCATATAGGCTACATATTATTACGCTATCGCCTACGGGGAACGAGCAGAGAACCTTTATTCCTTGAACGTATTCTGTAACAACGTGTAATGTAACAATGCATATTTTAATGTTGTTATTATGTTAACTATGCTATAATCAAGCTTCACACTATAAAAATCACGCAATATAAGTAACTTAGGCTGATAAACATAATTAATTCAATATAAGTAGAATCAAGACAATTTTAATGCAGCGCCATCTAAGAGAGTTCAAAGACATCAAGTCGAATTACATTTGTAAGCCCTTTTTGGATATAAATAATTCAATTTGAACATGTTGGCGACGTTAATAGTTGTTTTCAAAAGTTATAGATGGAGTTGTACATTTTCTTCTTAAAATTGAATTGTTAATTCGTTTCAGAGATGAGCAAGACTATTAGTTGAAGTTATTTAATTAATTAATTACACCATCGCCACACTTGATTGCTTACATCATTTCTGTCAGAATAAATAGTAATAGATTTAGTACAATAAAAACATTTTGGTCACATTGGTGTAATTATGGCTTCTTAATTAATATATTTACATGTCGCAAATAAACTTGCTTTAAATTGTCTTTCGGGATATACATATACCACGTCCCTTTGTTTGGATTAACTATATATAAACATCAGTAAGATGTGGAACTAGATAGATCTTATTAACTCACACACAGCCATTTATTTATTGTTACGTCTGAAGCGGTTTGGCGGATACTGGTGTTCTCTATACATGAGAAGCATCCTACCGTCATGCATTTACACGTCCACCTAGAGAACGGTCAGCGCATATATTTTGATCCCAACGGCGTTGCTGAGCACTTGGAAAATCCGCGTCAAACAAGTCTCTTGGCGTTTTTCAAGCTCTGTAAAATCGACCAGTTTGGGAGGTCCCTTAAATATGACGAGATGCCTTCATATAACACGTACGACAAGCAAAAGGGTGTATTTAACCGACGTTGACGAGGAGGTGCTGTGGAAGGTTTTCCGGGAAGTTTCAAGGACACCGCATTTTGTAGAGTTTATACCGTACACACAAATAATGCCGAATGCTATTTTCTGCGGTTGTTACTTCACAAAGTCCGAGGCGCAACGTCTTTCGCCTTTCTGAGGACATTTGATGGCGTGGAGTATCCCACTTACCGCACAGCCTGCGTAGTACGTCACTTTCTCGACGGTGACCAATACTAGGAGGACACCCTCGCGGAGGCGAGCATCAGTGACAGTAGCAGCCGCATGCGTCATCTGTTTGACGTCATCTTGGTGTTTTGTGGAGTCGCGAACCCAGTAGCTTTCTGGGAGAAGTATCCCCATCATCTGTCTGAAGATTTTCTACGAGCTTTGAGGCGTGCTACTGAAGACGAAGTCGAAGTAACTGATGACCGCGTGCTGAACACCTGTCTCAGTTCACTTCAAGACGTGGTCATTTCTATCGGCGGCAATCCACTGGTCAAATATTTGTTACCAGCTTCCCAATCATCACCGCATCAAGATCGTGAAAATTGGGAGTATAATGCTGAGACAATTTGAAATGACCACCTTACGAATTTTATGACACCGTCCTTGAAAGCGTTGGGCAAAGCCAGGCTAAAATGTTTTTCTTGGATGCTCCTGGTGGAACAGGAAAAACATTTGTTACTGCGGACATAGTTGCAGAGATCAGGCGGCAAGGCAAAATATAATGGTAGGTATTTATTTAATAGTTAGGTGCTGTATAGCGTTCACGCAGACGACGTCGCGGGCAGCAGCTAGTACCTTTTAAAATAACATTTATTTACCCGTTTCTTCTTTATATTTCATACCTGCAGAAAGTGTAATAACAGAGGGAGACTGTCTTTTGTAAAATTGACCTTCAAAAAGTGCTGATTTTCAGCATGCTTTGAATAAATGACTTTATGGTGATTCTGCTGAATTATGTCATAAGTTGTGACTGAAGCAGATGGAGAAAATAAAGAATACATAATAGGGTAAAATACATACTTATAGGAATTCTCGATTAGTGGTTTGGCTCTCCGCAGCCAAAATGTAAAGAGAGTCAGGACTGGTGACGCGGAAGAAAGCGACGTACAGGATACCTGCTGCCCTCAGTGTCTGCCTCTGCGACTTTTTGGTGGTCATCGCGAAGCAAACACTCAAGGGGAACTGTATGCGCTTGAACGGGAACCGGAAGTTATGAGGTATGAGAGGAATGCGTGGTATAAATACTGCGTCGCCGACGCCACAACCCATAAGAATTTCCGCCTAAATGGTGTGTCTGTGGAGCGAGATGACTTTCAGGCGGGTCACGTTACACAACTTCGGAGGAGATAGGTTCCGAAGAAGCATAATCGGGACACCGACCTTCAGCTTGATGGTATGCGCTGGAAGTTCAATTGCTGACAAGGAGTTCAGAAATTCCACGGGATAATAACGACGACAACGACAGTGTTTATAGGGGTGTAGACCACTTCATTCCCCTCAATTTCCGAGAGAATGCATTCGTCAATTGCTACAGCCAGATCATTTTTGGGCGTCAAAATAGGCTGGTTCTAAGCTGGATACAACTCTACTGAGAGACTCTGGAAGCACCACCTGTCCACCTCTCTCCTCTGGTAGAGTGACTTCGTCAAGACTTAGAAAGACATCTTAGAATTGTTGAGCACGTGCATTGACGCCGAGCTGAGCTCTCATATTAATGGTCAAGCGCATCATACGAATTCGTGACCACAACAAAGATAATTTCAACGAAGCACTCACCTTGTCCGTGTGGTGACGGATTAAGAATACGGAATGTCACCACCCCATATCATCCCATGGGTGTCGTAAGAGCCGACAGAGGGAGCATATTATGCAGAGAACAGCACTGTAAGAGAAGGAAAACTTGATACAAACCCTATACCAACCCGTTTGGCCAGCGTGGTATAGTAGGCCGATTCCTCCTTTCAAAGGAGAGGCCTAGTCCAGCAGTGGACTGTTAAAGCCTGATGATGATGATGATGATGATGACTCACCTCGTCAGCCCTCGATCCCCGCGTCACCACGGGAAGCGTTTATCAGGAATCGTCACTGAACAGAACTGTGACCACCCATTAAATGCTCGTTCCTGCGGATGTCCCGCAAGGTTCTGTCCATGGCCTCAACTGCCTTCCATTGGCCATCGTACGCTCATCCCATACGATCAGAGAGCAATCCTTGAGCACGTGTCCCTTATCACTGTTACGTGACACACCACAAACGGGTGTTACGGCGCTCTCTAAATTGATGGGAAATTTAAACATGGTATGTGCTGTCTTACCACCCGGTAGCAGTGTGGCAGCGATTGCCGGCGACGCTACAGCAATGACAATTTTGCCTTGCCTTCTGACCTCTGCAAGTAAGTATGCCAGTAGTAACAAATGTTTTTCCTGTTCCACCAGGTGCATCCAAGGAAAACATTTTAGCCTGGCTTTGCCCAACGTTTTCAAGGACGGTGTCATAAAATTCGTAAGGTGGTCATTTCAAATTGTCTCAGCATTATACTCCCAATTTTCACGATCTTGATGCGGTGATGATTGGGAAGCTGGTAACAAATATTTGACCAGTGGATTGCTGGCGATAGAAATGACCACGTCTTGAAGTGAACTGAGACAGGTGTTCAGCACGCGGTCATCAGTTACTTCGACTTCGTCTCCAGTAGCACGCCTCAAAGCTCGTAGAAAATCATCAGACAGATAATAACGATACTTCTCCCAGAAAGCTACCGGGTTCGCGACTCCACAAAACACCAAGATGACGTCAAACAGATGACGCATGCGGCTGGGACTGTCACTGACGCTCGCCTCCGCGATGGTATGGATGGTAAGTGGGATACTCCACGCCATCAAATGTCCTCAGAAAGGCGAAAGACGTTGGGCCTCGGACATAGCATTCGACATTATTTGTGTGTACGGTATAAACTCTATAAAATGCGGTGTCCTTGAAACTTCCCGGAAAACCTTCCACAGTACCTCCTCGTCAACGTCGGTTAAATACACCCTTTTGCTTGTCGTACGTGTTATATGAAGGCATCTCGTCATACGTAAGGGACCTCCCAAACTGGTCGATTTTACAGAGCCTGAAAAACGCCAACAGACTTGTTTGACGCAGATTTTGCAAGTGCTCAGCAACGCTGTCGGGATCAAAATATATGCGCTGACCGTTCTCTAGATGGAGGTGTAAATGCATGACGGTAGGATGCTTCTCATGTATAGAGAACACCAGTATCCGCCAAACCACTTCAGACGTAACAATAAATAAATGGCTGTGTGTGAGTAAATAAGATCTAGCTAGTTCCACATCTTACTGATGTTTATATATAGTTAATCCAAACAAAGGTACGTGGTATATGTATATCCCGAAAGACAATTTAAAGCAAGTTTGTATGCGACATGTAAATATATTATTTAAGAAGCCATAATTACACCAATGTGACCAAAATGATTTTTTTTTGTACTAAATCTATTACTATTTATTCTGACAGAAATTATGTAAGCAATCAAGTGTGGCGATGGTGTAGTTATGTAGTTAATTAATTAAATAGCTTCAACTTATAGTCTTGCTCATCTCTGAAACGAATTAACAATACAATTTTAAGAAGAAAATGTACAACTCCATCTATGACTTTTGAAAACAACTATTAACGTCGGCAACATGTTCAAATTAAATTATTTATATCCAAAAAGGGCTTACAGATGTAATTCGACTTGATGTTTTTGAACTCTCTTAGATGGCGCTGCATTAAAATTGTCTTAATACTACTTAAATTCAATTAATTATGTTTATCAGCCTAAGTTACTTATATTGCGTGATTTTTATAGTGTGAAGCTAGATTATAGCATAGTTAACATAATAACAACATTAAAATATGCATTGTTACATTACACGTTGTTACAGAATACGTTCAAGAAATAAAGGTTCTCTGCTCGTTTCCAGTAGGTGATAGCGTAATAATATTTAGCCTATATGGTGACCCGACTTTTTAATAATATTTGTACCAAATTTGAAGTAAATCCATGTAGTACTTTTTGAGTTTAGCCCGGACATAAGGACAAACAGATAAACAGACAAAAATTCTAAGAACTATATTTTTGGCTTCGGTATCGATTGTAGATCACACCCCAAGTATTCTTTAAAAAAAATATTCAATGTACAGTTTTGACTTTCCTACCATTTTATTATATGTATAGATAATGGTTGTTTATTGTTCTGTGTGTATGAATAATACTAGATGAAATAATTAAATCATTATAAAGATTTTAACAATGGTAACGTACAATTGGGGTTTTAATTAAGTATAACTCCTGATAATTTTGTCGCATTTGTTGAATTGCTCGAGCAAAAGTTTCGCGAATATTTCGATCTTGAAATAAATATTGTGAATGTTGGCAACGAAATACTTAACAACTCATTAGTTGTGAAATTGTGTAAAATCAATTAATGTTTACAAAACCAATGACTATCATAAAGTGATCAGCCATCGATAGGGATTACAAAAAACAGGTGCATGCGATTTTCGACCTTATTGACGTAACTCAGAATTTACAATTTTAATAACGTATCAATGTCAGAAAGCAAGAAAATACTAAATAAAAGTCTGTCATGAATTGTCAATAAGGTCGAAAATCGCATGCACTGTTTTTTGTAAGGCCTATCGATGGTTGATCATTTTATAGTCATTTGTTTTGTAGACGTTCATTTGTCTTACACAATTTCTTTTTAAACTTATTTTAGACTAGCTGTGCCCGCGACTTTGTTCGCGTAAATGTTGGAATTTAATTAGCATGACATTAATGCTAAGAGTATATAATATTTATAACTTTTATATGTACATATATTATATACCTAATATATATCTTTAGAGAATTTCTTTATACACAACATTAACTGTTTTACCATCTTCACATAGAACATACATACATACATACATAGACTCACGCCTGTTTCCCGGAGGGGTAGGCAGAGACCATGGAACGCCATTTGCAACGATCCCGACATACCTCTCTTGCTTCATTCACTCCTATCGAGTTTCTCATTCATGCTCTTCTGTTTAGGGTACTTCTGACCTGTCCTTTTTTTAGGATGTCTCCAATCTGATCAGAGAACGTCCGCCTAGGTCTTCCCCTTCGTCCTGTCCCATTCACACTTGCCTTATATCTTCTTTGTCAGTCTTTCGTCATCCACAATATTTAATAATAATTAGCATGCCTTGCCCGATGCTTGTCACTACATCTTCTTTTACCGCACACCACTCTCGTATCACACAATTCTTTACTCTGTCGGTCAAAAACACACCACGCATACTTCTCAGTGCTCTCATTTCTACAGCATTTATTCTACTTTCATGACTCTTCTGCCATAACCAACTTTCACTACCATACATAGAACATGCAAATTATTTTTACCAATCATGTGAAAAGCAACATGTTCGGATGTCGATTCCAGCTGTTTCAAGTGTCTGTCATTGCGATTTATTTAGATAATACACACATGACTACGACTATCCAGCCCTGCCGAAAGTAAGATATCCCCGTTGAGTAATTCAAGAGGTATCTGAATTCAGGGCTCAGTGTCCCGCTCAGAGATTCCCACGTACGTGACGTGAGGAGTGGGAAATTGGGAATAATGAGACACCTGTATAAGAACATAACACGAACGAACGAAAGAAATCAAAGGAACACGATAACATTCAACAATCATAAACTCATAAGTAACGTCAAATAACCAATCCAAGTATTCCAAAGACGACGAAAGCAAATTATCCGAGGACCTGATCAATCCTCGGAGAATCCACGTTCACAGTGCATGTACCACATGTGGGCCACTATGAAGACATCATCACACGTGCGTGCACCACAAATGGGCTACGAGTCTATATCAATGGAATGCTTTTTTTGAGTTTGCACGTACCAACTGCGCCAGTTTTTATGATATACACGTATGAACAATGAACCGTATAATAAAATGTCCAAAAAACCGACCGAAATTTCGTCAGTGTTGCCAGGCAATCGAGGTTGGAAATGAAACCAATTTTTTATAGAAAAAAATTAATTAAAAATGACTCCTCCAATTCTTCTACAACATTCTTTTCACCATCGTTATCCTCCATAATCCTCCATAAATCCTCTTCGGTCAAAGGCAATGAAGATATCGGCCTCGAACGTTTCATAAAGTACCAAGATGAAAACCAAAATAAAAGAAATCGACAACACTTGCTATGACCGGAGCGTCACGAATTCGTAAAAACTTACTTAGTTTTGAAAACTTTTACTCATACGCGCGTTATCGTCTAATGGGTCGGCATAAATATTAAATTCTACCCACATTTTTATGAATGAGAACAAAGTACACGTGAGTGGCACATATATGGGGCACGAAATCTATAGCGTGCACGTGAGTGCACCACATGTGGCCCACCTGAAAAATAAAAAAATAAATTATAAGGGGCATTCTATTTTCTTTTTGTATGTTATATGTCATTACCTATGCTTATCTTATCAAATTTCCGCAAAAATACTTGCACGTGAGGGGTATTTTAATAAATTTATATCTGCACTGTTAACGTGTTAACACCGCCATTCAGAAAATCATTTGTCAACGCCCTCTATGTTTACATATAGAAACCGACCAAAATAGAAAATAATAATTATGGACTAATAGACAATTTATTGAATAAAGGATTCATATTCATTGTATTTATTATTTTAAAATAACGAATAATGAAATCATTATATAACTGTAATACAAACATAATAATTTGAAATACATGAGATTGACCGTTTATATTAAGTGGACATTGTAATAAATTTTGACACAGAGACTTTTTGTTTATGAAAGTGCCGAATATTATACTCTATTATTTTTTAATAACATAAAGATACCAGACACATAATTATTGTCTTTTTTGCAAGAAACATTTATCTTGCTAGAAAATAATTTGAAAATAGTGACATCTATCGGTCGGTAGGTAGCCATAGAACACTTTGAATTTTTTTTCACTTGAAATTTAGACTAACTATACTTTTACTAACAAACTTATAGGTAATGATCATAGATGGCACCATATATGTATATAACCAGTTTAAGACGATCCCTGTTTTGTTTGGGACTACGTACTAAGGAGAGGTCAAGCTGTACACCGAAAACCACTCAACCGATTGTGATGTAACATATACTATTTTATAGGTTTGAGTATCCTTTGTTCATGAGTGTAAGTTTTATTGAAATCAATTTCGCCATTTTAGAGATCTTTAGCAACATAGGGAAAGACAGACAGACAGACAGACAGACATAAATTCTAAAAAACATCAAGTATTGCTTTTTAGCATTTTCCTAGATTTTTTAGCAAATTTTCGTCAAAATATCTTTAATGTACAGACTTTTTCACCTCTACAGTTTTATTATAGTATAGATAGATACCTATCCCAGTGGTAAAACTAGTGGCCATAATAGCTAAAGGAGATTCCTATGTTTATTAGCAAAATAGATCATATTACCAGAAAATATTCAACACGATTAGTGGTATCGTTGGGAATGTCAAATAAATCACGTCGTCACGTCGTGTCCTTGGTAACAAATGTATATTTTTATTCCGTGCTTTTAAAAGTTTCAGGTGCATGCCTTTTTTGGTTCCACTCGCTATTTTATTTACAACAGCTGCACTTCTGCCGTATAGCGAATCCGTCGAGTCCAAGAATCTGCCCAATCCACGAATCTGTCGAGTTGGAAATCTGCCAAATCACGAATCTGTCCAATCCAGAATCTGTCGTATACCGAACAAGCGATTTGTCTTAATCTATTGTGACAACCCTACCAAAATAGGTAACAAATTTACAAGCTCTTAAGAAGCTGTCTCTCTGTTCGGTTTATTTACTCATGTGGCGGTGCCATACATTTTCATACTTTGACTATTGTCGCGAGCGATCGACAACAGTCGTAGGCCGCGCGCGGCTGCGATCGATCGCGATGCACGGAATTCTACCTTTAAGCCACTATCGGCACGGCATTCCAAGGAATCCTGCGTTATACATCCCTATATGCAGACGCACGCTGTAGGTCATTATTGCTGAGGTGTTCTCAAGCATGCTCTCGTATATATAGTTTGGTAACATGGGCTGTTTTGTGTATTTTGCTTACGAGTGGGAATAACTGTTGTTACTCGAACCACCCCAGCTCTAAGAAAAAGGCCAGAAGAACCTTAATGGTGCCCGCCGCTTCTCTCAGGATGCTGTATCTAGTCAGGTTCTACTGACTATACCGTGACACCTCAGTCAGGACAGTCGTGGGGCAGCTGAGCTGCTGTCTCGTCAGCTGCCATACGGGCTCTGCACAGCGGGCTGTCGGTGACATCTATGGTAAATAGGTGCTTGTTAAAGGATCCGTGACCTGTGAAGGCGGCCGTGACTGTCTGCAGTTGTTGTTTGGACTGCTACTGGACTTGTTTAGCCATCTTACCGTCTGCTGCCCTGGCCAGTCATTAGCTTGGCCTGCCTGCATGTTTCAATTCCAATACAGGATTGGTTGTACTGGGTCCCGATTCTTTGTCTTTCCAGGTTGCGATTATAGCCAGAGAGGAGGGGGATTATGGGTTTGGGTTCCACCACCACTAATGTAGCCCCTCTTCTTGCGAGTTCTTCAGCTGCGTCATTCTCCCTTGAGCCACTATGGCCCCATGATCCAATGCAGTGACAATTTGTTCAGTTTACCTACCTCTGTTAGTTTTTGGTGGCATTCAAGTGTGAATGCCGAGGTGATAGTATGGCTTTTGATGGGCTAAAAGGAGATAGTATGGCTTTTGATGGGCTAAGAGGACAGCCGTACTATCCTCGGGCATAGCGAGTTGTGCTTAGGAATGTCACCGAAACAGCCTCATCTTAAGCTTTTTAAAAGAGAAGTAACGTTGGTGAATAGTCATATTCATAATTTTGGATTGGGATCTAGTACTCGTTGCTGTTCTTGGTTATAAAGAAGCCACTATCAGCCAGGAAGACTCTACGGCTAAAAGGAAGATTATGACCCAAAGACTGCCGCATCTGGCTGTAGCTTGTTTTAACGTTTTTCGGTTCACCTTACCTGCCGAGATATACCAAGGCGTCCCTAGGGATGCCTGATAGTGTGAGGTGTACGTATTTTGACAGTCCTGACGATAAAACATTCTTAATATATAAAATCCTTGCGTTACTGACTGACTGACAGACACGCTACAGCCGAAACTATTGGGCGCAGGAAGCTGAAATTTGGCATGTATGTTGTTTGGGGACCGTAGAGGTGCACTGAGAAGGGATTTCACGAAATTCCCACGGGATCGGCCAAAACGGGTAAATCTAAAAAAATGCAGGCGTAGCTGCTGGCGTCCTCTAGTTACCCATATAAAAAATTAAGTCAAAAACTACTTGTAAACCACTCAAACTCAGACAAGTCCTCCTATTCATTAGCTGTTACATTGAGACCTAGTAGCTCATTTGTTTAACGCTCATAGCGAGACTTGGCTTGCCGTTCGGAACAGATCGGCAAAGTTAACACCTTGGCTGCGGCAAGTAAAATCAAAAACCTTCATCTGGTGCGACGGCAGGTCGAAATGCGCCCCCAACGATTTTTCTGCCAGTGCGTGGCAGGTTTATCGACTTACCAGCACTAAGGTGGATTAAAATGCTATAACTTTCCGAAAACATGATGTACTTATACAATTTTCTTTTTTGTTCTGTTAGAATAACCTTGAACCCAGCTTCCTTAGGTTTGATTCGCCCTGGAATCTACCAAGTAGGAAATGAGAAATAAATCAGGTAAAGCGGCGGGCCGATATCGATCTGAACCGCACTAGAAAATATTTTGAGCAGTGATGGGACAAGCCAAAACAAGGGGCTATCGAAAATAGAATAGAATTATCGTAAAAGAAATGAAAAAAAGTGGTTTATTTACTTGTGCCTGTTTTTAAAACATGTCATGCAAAGATTTTGGTTGCAATTTTTTTTTTATAGTAAAAATTTTTTCATGCTGACTTATTCCTAACTATTTTTTACGGGAAATATTTCTTCACTGCTGTCACTATCAATATCAGTAACTGCAGGGCGAATTACTCTATTTTCCAAAATTCGTATTTTTGCTTTTATTGCTTGCCATCGTTGATAATATCGAACGAACGCTACATCAGATCAGCTACTGACTAAAAACCCACCCATGCTCCTCATGTACCCATGTGTCAGAAGGTAGGGTTTCACCGAAGCATTCCTCACTACCCCCCGACGGGTATTGGCCCGCCAGATGGTCAGGCGGGCCCCGAAGGAAACCCCCTTGGTGGCGGATGAAGGTGTTGGGCTCCACCGCCCCAAAACACCTAGCGGGCGCAGAGGATAGGGAGGACGGCAACGCAACAGCGCATCTCCTCTTCCCCTGCGGCCCCACCGCGACGCAACGATGGTGCGCCCCCATTTGGTCGCGGGAGATAGGCCGCGCGGCAACGCAACACCAACACGCCTCTCCTCCCGCGACCGCACCCGACTGCGAGGGACAGACAGAACTGTCCTCCGCACCCGCACCTTGGGACGCATCCTACGCAGGCCTCACGCAAGTCCACGCGGTGCGTCCCCTCCCGGGATCCCGCTTAGCTTCACCGTGGGTGTTGTACCTCAAACCCACGGTTACTGAGCCCCCCACCACGACAAGGTGGAGATCCCACGGAGGGGGGATAAAACCCACTGCCGCACTGAGCGAATGTATTTCACCGTTAGTGCGTGGTAGGCCGAAAGAGGCCTGCCATGATGTTTTTATGGGGTATAATTCCAATTTTGACTACAAACTGAAATAGCTATAGGTATATTTGTCTCTGTCAAAATCCTACAAACACCTGAAATAATCGTTCCGCATCAGCGAGAGGGACATAGTTTTCTTCGTCCACACCAGCTGTAAGTACCGCGGAGGGCCGAAATGAGCCTGTTACGCAGTGAAGGTGTTAAGCAACACTTACCCAGGACGCCACTTGGATGGGTGATCAACTGATGACCATCCAAGTGGCGACCTGTGCAAGTGTCCATGTAAGAGATTTGACAATGATGATGACTAGAAAAATAATATGTAAAAACGCTGACAGAAATTGTATTTTACGTACACACGACTATCATCAAGCTAGATAGACACTTATTCCTTTCTACCGTTCTTATGACGTAGGAAATAAGTTCCAAAATCGTACTACAACTGTCAAGCTTGACTTGTAGCCTTGTAGCTTGTGTGTACATTACTTAGCTTAGGTATAATCTGTGACAAAGCATACACTGAGCTATATTGTGGCAGTGCTAACGTTTTGGTATTGTGTGCGCCTTTGTGCATAATTGCATATTACAAACACGTGCATATCCGTACCTACCTACCGTATCTCGCCACCAGGTGATTTAACCATTATGCGAGCGCTTAATTACACTAATGAATGTATCTATTGTAACTATCGAATTCCATAGAGGAGTCAGATCAGTTGCTTCTTTGACAAAAGGTGCTCACCGAGTATTCGCATTGTGTTGCATTAGATAATGGATTGCCCAATTAATATTGGACCAGTATTGTTGCAAATTGAACCGTGAAGGCAATTCCTGTTCTTATGTGTTTAAATTTATTTAGCGCACACCTTGTCTTTTAGCTGGCCACAAGTCTTCGTATTGTACACTAGCTTACGCTCTCGACTACACCGCATGATATATGGAAAAAACATACCATTTGTAAAAACATGAGAGAATTTCAAATGTACAAACTTTTATCCCCAGTAGCAGCTCGGAGTCTGGTGATGTGCCCGGTAACGGCAATAGGCTCGCCCCCTATTAGGTACGTGGGCCCTAAAAATGTCATGGCGAAATGTGGGTGTAATATTACACCTCTGCCTACCCCTTAGGGGATACAGGCGTGAGACTATAAATAAAAATAAAAAAATGTCCCCATTTTTGACAAAATGTGTCTATATTTAATAGGGTAGTTTCCAGGGTCAAAATAATTACATTTTATTTAGTCCGTATTTTAGATTATAAAAAAATATTGGCCACGTATTTTTTCTTTTTTCGATTAAATAAAAAAAAAACAAAGATATAGCCCATTAGAGTTACGTGTGACGTCATCAAGTGCGAAAAAATGCAGCACGGTGTGACGTAATACGTAACTTTAATGAGCTATATCTTGGTCATTTTTGGTTTAATTTAGAAATAAAAAAATACGTATCACTTATTTTTGAATAATCTAAAGGACGGACTTATAAAATTTTTTTAGTCAACTTGCCTATTCTGGGATTTGATTTGTCTCCACGCATGAGTTCATCAATATCGGTTCAGCAGTTTACAATCTTCTTCTTAGCGTGTATCATCATCATCATCAGCCTTTAACAATCCACTGCTGGACTAGGCCTCTCCTTTGAAAGGAGGAATTGGCCTACTATACCACGCTGGCCAAACGGGTTGGTATAGGGTTTGTATTAAGTTTTCCTTCTCTTTCAGTGCTGTTCTCTGCATAATATGCTCCCTCTGTCGGCTCTTACGACACCCATGGGATGATATGGGGTGGTGACATTCCGTATTCTTAATCCGTCACCACACGGAATGCGTGTACATGGCAATCTAAATGGAATTAGCCCGAATCTCAGCTCAGCTAACGTGCAGGTATTAGGGCACGTAGGACAAGCTAATAAGTGTCCCATTGTTTGTGGAACAGCACCACACTTGCAGTCCAGTTTAGATTTGTCTTTAAATCCCCACCTAAGAAAGTTTCCTTTGCCAACCTGTGTCGGAAGTCTATTCAAAGACTTGCAGTTTACAATAATTCGTCGTAAAAGCCGTTAAGGATTGCTATAGCTTAATTAATTAATTATATCTTGTCGAATCCAGAGCAGGTACTTTTTTAATTATAAAAATAGCCTTTTTTAGGGTTCCGTAGTCCGCAAGGAACCCTTATAGTTTCGTCATGTCCGTCCGTCTGTCCGTCCGCAGCCTAGCTCAAAGACGCCTGGTGCTAGAAAGCTGATATTTGGCATGAATATATAAATATGATATTGCAACAAAACTGTAGAATAAAATTTAGGAAAATATTTTTTTAAGGGTATCTCCCCTACATATATAGGATTGAATTTTTTTTGGTTGAGTATCCCATTGTGTGGGGTATCATTGGATAGGTTTTAAAAAAATATTATTAGTTTGCTCAAATCATTTTTCGATCAAGTGATTGGTTTGTTAAATATCAAGCTCTGAAGTAAAAAAAATTGTTAGACTCAAGTGTCCCTCCCTCTGCCGGCTAAACTATTAATTTGGAAGAGGTGAAACAGAAGTTATTATCAATAATGGCCATTATGGGCAACTACGGAACCCTACATTGCGCGTGGCCCGACACGCACTTGGCCGGTTTTTTTATATATTTCAATAATTTATTTTTTGGCACTTTTTTCTTAAACTTATCATGGACAACTTGTCACAATCACGGACACCAATCAAAAAGAGGACAAAATTGATATCCGCGTAGACAAAACCCTAAGCTGCAACGCAGCATGGACAGCAAGACATTGGTTTTCAAGTTGATAAGTAGGACCACACATAGGATATAAAGCAGCGATAGCTGAGTGGAGAGACTGCTGACAGACTGCTACGTAGAGGGTCTCAGGTTCAAATCCACGGAACGCACTAATGACTTTTCGAAGTTAAGTGCGTATTATATTGTTAATTATCACTTGGTTATCGGTGAAGGAAAACATCATAATGAAAACATAACAAAAAACTCCATAATGTTCTTGAAAGACATGTGAAGTTTGCCAACCCGCACTTAGCCAGCGTGGTGGACTATGGCCTTACCCTTCTCATAGAGAGAAGAGGCCCGTTTATATACCTACAGGTCTGATGATGAAGTAGGACCACAAAAATTTGCTTCTACAAAACAGTTTTTAAGTCGGGGGCTCTAATAAGAAAAATTTTTACGGAAGATTCTGGGACCAGTAAGGCCGGTAATGAAGGCAAAAATTTAATTGTAAAATTGAAGATTTAGTGTCAGGGCAAAGCTGCTCGATTTGGCTGGCTAGCGTACGTCGAACAAATCGGAGAGGATCGCCGTCAAATGAGCATAATTATGTCGACTAACCTACCGGCAAAGAGCTCAGATATTTACATAGAGGCGCATATACTGTGGGCGCTCTGAAGACAAACTGTCTGCGACCTAAATTGCCGCTTGGTGGCGTGGCAGTCCTTCCCCCAGTATAAGAGTAAGAGAGACGGTGTGTCTTAACTACGTGAGCAAGAGAGACGGAGAATGACGCCAACGGCGCCTATGTAACGTATGTCCGGTACTTACCGCGTTGCGTCACAGTACCGCCCATACGCTCGGCCAATCAGAGAAAGCCATCGTCCGCACTCGCAAAGCCTGACCAAATATGGCCATAAACGGACTCTCAGCCTGATGGAGGGCCCGGTATATAAAGGGGCCGACAGAGAGGCCGGCACCGCTACTCTAACGTCGCTTCTACTATAACTAAGCGTACCTACTGACCCTACGTCGTATTTACGTGTATCCTGCTCCCAGCTACGGGTAAGCACTACATTTACTGCGTTAGCGTACTGCCCATCTCTCTACCTGCTAGCTGAGGCCGGCTGACGCCGCCTGCCTGACTCTATTGGTTGTGGCTCTCCTAATGCTGCTTTCCTTCAGGTTCCAGGTTCACGACTCCGGCTACGCTCCTAGACCGCTACACTTTCCTGCATCGCCTTCGGCTTCACCTCTGGCGAAGAGTCTGGCCTGCCCTGCTCATCGTACTCACACCGCCGGCGTCTGCCAGCTGAGCCAACGTCAGCGAGGGCCTGTACCGCTACGCACAGCCTTCGAGCAGCCTGCCTACACACTACCGGAGGGAACAGCGTGGGAGACTACAGCCCTTAGTGTTCAGGCCAGTGTCGTGTTGTTGGTCGGTCATACTCGTGGCAAGGGAAGTGAGACGATACTCTGCAATAAACGCATCTAAAACCTCTACTGCGTTTTTACTACCAGAACCCGTTACACCTACCACGAACGAAACTGGGGCCAGACCCCACCACAGAGTACCTTTGTATAAAGGAGGACGGCACTTGGAATTGGCACACAAAATCCTTAAGGACTGCTGTTATATGTATAAACTAGCTGCTGCCCGCGACGTCGTCTGCGTGAACGCTGTACAGCACCTAACTATTAAATAAATACCTACGATTATACCTTTTAAAAAATACGTGGCGGCGATAGCGCAGTGGTGTATGTAACGGACTGCCGAGACGATGGTCTTGGGTTCGATCCCCAGCTACCCCGGGCACACACCTATGACTTTTCGAAGTTATGTGTGTATTAAAAAATATTAATTAATTATCGCTCGCTTAACAATGTGCCCGGTAGATGGCAATCGGCTCGCCCCCTATTACGTTGGGACCGAAACATATCTGGCGAAGTGTGGGTGTGTAATACACCTCTGCCTACCACTTCGGGGATAAAAGGCGTGAAGATATGAGAAGATATACCTTTTAAAATAACATTCATTTACCCGTTTTTTCTTTATATTTCATACCTACCTGCAGAAAGTGTAGTAACAGAGGGAGACTGTCTTTTGTAAAATTGACCTTCAAAAAGTGCTGATTTTCAGCCGGCTTTGAATAAATGACTTTATGGTGATTCTGCTGAATTAAGTCATAAGTTGTGACTGAAGCAGATGGAGAAAATAAGGAATACATAATAGGGTAAAATATATACTTATAGGACTTCTCGATATACAATATTAGTGGTTTGGCTCTCCGCAGCCAAAATGTAAAGAGAGTCATACTGGACACGACATATAGGACACCCGCTGCCCTCAATGTCTGCCTCTGCGACTTATTGATGGTCTTCGCGAAGCAAACACTTACGGGGAACTGTATGCGCTTGAATTATGAGGTATGAGAGGACTGCGTGGTATAAATACTGCCTCGCTGACGCCACCACCCGTAAGAATTTCCTAAATGGTGTGTCTGTGGAGCGAGATGACTTTCAGGCGGGTCACGACAACTTCGGAGGAGATAGGTTCCGAAGAAGCATAATCGGGACACCGACCTTCAGCTTGATGCTATGCGCTGGAAGTTCACTTGCTGACTGGGAGTTCAGAAATTCCACGGGATAATGTGTGGCGTTTTCTTGCTCGACGACAGTGTTTATAGAGGTGTAGACCACTTCATTCCTCTCAATTTCCGAGAGAATGCATTCGTTAATTGCTACAGCCTGATCATTTTTGGGCGTCAAAATAGGCCACTCACACACTCACGAATTCTGCTATTACGGTATACAGCTGTATAATTCTAAGCTGGATACAACACTACTGAGAGACTGTGGAAGCACCACCTGTCCACCTTTCTCCTCTGGTAGAGTGTCTTCGCCAAGACTTAGAAAGACATCTTAGAATTGTTGAGCACGTGCATTGACGCCGAGCTGAGCTCTCATATTAATGGTCAAGCGCAGCATACGAACTCGTGACCACAACAAAGATAATTTCAACGAAGCACTCACCTTGTCCGTGTGGTGACGGATTAAGAACACGGAATGTCACCACCCCATATCATCCCATGGGTGTCGTAAGAGCCGACAGAGGGAGCAAGAACAGCACTGTAAGAGAAGGAAAACTTGATACAAACCCTATGCCAACCCGTTTGGCCAGCGTGGTATAGTAGGCCAATTCCTCCTTTCAAAAGAGAGGCCTAGTCCAGCAGTGGACTGTTAAAGGCTGATGATGATGATGATGATGACTCACCTCGTCAGCCCTCGATCCCCGCGTCACCATGGGAAGCGTTTGTCGGGAATCGTCACTGAACAGAACTGTGACCACCCATTAAATGCTCGTTCCTGCGGATGTCCTGCAGGGTTCTGTCCATGGCCTGAACTGCCTTCCTATTGGCCATCGTACGCTCATCCCATACGATCAGAGAGCAATCCTTGAGCACGTGTCCCTTATCACTGTTACGTGACACAACACAAACGGGTATTACGGCGCTCTCTAAATCGATGGGAAATTTAAACATGGTATGTGCTGTCTTGCCACCCGGAAGCAGTGTGGCAGCGATTGCTGGCGACGCTACAGCAATGACAATTTTGCCTTGCCTCCTGACCTCTGCAAGTATGCCAGTTGTAACAAATGTTTTTCCTGTTCCACCAGGAGCATCCAAGAAAAACATTTTAGCCTGGCTTTGCCCAACGCTTTCAAGGACGGTGTCGTAAAATTCGTAAGGTGGTCATTTCAAATTGTCTCAGCGTTATACTCCCAATTTTCACGGTCTTGATGCGGTGATGATTGGGAAGCTGGTAACAAATATTTGACCAGTGGATTGCCGCTGACAGAAATGACCACGTCTTGAAGTGAACTGAGACAGGTGTCCAGCACGCGTTCATCAGTTACTTCGACTTCGTCTCTAGTAACACGCCTCAAAGCTCATAGAAAATCTTCAGACAGATGATGGCGATACTTCTCCCAGAAAGCTACCGCGTTCGCGACTCCACAAAACACCAAGATGACGTCAAACAGATGACGCATGCGGTTGGGACTGTCACTGACGCTCGCCTCCGCGAGGTTGTCATCCCAGTATTGGTCACCGTCGAGAACACCAGTATCCGCCAAACCGCTTCAGACGTAACAATAAATGTGGCTGTGTGTGAGTAAAAATAATCTAGCTAGTTCCACATCTCACTAATGTTTTATACAGTTAATCCAAACAAAGGTACGTGTTATATGTACTTATATCCCAGAAGATAATTTAAGGTAAGTTTACATGCGACATGAAAATATATTAATTAGGAAGCAATAATTACACCAATGTGACCAAAATGTTTATTTTGTACTAACTCTATTACTATTTATTCTGACAGAAATAATGTAAGCAATCAAGTGTGGCGATGGTGTAGTTAATTAATTAAATAACTTCAGCTAATAGTCTTGCTCATCTCTGAAACGAATTAAAAATAAAAATTTTAAGAAGAAAATGTACAACTCCATCTATGACTTTTGAAAACAACTATTAACGTCGCCAACATGTTCAAATTTAAATTATTTATATCCAAAAAGGGCTGACACATGTATTTCGACTTGATGTTTTTGAACTCTCTTAGATGGCGCTGCATTAAAATTGTCTTGATTCTACATAAATTCAATTAATGATCTTTATCAGCCTAAGTTACTTATATTGCGTGATTTTTATAGTGTGAAGCTAGCTTATAGCATAGTTAACATAATAACAACATTCAAATATGCATTTTTACATTACACGTTGTTACAGAATGCGTTGAAGAAATAAAAGTTCTCTGCTCGTTCCCTGTAGGTCAGAGCGTGATAAATGTAGCCTATGTGGTGACCCGACTTTTTGATAAAATTTGTGCCAAATTTGAAGTAAATCCATTCAGTACTTTTTTACTTTATCCCGGATATAAGGACAAACAGATAAACAGATAAACAGACAAACAGACAAAAATTCTAAAAACTATATTTTTGGCCTCGGTATCGATAGTAGATCACACCCCAAGTATTCTTTAAAAAAATATTCAATGTACAGTTTTGACTTGCCCACCATTTTATTATATGTATAGATCTGTATTCATTGCTGCCGAGCGTTATCCAACGTATGTAGTAAAGAAACACGGTCACTTTCAGTACCAGACTACGGCGAAGCAAAAAGGAAGGGCATTAGGTACCCTTCCTTTTGGCAGTCTTTCAGAAACTGAAACGTTTCACTTCTGAAACGAAGTATAGTAATTAATTGCAATAATTTTAATGTTATTTTCTTCAATAGCTTTTGCCATTACACATGAGGAACAAAGTTGTTTATAAAAACAAAAAGTTCCTTGGCGCACTCCTCGTGAAAAGAGAGTAGAAACCGCAGAGAAATCCGAAGTCTCTACGTTGCTCCACTGATTCTAATCTAGCAGTGAGATTCGGATCATCGACGTTTCGAGCAAGTCTATGTAGGGAGTAGAGTTATGTGGGTCCACTGACCAAGCTGTTATTTTGGCGCTTCAGCCCGATATGTGAGCAATACTCCACATATGACCGAATCTGCGCTTTAAAATAAGTAAGTCGTTGGCTTAGCGTAGTGACTGTCAAAGCTCTTCATGACAGCCGGGACCGGCCGCTTGACGTACTTACTCTCCTTGGCACGGGGAAAACTCTAATCCACATCCGTACATAACACCGAAATGTCAGTGGTGCCTGCTGAGGAATCGGAAAATCTCGACCCGTCTGTCCTATGTACTTATTTTGGCATTGGCCGCATGCTAAGCAGTAAATACCGGACTTTTCGTTCTTGGATACTTCATCTCTACCACTGCAAAGAAGTTTTAACGTTTTGTTTGGTTTATAAGCTGATCTGATACCGTTCCTCTTCAGTATACGCGCCATACGGTCGGTTATACTTCCAAAATAGGTAAGAACAGCATACAGGTTCTTTTATGGAGGGATATAAAAGTGACTTGGCCATTCCAAAGAGCTCAGATTACATAAAGGCGCATTTCCTATGGGCGCTCTGAAGACAAACTTTCTGTGACCCAAATTGCCGCTTGGTGGCGTGGCACTCGCGCTGTAACAGCTGTCTCTACGAGAGCAAGAGAGACGAACGTTCCTCCTGTGTATCTTAACTACGAGAGCAAGAGAGACGGAGAACGACACCAGCGCCGCCAACGGCGCCAACTACGAACTAAACTGGAGACAGTCACCACTTGGAATCGGCACACGAAATCCTTAACTGCGCTTCTATGGTATTCATACCCGTTGGATCTTGAGAGGGCCGCACTACACCAAACGTGCAGTCAGGCTGGCTGCAGGGTAGACCAGTTGCAGGGTAGACCAGGTAAGCGCAGGTATGGCTGCA
Source organism: Euclidia mi (assembly GCA_944739405.2). Lineage (NCBI taxonomy): Eukaryota > Metazoa > Arthropoda > Insecta > Lepidoptera > Erebidae > Euclidia > Euclidia mi. The sequence continues at coordinate 5,142,840 of OX123199.2, read as the reverse complement.
CGCATATTATAATCCCTAACATGGCCGTGGATGCAAGTAGATTACCTACGTAGCTACCGCTAGAAATAAATCACGGCGCATCCCATAGCAGTCGACATTCATTACCATTATCTTAAGGCTATTACCATCTACACTTCAAAAGCAAGTGCAACGCTGCACATCAAGCTGCACTTCTTTTCAAACAATTCGTGAAACCTTAGATTACCTATATATATTTTGTAAATAGACGGAGGAATCCCATCACTCAAAGGTCTGGGACTGGGCTCCAGTGTGGGCCCCATTACCAGTCAAAATTTAATAGAACTTCATTTGAAACTTTGATACTTCGTTCATAGACATTTTGATTTATTCGTATAAAAATGTGACGCATAAACATAGTGACGTTATAACTTTATCGATACTTTTATTTTACAGACGTGGGGGCCGAAGCTAGGCCCACGTATTCGCCGATGTGGATGACAGTTATTGCAAAGAAAGGTAGCCTTTGCACTATTGTGATGTAGAAGCTATACTGCAATATTTCTTTGAAAAATAAGTATACTTGAATATAATTATATATCTGAAAAGTGTTTTCATCGATCATCACAAACTTTCGTGTTTATAAAAGTTCAAATAAAACCATCTGCAACACTAACACAACTAAGTTTAAAGCTTGTGTAATTAAATGCAAGACTTCACATGTAGGACGATACTATTAACTGTACTAAGTACTGAGTAGTCATTGACTACTTTTTTGCAGTGGCGACAGATTGCCAAAAAACTATAAATTACCATGATGCTAATCGTGTGAGTCATTATCATGATTATATAATCGTAGCCATGATAAACCTGTCGTCATGCAAATGACAAGTAGACTGCTGTGAACCCTTAAAATATTTGTTCTCAGTTCTCGAAAAAATGGTCGTACGTTTTTGTCCTGGGAAAGGTATATCGTTATAGACAGGTTTATTGTAGCCAATAAGCTTGATAAAGGCTCTTGGCGATTAGTCCATTTACTGACCCAACTATCAGCACAATGATCGCCGAGTTCACATCCCACATATCGACAATCTCATCATGAGCTGGGCCAAAATATTTGAACTCCATCTCTTTCTCTGCTTTTACGAGATTGCTGTCATGCGATATGGTAATCACGTCTATTAATGCGAGTCGCTCTGCTCGATCGATCACTACAATATCACGCTTATTGGCTACAATAAACCTGTCTGTAATGATGGACCTATACCAGGACAACAACGTACGACTATTTTTTCGAGGACTGGGTCAGGCACAATCTGTATCTGTAGTACGGTGAACCAATGAGATTATATTTTAAGGACTAGTTGCTGATGGATTATCTTGGCCACTTGATTGTGTCTGTGCAAATACTTGCCAAGTGCAAAACTCGAACAACTGGATACTATATGTCTGAAAGATTCCCCGGGCTGGTGACATGCCCGCCATATGTCAATCGCACCGTCCCTCAGTCGGTAGTATCGGTAGTTTTTTGTCATGACAACTTCATCCATAATTATGAAGACAAAACCTTTAGTTTCACCGAGTAGTTTCCAAGAGGATAATAGAAATAAGATAATAGAATATTAATAAAAATTATTACACAAACCTGCAGTACTGCAATTATTTTTATAAAAGCAAAAGACAGAGAAGGATAAAGGTGAACGCCGACTTGGCCGCACCGCAGGCGCCGCAGTATTCGCATTCGAATTATTTATATGAAGTTCTATGCAACCTCGCACACCCACCCGCGCCGCAGTCGCCGCAGTCGCTGAAACGACCGAACTCCCCAAGCCGCAGCTGATGACGTCACCATCACCGGCCCGCACGCAGCGGACGCAGCGGCTAGCGCGGCGCGGATGACGCTGAATGAAAGAACAGTGTTGCCAACACTGATTTTCAAAAATACGTAGATCAGAGTTAAAAAGTACGTAGATCTACGTACTTTTGATAATATCCTAGATAAAGGGAGTAAAAAATTGTAAAACGAGTGTTTCAAACATCGATTCGAGCCTGTAAGCAAATATTATTGACTTAAATTGATCGATATGTTTTAAGTGTGTACTTGTTAAACTAATTGAGTACGAATAAACATGCAACAAATTATTAGCTACGTCCATTATTAGTATTACGTGTGGTTTGTGTTTAATAATGCTTATTTCTTAGTAAAATTCCGTTATTTTGCTAATTTGGTAATTTGCTGCAAAATACGTAGATTCTGGGCCAGAAGTACGTAGGTTCGCGAGAAGGGTCCAAAATACGTAGATCTATGTAAATAGACGTAGAGTTGGCAACGCTGTGAAAAAAATCAAGTGCGATGCGTGCGGCGACGGGAACGACTGCAGTGACTGCGGTGCGGATAAATGTGCGAGGCCATTAACAAAAAGCGATGACTGCGGGGACTGCGGCGACTGCGGTGCGGCCAAGTCTGCGTTCACCTTTAGTCTAACCACCAAAATATGTTTTACATATTTTTAAAGTTACAGTAAAGGTTGTTCGTGAAGGCAGCGATAGCCTGTGTGCGATAGCTGAAAGTTTGTGATGATCGATGAAAACACTTTTCTTGAGATATATAGTTGTATTCAAGTATACTTATTTCTCAAAGAAATATTGCAGTATAGCTTCTACATCACAATAGTGCAAAAGCTACCTTTTTTTGCAATAACTGTCACACACATCGGCGAATACGTGGGCCGAAGCTAGTCTGTAAAATAAAAGTATCGATAAAGTTATAACGTCACTATGTTTATGCGTCACAATCTTTATACGAATAAATCAAAATGTCTATGAACGAAGTATCAAAGTTTCAAATGAAGTTCTATTAAATTTTGACGGGTAATGGGGCCCAACACCATAGAGTATAGATATTTAAATAGAGGCACATTTCTTATGGGCGCTCTGTAGACAAACTTTTGGGACCAGTGTGACCCATATTGCCGCTTGGCGGCGTGCCAGTCGCGCTGTGACAGCTTACTCTACGAGTACAAGAGAGACGAAAGTTTCTCCTGTGTATCTTAACCATAGAGATATAAAGGATAGAGTGGCAGAACAGTACCTAACTCAATACTGTGTCGTGTCCGTCGGTGCGAGAGAGAACGCAACATTAAAGGCCTCCTGCATCTCTCTCTAACAATACATGCACAACATCAACATTACGCAGTGGCGTGCTACCTGTAACTATTATTTATATCAGTTTATCAGTAATCAATAGTTTAAAAATATATTATAAACTTTTTTGTCACTTCAAACTATCTTCGTGTATCAATAAAAACAACATTTAAACTATTGATTAATAATAAACTGATTTAAATAATAGTTACAGGTAGCACGCCACTGCGTAATGTTGATGTTGTGCATGTATTGTTAGAGAGAGATGCAGGGGGCCTTTAATGTTGCGTTCTCTCTCCCACCGGCGGACACGAATAGGCCCCACTCTGTCACTCTATTCTAATATCTCTATGATCTCAACTACGAGAGCAAGAGAGAAGGCGAGCGACGCCAGCGCCGCCAACGGCGCCAACTACGTACTACACTGACAAACGTCAACACGGCAGTTGGAATCGGCATCGGCACACGAAATCCTTAAGAAATGCGCTTCTATTATGTAAATCTGTATTCATTGCCAACACGGTGACCTATGTCAGATCTTTGAGTTTAAGCGTGAAACCAAGGGGGTCTAGTTCGAGTTTTGTCCAAGTTGCGAGTCGTTTTTGCATACATTTCGTAAAAGTGCCTCCTGGCGGTCTATACTCTGTTAGCGAGGGGCGCTTTTAAATGTATGGTAATTCACTGGAGAAACAGCTCGCAGCTCGATGACACTTGGACTGAACGTCCCTACCCCCTTCTTCGAACGTCCAAAGTGGACCATTATGATCAGATTACACAGCGAACTGGTTGTTAAAAGCAATAACATAACCATGAGCGTACGGTTCTGCGTCAGAGGGGGGAAAACCGATTTTCCAGCTCTGTACCAAACCAAACTGTCTTCCACTTTCGAGTTTCTGCTGCTTATAATTATTAACTTCATTTCAGGAGACTAAAGTTCTGTTTTTCAGTGACGCAGTGAAAAATTGTTTTCGGACGGTCTCGTCTCCGGCTCTCGGCAGTGTAATCGACCGAGTTGAGGGTTCCCTGAGATGGCGGCCTCACGTGAAGCGTAACTAGTTAGCAAACTTTACCACGAACCCCGTCATATTTTCTACTTTCTTCATAAGGAGACACACAAATACGGTGTCGCCTACTCGGCCCTGCTGGACGGTGAACTCCCCAAGGGCTCGCCGTCCATACTGTCCATAGGCTTGCGGTTACGGTAGATGGAGACGATGTCTTTAACGCTCCCACCTACGATAGGAGAGAGGGCTATAAATCACCCTCTCCCGCTCTGCCGTCTCCTTGATCGGTATAGAAAATTGCCGAATGGAGACGGGGGCAGTTCAAGCGCCGTACCATGGACAAAGAATTTAAAGTCCTCTTGCTGACTTCATAATTCATAGAATTCAGTAATAAGGAAGCAAATTTTGGTAATTGGTTGTTGCAAAACCTCGCCCCTAATGAAGATGAAATCGAATTTACACAGAGTACTTGGTATTGGCGTCGGGACGTGACGACCCACTGCCTACTGGTAGAGGTGGACATCTCCTCCAGTGCAGTCAGTCAACCGAAAGATGGCGGCCAAACCATCCATAAATAGGCGGGACTAAATTTAAAGATACTAGACGGGCAGCAGCGTCTGGCATCAAAGACTTCCGTCACTGCGATCGCCAACCCGCCTGCCAAGCATGGCGATTATGGTAAATGCCCCCCAAATGAGCCACACTAGAAAGGCCTCATTCGAAAGCTCAAAGTCACTTAGAGGACGAAGGAGAGAGCTCGGAGTTTCCCTGCGAGATCGATTCAGAAATGAGGAGATCCGCAGGCGAACCAAAGTCACTGACATAGCTCTCCGATTGGTCAGGCTGAAGTGGCAGTGGGCAGAGCAGATAGCCAGAAAAACAGATGGCCGTTGGAATGTGGGATGACGTACTGGCGTACGTAATGGCGGCTACGACGTACCGTAACCTTTCTGCTCCCGCAAGGTGAACTGACGATCTTTTTGGGATCGCGGGCAGCGGATGGATATGGGTGGCTCAGGATCGGTCCATGTGACGAGCCTAAGGGGAGGCCTATGTACAACAGTGGTCATCTTTTGGCTGATATGATGATGACTTGGTGAATAGAACGGCTGTGCCGCACAGTGTGTTAAAGTAATCATCTTAGCCAAGAGATGTCCACTGCTGAACATAGGCCTTTCTCAAAGTTTCCACCCGGACCGATTAAAAGCCAACCACATGCAACTGCTCGGGGAGCCTACCTCTGCTGCGTCGTCCAGTGCGATCCCACTCGGCCACAATAGGAGACCAGAATTCTCATACTAGTGACCTACTCACGGCAACCCCAGCTTCACTGTCCAATGGCCTATGTCATCAGCCGTCCCCATCGCAATCTGAGCGATGATTCGTCTTCTGGTACGACTCATAGTTGAGCTACCACATATTCTCTGACCCGTTGGTCATCATTGCCAAAACACATTGGTCTAAAGATTTTCTGGTTGACACAGTATGAGATATCGACGTGAAGAAATGTCGTAGCTTTTGTCCCTGGCCAATTATACTTGTGGAACGTCTAGATTACAGTTGCTACCTTTAATAAAAGGTAGGTACGACAGTACGTCATGGACGCTAGACATTATTTGAGTCTTGTCTCTGTGCATCGTAAGACCTACTTAATTCTCGGGAGATTACAGAAGCCATAAGCCATTGATTTCTAAACGTTAACGAATATTTTGTTGTTGCTATTGTCAAAGAGTATACAAATAATGGTCAGCAACATTACAGTAGACGGCAGATATACGAAGTCCAGTCCAGTGCCGTACGTTCTCTGGGAAAAGACACTCGATTTCTATCTACGATAGGTATACATACAAATGGGAAACTATTGTTGCCAACGGTCCGTAATCTGGTTTAGATTACGGACTATTGGCGACTTGGTACAAGCCAGAGCTAAGTAGGATATTACCCACATTACGTCCCATTATGTCGATTCGATTTCTGATGCACTGATGTGCTAGCTGCTAGGTTATTGATTCAGAACTCGAAGTTTGCTTGCTGCTTCGGGTTTTACCCGTAATCCTAATTTTCTTACTATCTAATGCCGCACACTGACGGCGCGATATGGCCAGGCGCGGGACAGCACGCTTCGGCACAAGGAATCATTTTCATGTGCCGTACTGAAGATGTTCAGCAAAATCAAGCGCCTTAATGAAATAGGATCGATTTCTAAAGTAAAATAATATACATTCCCGAGCTGTGTCAAGCCTTTAGTGGGCGCCGACCGTTTATGATACTGTAGTTCATGTCATTGAAATAGTATGGCAAATTCCAGTTTCAAACGCCCGTTTTTACCTGTCAGCATCTGCAGCATCATCAGTCCTGTATATTATGAATTGCCCCACTACTAGGTAGGTACGGATTTTCTCACATCTTACGGTTAGGCCATATCTAGTCTGAGTCAAGTGCCGGTCGGCATACGTCATAAAGATCCACCTCGGTGCTCTAAAATCGGTTTTTAAACTCTGTAATGTACCCAATACAATATACAGGGTGTCACAAGACCCATCACCAAGCCGAAGTCTACTCGTTGTGGACATCATGCCAAGTCATATTAACCAAAAATAATACCTGGGAAACGGTTTTTTTTTTAAGTTTTCAAATTTTTTGAACCACAATTAAAAGCGCGCGTGTGCAATCCCCGAAATACCTACCTACTTACCCATGGGGTCAACATATTGGCGGGGTAAATGCATCGATTTTGTACCTAATTAGAAAAATTCCACACTTACTTTGAACTTCAATACCACCAGTAATTTCCCAGGCATGGTGCTGAAGTAAAAAAATGTTCGTAGTGATTGGAACAACATGGGATTTCAGTTTTCGTTAAGGGTCTTTCTACACCCTATATAATGTCCCCGGACTGATTCCGGAAACGGCGGTTTGTCTTAATGTGGGATCGAACCCGAGACCTCATTATCTGCAGTCGCTTACACTACCACAGGACCACATAGAAAGCAGATATACCCATCGAATAACGTTAGCAAATCAATGCAATACCTGACATCCTGAATTTACGTTCAGTTTGTCAGATAAGTATTTTTCATAATCATCGTATTATTTCAGAGGGTCTACCACGAGTTTTACAAATCATTGTTACGGTGGCGATAGCCTAGTCGACGGGAACAATTTTCATACATTTCCTAAATGCGCCCCATAGTGGACTCGTATCGATCGCTACTGTCCGCTATCGTCACCGTGTAATACTCGTACTAGACCCTCTGACACAAGGATTTTGTAAAGAAATGATAACAACATTTTAACCAATTCTATGGATATTTATTTATAATTTTAAAAACAACTTTAAATCAAGCTAAGTAATACATTACGCTAAATAAGTTTCTGTCAAATTTATATTTCTATATAGTATAGATTATTATTACATAATGGTTTATAACATTAGATAAATAGTATTTGAAGTTCTGACTACAGCACCACTTTGCCTTCAACATTACGGCGGCATATCCACAAGACTGTAGGCAGCTGAGTGCCGCTAGACGAACACACCCACACTGAGGGCATAGTACAAACAGAATAGTAAGATAGCTTCATACAAATCGGCCGCCGCCACCGCGCTGGTGTGAATGTATGCGTGAGTCGCCGGGGCGGCGCGGCGGCGTGTACGCACGCACTTTTCACGCACACAATCTCACGAGCGCGGAACGCTCGGCGCGGATTCAGTACGGGATGCGCCGCGCGTCTGATCGCGCGCATGCATGTAGGTACTACACTGCTCGCCCGCGACCATTGTTTATGTACATTCAGTTTTGTAATAAACGTTATTAATATTATACAATGTGTTAAACGACAGTAAATTAAACTTGTTACATTTTTCTCGCTATAAAGGGCATTTAGATAGTTATATAACGCTTAGCTAGTCAGCAGGTATTTGAAAAAAAATATATGCAAACTTAAATTCTGTAGTATTCAGCGCAATCACTTTAAAAAACGGCGAAATAGCGCGCGCCGACAAAGCCGACGGCGCCGCGGTGTAAACACGTGACAACCCGTGCGTCATCGCAAGAGTAGGCAATTAACTCGCCGAGCGGCCTTAGCTAGCTTACTATTCTGTTTTTACTATGCTGAGGGCACTACAGGGGGTATAGTACGAGTTTGCACTCGATCGTATATAGACTAGTCAGCAGGAACAATTTCCATACATTTTCTAAAACGTAGCGGATGGTAGCGATCGGTAGAGACAAATGTTCCCTTTTCACAACGCTCAGCTTTGAGCAGCCTGACATCTCCAATGGATATACCACCTTAAACAGAAGGACGCATACAAATAACTATACAACGTTTATAAAAATATATATATACATTTATTTTTAAATTCCCTAGTGTGCTGTTGGCAAAATCTGCTGTAGTCACATCCCAGATTTGGACCACGCAAGCATCATATTACAAGCCTGGAGTCGATCAAATACTATTTGTACATTAAGTAAGGATTCGATTGTACATTTTGGCAAATAAGGACTTGTGTATGTGCTTTACTCAAGTCCGTTTCAAATATTTTCATTACATTTAAGGCAATGGGGTGGAGGACGCAGGCCAAGCACGCGGCTACTCAACAGTACAGTTTTTACTAAGTTGTTAATCGACTTTGTTGTAAACTTATTGAAAAATTTTGAGAAGATACAGTTTCAAATAACAGCGCTCGCCGACCTCGCGATTTGTTACTTCGCTGCTCTGTCGTGTGCGCGGCCGGCGCCTTCCAATTAAGCCGCGTTCACATTTGTCTGACATGTCGTGTCGCGCGCTGTACCACCCTCCGCACCCCATCCTCTCTGTTGCAGACCGCGACACGACAGACGCCGTCACGACAGATCGCGTCAGAGAAATGTGAACTCGGCTTTACATTCCAACGGCCGGTTACATATCGGATCTATCCATGTATTTAGAGATTCGAGATCCATGTTTGGCATATTTTGTATGGAGCACTGAATTCAGTTTTAAATTTAATTTATACTGGTTATTAGGGTGCTAAATTATATTTGATTTTGTTAAATGTTGGGCCTACCATAATATTATGTGATTCTTACTTTATACATATTATAGTGTAGCGTAAATACTATAAATTAATTAATATTGCTTTAATCAAGGCTATTTGTTATGAATGTATAACAATATACTAAATGTAGTGAAACTATTTGGAAGAGAAGTTGATATTTGTTACTTGAAATATATTTTAGACTCTATTATGGGAAGGCCAAATATGATTTTCTATGTCGGCGTATGTTTATAAAAGTAATTAAAAGCATCAATTTTCAGTAATCAAAGCCGAGTGTAGTTTGAGTAAATTATCAAACATGAACAAATTTCTTTGGTAAATATTAGTTTTCTTAATGTTGATAAAGTCTATATTGAAATTATTGCTCAAATGTAACGTTTGCATATATGAATTTAATATAGAAGCAGGGTACATGTATAAAGGCGTAACAGCATAAACAGTAGATATTATTTCGCGGCTATAAGAACTATAAATTGCTTTAATACAGAACAAATTTGATGAGGTATATATATTAACTCAATTCTTATAACAAATCGATTAATTTTATGATAGCAATATACAAACTTAACTGCTATAATAATATTATCTATATTTATTTATACGTTATATTATTTAGAATCTTGATTCCTTGCTTAAAATACATTATTTTTCTTTGATGTAGATAAACAAGGCATATATTATGTTTAATTTGAGTTTATTGTTGGTTAAATTTAATATCAAATCACTTAAAGGCATTGCTTAAGGTTAAATGTGGGAAAGCAAAGATACATCATTGCTTTTTGTTGTCATTGTTATAATTTAGTGAATATATACATATACGAGCTACAATGACTTAAGACCCGTTGATTTATAAGACAAATAGAATCTTCTTAATATGAACGTGATGAGTCAGACCTTTTATAAAAATATATTTTATTTTCTAGTAACGGGAATGTGTTAATTATCTCAGATTGCTATTGTTTGTTTTTCGCGTGAGTGTGAGTCCAACTCTGGTGTCTGAGTTTTCAGACCGCCCGAAGGCCTCTGACATGGCCCACGATCCTTATTCTTAGACAAGAACCGGGACCGACAGCTTTACGTGCCCTTCGAAGCACGGTAGCGCTCAGATGTAAATACCACACACTGTCACTCATCCAAGTGGTGACCTGAGCAAGCGTTAACTTTGCCGATATGTTATGAACGGCAAGCCAAGCCTGGCTGTGAGTCAAGTTTACTGCATATACACAGTGTATATTCGAGATGGGACGCGAAGACAGCTATCATAATAATAAAATTCACGGAAAGTCTGTTAAGTCAGTTTTGATGTGGCCGTGACAGATCACGGCCACATCAAAACTGACTTAACAGACTTTCCGTGAATTTTATACCATAACGCATTCTGTAATAGAAATAGGATCGGTATTCTAATCACATCAGATGATAAGACAGATTTAGTGGAACTGTAATGGATACGGTAGCAATCCCACGTCACATATAACTCGAAAAGTTCCAACAACAGTCGGAGGCAAGCATCGCACTGCGATTGTTTGCAATGAATACCAGTCACATACGTAAGCGATAAATATAACAAGGCAACATCATAACAAATGGCACTTGGCAACGTTAGATCGGTTTTAATCTCTCATGGGGACTATTTTACCCCCTTAGGGTGGAGATTTCCTAAAATCTTCACTTAGACCCCCTACACTCGCCAAGGAACATACATGACAAATTTCAGCTTCTGCGCGGTAGTTTCCGAGGTATGTTGTCTGTCAGTCAGTCGATAATACAAGAGTTTTATAAATATAGATTGAGTACTATCGCTTACCTAGTGAACTACAAAACAACCTGGCAACATAATATTCTACCTAAGTACTACCAAAGACCTCAGATATTTACATAGAGGCGCATTTCCTATGGGCGCTCTGAAGACAAACTTTCTGTGACCCAAATTGCCGCTTGGCGGCGTGGCAGTCGCGCTGTGACAGCTGTCTCTACGAGTGCAAGAGAGACGAAAGTTCCTCCTGTGTATCTTAACTACGAGGGCAAGAGAGACGGGGAACGACGCCAGCGCCAACGGCGCCAACTACGAACTTAACTGGCGACAGTCCCCTTGGAATCGGCACACAAATCCATGAGAACTGCGCTTCTATGTAAATCTGTATTCATTGGTACTATACTAGAGCAGCAGATATGACAGTTTGTTACCATCGCTCACGTGTGACAGTCAGTCCTATGACAAAGCGTAGTATACTCGCATCATGACAAGCTAGTCAATTTCCTGAAGAACAAACAGGCATTCATGTTTATGCTGCCTTAAATAACACTATTTACATATAAAATATCGACGTCATACATAGCAATACAAGAATTAAACAAAGTTGATCATATTTACAAATTAGACTACATGAATGTTTTACATTTGTTACATAGCATGCGACAACAGCTGTGTAAGAGAACACTATGGTAGTATGAATTAAATAATTTAATTAAATTAACACATTTACAAACAAGAGGTAATACAGAAGTGACATATCTGACACTTTGGGTAAGTACCACTCGAGAAATATGGTACCAAATTATATGCATGTCACTCTGTATTTTTGTCATCTCACATAGACTCTTTACATTTTGTAAACATGGCTACACACTAATGCTTCACGCTATGTAACAGTTAAATACATCGTTACTTAAACACTATTTAGAATTATGTAACAAAATATCTTCTAACACCGACCTGAATCGAAATAAGCATAGCAAACAAGACTGAACACTAATAACATTATAATATAAACTGTGACTATTTCGATATAATGACTATTTTGTTGCATTTTAGTCAACTTGACTATTTCGGTATAGTAAATATTTTGCTACAGCGACTTAACAGTCGCCGTCACTATTTGGTCACATTGACTAATTTCCAACGTCAGCATTTCACTGTGACCAACGGCCACCGCGACTATTTCTTCGCATTGACGAATTTTCTATTGCTAATATTTTGCTACAGTGACTAAATAGTCCCTGTGACTATGTAGTCACAGCGACTATTGCATCACTTTGACCAATTTACTATGGTTAATATTTTGCTAGTGACTAAATATATAGTCACCATAACTATTTCAGCACTATTTGAACACATTTACCAATTTTTTAGGTTTAATGTTTTGCTACAGTGACTAGATAGTCATTGTGACTAAGAAGTCCCAGGGACTAGATAGTCACTATTACTACGTAATCACCTTGACTGTTTTGTCAATGTGACTAATCGGACTATGAAGCGAGATTGGTGCTGGCAGGCCGGTGCGTGCACGTTACACCACAACAACATAATAGCATATTCTATTACTCCTATAGTGAAAACAACCACGACAATAATCCAACACTTGTGCATACTTAACACTAAAAACACTATCACATAATCTGTCACTTTATAACAGTATCTATAAAAAAGCACAACAGAAGAAAAGTATTTGACTCTGTGTCTTATCTTATGGTAGCCTGATCCCCAATGGGAGACGAGCCGTGTTCACTTGAGGTAGCTCCGGTATAGTAACAATGAGTGCGCGGTGTCCCGCTCCTGCTCTAGGAGGAACACCATGTCCCTCTGGTTGATACGCTTCAGTCGTGTGCGCAGCGCCATTTGGCTGCGACCAGTCTGTAAGGGAAAAATATTAAAGAAGATATAAAGAGCTATTTATTTCTCCATTTTGGTTGTTTACAACACATATACAAGTCAAAACCCTATTCTAGATGTTGCCGGCTTTTCCTAGCTAAATGACTTCTTGAGAAGAAAGGTCGAAAATGGGTTTAGTATGCGAGTACAATAAAGGATATCGTCTGACGCTTTTGACTGACTCTTCGGCCAACGTACGGCTCCCTTGAATCACGATGCCTCTACGCCATCAAAATGTGTATCCTACTAATATTATAAATGTGAAAGTTTGTGAAGATGTATGTATGGATGTTTGTTACTCTTTCACGCAAAAACTACTGAACGGATTTGGATAAAACTTTACAGTAATATAGTTTATACATCAGAATAACACATAGGCTACAATTTATAAAGATTTTGTATAATGTTGCCATAATATAAGGAAAAGTATCAACTAAGTCGGCAAAAATCCTGAGCTCTGAAAGCTATTAATTAGAATTTTACCCCCTTCCTGATGACAGATTGATCTGATTTTCGGTATTCACTCATATTGTCATCAAGATTCAGATAATTTAAATGATTGTAAATTCAAGATGGCCGCCGATACAAAATGGCGGATTACTTATTTTCCACAAATACTTCAATATGGGTATCAAATGAAAGGGCTCGATTGGTAGAATAGAGCTCACAATGAAAAATCCAAGATGGCCGCCGCCACAAAATGGCGGATTACTTATTTTCCACAAATACTTCAATATGGGTATCAAATGAAAGGACTTGATTCGTAGAATAGAGCTCACTATAAAAAATCCAAGATGGCTGTCGCCGCAAAATGGCGGATTACTCAATTTCCACAAATACCTCAGTATGGGTATCGAATGAAAGGGCTTCATTGGTAGAATACGGCTCACTATAAAAAATCCAAGATGGCTGCCGCCACAAAATGGCGGATTACATATTTTCTACAAATATCTCAATATGGGTATCAAATGAAAGGGTTTGATTGGTAGAATAGAGCTCACTATGAAAAATTCAAGATGGCGGCCACCACAAAATGGCGGATTACCTATTTTCCACAAATACCTCAATATGGGTATCGAACGACAGGGCCTGATTGGTAGAAAAGGGATCACTATGAAAAGAGAATGAGAAGTATCAACTAACAACAAAACTAAAAAATTGAAAATAAAATTAACACATTAATAAAAAATGTTTTGGGCGTAGCGTATCCAGAGTAAACATTATGATAGAAATGTCACTTGCCCAACGATTTTAAATGTGTCTGATCAATACCTAAGATTGATGAGAACATTAGTGCGATCTGGCAGCTATGACTTACCGAATTAATTTTTAGCTTTTACTACATAACCTAACTACATAATTTTTATTGTAATAAAACTGTTTAACAGTATAACTTAAAAAAAAATATTTTAATATGTTTTTTACAATGCTCATTCTAGAGTAGTTATCAATTTGTTTTCAAAATTCATAAATGTATTGCCTTCAGTATTTAATGTAGATGAACTTTGTCTTTTACAGTAAGTAGTTTGGACGAATAGTTTAAAAGTTATCACGATTACATTTGACCTAAGTAAGCGCAGCGTTATGAAAAGCGCTTACTATTAATTGGCGCGCTTAAGCGCAGCGGCGTAAAGGAGCGGTCCGATTATGTACTTTGTGGTAATGCTATCAGTTTTTTTTTTGCTGCTATTCTATTCAGTAGGTATATAAGCTCTTCATAACTTCAATAATATACCTACACAATGAAAACAAAAGTAATTTTAAGTACTCTCTGTTTATATGTAGGTATGCTACACGGCTAATGTGCAGATCCGTTTGTGATGAAATTTGATATGGATAGTCTGAAACCTGGGGAAGTACAAAGGCTTACTCTTTATTTAAATTTCATGCGGGCGAAGCCGCGGGCAAAAGCTAGTTAGGTATAAAAATGTCAGCGTAAGCCATCAGACAGGTTGCCACAAGTATTAGTTTAAATATTTACTAATGCACATAGTAGTCAACAGTTTAACCAACTCAATTAAATTAAATTTTAATATTTAACTGCATCATTTCCATCATGGTTCTGATCACTTTCGCGGATTGCCTGCATTATTATACTGTAAGTGGATGCTCCTGTTGCACCATGTCTATTCTGAGGAGGCTAACTAAATGAACATCAAAATTAAAATTAAGTATTATGCTTGAGTATTATTATGCACAGTAAATATATACAAGTGATATAGAAGGTGTAACAGTTGCAGCACCTTACAAAATGTAAATTATTGTGTACTAGCTTTCGCCCGCGGCTTCGCCCGCATGAAATTTTAATATAGTAGCCTTTGTACTTCCCCAGGTTTCAGACTATCCATATCAAATTTCAACACAAACGGATCTGCACATTAGTTTTGTAGCATACATATAAACAGATAATACTTAAAAATACTTTTGTTTTCATAGTCGTCAGAATTCAGGTAAAGATTAGTATGTAGGTATATTATTAAAGCTATTGAAGAGCTTATGTATCTACTAAATAGAATAGCAGCAGAAATGTAAACTGAAAGCATTACCACAAAGTACATAATCAGACCGCCCCTCCGCCCCTCTGCGCTTAAGCGCGCCAACTCATCAAGTAGTAAGCGCTTTTAATGACGCTGCGCTTAGGTCAATTATATCGTGATAACTTTTAAACTATTCGTCCAAACTACGTACTGTAAAGACAAAGTTCATCTACATTAAATACTAAAGGCAATAAATATGTCAATTTTGAAAACAATTTGATAACTACTCTAGAATGAGCATTGTAAAAAACATATTTTCTATGTTATACTGTTTTATTACAATAAAAATGATTCTTTGCACCAAACTTCTCATCAATCTGGGGTATAATATTCATCAGACAAATATAAAATCGTTGGGCAAGTGAAATTTATATTATAATGTTTTTTCTGGATACGCTTAGCCCAAAATTAAAATAAATGTTTTTTTTAGTTTATTTTATTTTCAAGTTTTTAGTCTTGTTGTAAGTTGATACTTCTCAGTCTATTTGCATAGTGAGCCCTTTTCTACTTGTGTGTCATTCGATACCCATATTGAGGCATTTGCGGCAAATAGGTAATCCACCATTTTGTGGTGGCGGCCATCTTGGATTTTTAATAGTGAAGTCTATTCTACCAATCAAGCCCTTTCATTTGATACCCATATTGAGGTATTTGTGGCAAATATGTAATCAGCAATTTTGCTGCGACAGCCATCTTGGATTTATCGTTGTGAGCTTTATTCTACGAATCAAGCCCTTTCATTTGATACCCATATTGAGGAATTTCTGAAAAATAAGTAATCCGCCATTTTGTGGTGGTAACCATCTTGGTTTTTTCAAAGCGAGATCTATTCTACCAATCAAGCCCTTTCATTTGATATCCATATTGAGGTATTTGTGGAAAATATGTATACTTAATCAGCCATTTTGTGGCGGCAGCCATCTTAGATTTTTCATAGTGAGCCCTATTCTACGAATCAAGCTCTTTTATGAGATATGTACCAATATTGAGGTATTTGTGACAAATAAGTTATCCGCCATTTTGTGGCGACGGCCATCTTGAATTTTTCATAGTGAGGTCTATTCTACCAATCAAGCCTTTTCATTTGATACCCACATTGAGGTATTTGTGGAAAATATGTAATCAGCCATTTTGTGGCGGCAGCCATCTTGGATTTATCATAGAGAGCCGATTCTACCAATCAAGCCCTTTCATTCGATACCCATATTGAGGTATTTGTGGCAAATATGTAATCCGCCATTTTGCGGCGACAGCCATCTTGGATTTTTATAGTGAGCTCTATTCTACGAATCAAGCCCTTTCATTTGATACCCATATTGAGCTATTTGTGGAAAATAAGTAATCCGCCATTTTGTGACGGCGGCCATCTTGAATTTTTCATAGTGAGCTTTTTATGATAAACTAGCTTTTGCCCGCGGCTTCGCCCGCATGAAATTTAAATAAAGAGTAAGCCTTTGTACTTCCCCAGGTTTCAGACTATCCATATCAAATTTCATCACAAACGGATCTGCACATTAGCCGTGTAGCATACCTACATATAAACAGAGAGTACTTAAAATTACTTTTGTTTTCATTGTGTAGGTATATTATTGAAGTTATGAAGAGCTTATATACCTACTGAATAGAATAGCAGCAAAAAAAAAACTGATAGCATTACCACAAAGTACATAATCGGACCGCTCCTTTACGCCGCTGCGCTTAAGCGCGCCAATTAATAGTAAGCGCTTTTCATAACGCTGCGCTTACTTAGGTCAAATGTAATCGTGATAACTTTTAAACTATTCGTCCAAACTACTTACTGTAAAAGACAAAGTTCATCTACATTAAATACTGAAGGCAATACATTTATGAATTTTGAAAACAAATTGATAACTACTCTAGAATGAGCATTGTAAAAAACATATTAAAATATTTTTTTTTAAGTTATACTGTTAAACAGTTTTATTACAATAAAAATTATGTAGTTAGGTTATGTAGTAAAAGCTAAAAATTAATTCGGTAAGTCATAGCTGCCAGATCGCACTAATGTTCTCATCAATCTTAGGTATTGATCAGACACATTTAAAATCGTTGGGCAAGTGACATTTCTATCATAATGTTTACTCTGGATACGCTACGCCCAAAACATTTTTTATTAATGTGTTAATTTTATTTTCAATTTTTTAGTTTTGTTGTTAGTTGATACTTCTCATTCTCTTTTCATAGTGATCCCTTTTCTACCAATCAGGCCCTGTCGTTCGATACCCATATTGAGGTATTTGTGGAAAATAGGTAATCCGCCATTTTGTGGTGGCCGCCATCTTGAATTTTTCATAGTGAGCTCTATTCTACCAATCAAACCCTTTCATTTGATACCCATATTGAGATATTTGTAGAAAATATGTAATCCGCCATTTTGTGGCGGCAGCCATCTTGGATTTTTTATAGTGAGCCGTATTCTACCAATGAAGCCCTTTCATTCGATACCCATACTGAGGTATTTGTGGAAATTGAGTAATCCGCCATTTTGCGGCGACAGCCATCTTGGATTTTTTATAGTGAGCTCTATTCTACGAATCAAGTCCTTTCATTTGATACCCATATTGAAGTATTTGTGGAAAATAAGTAATCCGCCATTTTGTGGCGGCGGCCATCTTGGATTTTTCATTGTGAGCTCTATTCTACCAATCGAGCCCTTTCATTTGATACCCATATTGAAGTATTTGTGGAAAATAAGTAATCCGCCATTTTGTATCGGCGGCCATCTTGAATTTACAATCATTTAAATTATCTGAATCTTGATGACAATATGAGTGAATACCGAAAATCAGATCAATCTGTCATCAGGAAGGGGGTAAAATTCTAATTAATAGCTTTCAGAGCTCAGGATTTTTGCCGACTTAGTTGATACTTTTCCTTATATTATGGCAACATTATACAAAATCTTTATAAATTGTAGCCTATGTGTTATTCTGATGTATAAACTATATTACTGTAAAGTTTTATCCAAATCCGTTCAGTAGTTTTTGCGTGAAAGAGTAACAAACATCCATACATACATCTTCACAAACTTTCACATTTATAATATTAGTAGGACAATTTCACCGTACATTATCTTCAAGTAACTTTAACGGTTTAGGCAACGCACGCGACGACAGCTTTCAGAGCTCAGGATTTTTGCCGACTTAGTTGATACTTTGCCTTATATTATGGCAACATTATACAAAAGCTTTATAAATTGTAGCCTATGTGTTATTCTGATGTATCAACTATATTACTGTAAAGTTTCATCCAAATCCGTTCAGTAGTTTTTGCGTGAAAGAGTAACAAACATCCATACATACATCTTCACAAACTTTCGCATTTATAATACTAGCTTTTGCCCGCGGCTTCGCCCGCATGAAATTTAAATAAAGAGTAGCCTTTGTACTTCCCCAGGTTTCAGACTATCCATATCAAATTTCATCACAAACGGATCTGTACATTAGCCGTGTAGCATACCTACATATAAACAGAGAGTACTTAAAATTTCTTTTGTTTTCATTGTGTAGGTATATTATTAAATTTATGAAGAGCTTATATACCTACTGAATAGAACAGTAGCAAAAATAAAAACTGATAGCATTACCACAAAGTACATAATCAGACCGCTCCTTTACGCCGCTGCGCTTAAGCGCGCCAATTAATAGTAAGCGCTTTTCATAACGCTGCGCTTACTTAGGTCAAATGTAATCGTGATAACTTTTAAACTATTCGTCCAAACTACTTACTGTAAGAGACAAAGTTCATCTACATTAAATACTGAAGGCAATACATTTATGAATTTTGAAAACAAATTGATAACTACTCTAGAATGAGCATTGTAAAAAACATATTAAAATATTTTTTTTAAGTTATATTGTTAAACAGTTTTATTACAATAACAATTATGTAGTTAGGTTATGTAGTAAAAGCTAAAAATTAATTCGTTAAGTCATAGCTGCCAGATCGCACTAATGTTCTCATCAATCTTAGGTATTGATCAGACACATTTAAAATCGTTGGGCAAGTGACATTTCTATCATAATGTTTACTCTGGATACGCTACGCCCAAAACACTTTTTATTAATGTGTTAATTTTATTTTAATTTTTTTAGTTTTGTTGTTAGTTGATACTTCTCATTCTCTTTTCATAGTGATCCCTTTTCTACCAATCAGGCCCTGTCGTTCGATACCCATATTGAGGTATTTGTGGAAAATAGGTAATCCGCCATTTTGTGGTGGCCGCCATCTTGAATTTTTAATAGTGAGCTCTATTTTACCAATGAAACCCTTTCATTTGATACCCATATTGAGATATTTGTGGAAAATATGTAATCCGCCATTTTGTGGCGGCAGCCATCTTGGATTTTTTATAGTGAGCCGTATTCTACCAATCAAGCCCTTTCATTCGATACCCATACTGAGGTATTTGTGGAAATTAAGTAATCCGCCATTTTGCGGCGACAGCCATCTTGGATTTTTTATAGTGAGCTCTATTCTACGAATCAAGTCCTTTCATTTGATACCCATATTGAAGTATTTGTGGAAAAGAAGTAATCCGCCATTTTGTGGCGGCGGCCATCTTGGATTTTTCATTGTGAGCTCTATTCTACCAATCAAGCCCTTTCATTTGATACCCATATTGAAGTATTTGTGGAAAATAAGTAATCCGCCATTTTGTATCGGCGGCCATCTTGAATTTACAATCATTTAAATTATCTGAATCTTGATGACAAATATGAGTGAATACCAAAAATCAGATCAATCTGTCTTCAGGAAGGGGGTAAAATTCTAATTAATAGCTTTCAAAGCTCAGGATTTTTGCCGACTTAGTTGATACTTTTCCTTATATTATGGCAACATTATACAAAATCTTTATAAATTGTAGCCTATGTGTTATTCTGATGTATAAACTATATTACTGTAAAGTTTCATCCAAATCCGTTCAGTAGTTTTTGCGTGAAAGAGTAACAAACATCCATACATACATCTTCACAAACTTTCACATTTATAATATTAGTAGGATTAGTAGGATTCTGCAAAACCTGGCGATGAAAAAGAGTGACCATGAGTTTTATTCCCCTTTTTTTCTCATGGTTCTACGCCCTTGTTTTGCAAACGTGGCAGTAAATGTAAATGTATATTTGTATGTCTTTAAGTAATTATTTAATAAATTTATTATTTTGACGTTCATAAGCGTCACATTGTGACCCAAATGAATAAAGGATTTTGACTTTGACTTTGACTCAACGAAAACTATCATCATTGTCTAACGTTATCCCGGTTGCTCGCAAGACTTACGCCTTGCAGCCAGAGTTCCGCTTACTAGTCTAACTAGATATGACAGAACATCAGGTTTCTCACAGCGCGACTGCCGTTTGAGGTCCACAACCAGAAGTGATAGCGATATGCCATGCTTTAGACCAGTATTACTTTATTTAATAAGGGTGCATAGGGTTCCCACCAAGAACTTAGGGTCCCAAGTCAACCTCACCTGCAAGTGGTGCACCTGCCGATCAACGGACGAGACTCTGGCAAACAAAATATCCCGATAAGCGGCAATAGGTGAGCCACCTATAACGTGGGATCAAAACACTGGCGAAAAGTGGTCGTTTAATATGCCTCTGCATACCCCTTCGGGGAAACAGGCGTGAGTCTATGTATGTAGGTATGTACTTTATTTAAGGGTATTGACTCTTCATGAAAGCCTGGACCGTCGGTACAACGTGCTCCTTGGGACACTGGGCAAGCAATAATAGTCTTGTGTCCACTAAGAATAAATGGGTTTGATTGTAGTAAGTATTTATAAATTCATTATTATTTGTAGATGTCAATAAAGTTTATTATTTATTATAAGAAGGTAAGATTAATGTTATTTTTAGCATTCTAATACTGAAAATAATATATTTATTCTTGTGACAACGAACACCAATCAGAGAGCATTACGTCAAACAGTGCGTCCGCCTTTGATGGTAGTAAATACAACTAAAACGTCAAACTTTGTACCTGTCAAATCGAAAATAACAAAATAAAAGTGGGTACACCAGACCAGACTCCATTCACAGTTTGTTTTGTACTTCGTGACATCACTCAACCGCCATCATGGTTTACAGCGCTTTCGCGTCAAATTCAAAAAGGTTTTTAAAAAGCCGTAATAATGTTGCTGATCGATTTTTTAAGAAAAATTCAGTTATTTCGGTTTAACATCTAATAAAGGAGCGAATCAATCACTAATTACATTTTAGGACAGAAGCCTATTAATCATTTAATACGGACTTGACTCTTAAAAGTCAGTGGTGCATTCTGTGGGTTCGGACCTGATACCTTCTGCATAGCAGTTTGTTGGTATCTCTACTAGGCTATTGCTGCCTTATCTTCACCATCTCAGCCTAGAGAAGACCCCTGCAGTACATAGGCCTCTCCAAGGTTCTCCACATAGACCAATCGTGAGCCACCCGCATCCAACTACTATATTCTGTTACACTATGGGTGCATATGGTTCCCCACCAAGAACTGTCGGGTCGGGCGCCAACCTCACCTGCCGCATGGTGCACCTGCCGATCAACGGACGAGGCGACGGCAAACAAAATATCCCGATAAGCGGCAATAGGTGAGCCACCTATTACGTGGGATCAAAACACTGGCGAAAAGTGGGCGTTTAATATGCCTCTGCCTACCCCTTCGTGGAAACAGGCGTGAGTCTATGTATGTATGTACTATAGGATCAGCTAGATAATAAATGTGAAAAAGGATAGTAATAACATTAAAATACCGATTGTGTTCTGTGCACGAAGTAGTAGATAAGCTTCTAGACTATCTAATCCCGATGGCAACAATAAATTATCACTATCATCGTATTAGCGGTAACGATTCGATTGAATGGGTAGTTTAATTGTATTCACAGACTACGACTTTGCTACTATTTCTCTAAATCTTGGCAATTTATCTGGCCAACGTGGGGTCGGTTATTAGAACAGTAAGCCTATGTGCGATTCTGATGTATATTCGCTCGCCCTCTATTACTTTGGGACAGTGGCGTAGGAAGAGGGGGGGGGGGGCGGTCCACCCGGTGCCACCCATCCAAAAAAGGGGTGACACCCAAAACTCAACTTGAAGAACAATACAAAAATCTAAAACAACATAGACACTAGCTCAGCACTAAAAAGAAGGTCATCCGCCAGCTACCGCCCCGGGTGCCACCCAAGCTAGCTACGCCACTGCATTGGGACCGAAGCTGGCGAAGTGTGGGTGTGTAATACACCTCTGCCTACCCCTTCGGGGGTAAAAGGCGTAAAGTTATGTTATGTTATGTGATTCTGATGTATTGTATTGATGTATTATGTTATGTTATGTGATTGTGAGGGCGCAGGGCGCTTGCAACAGAGCAGAAATATCGGATACTCGAAACAAGGGTGTTACTGCTACAAAGTTTTATCAAAACCATTCAGTAGATCTTGCGTGGAAAAGTAACAAACATCCATCCATCCATCCTTAGAGACATTCTTATTATATCAGCACTAAGATACTCACAAACCCAGACCCGGAATGCCCAGGACTGCTAGACATGGTATCACCAGCTCCTCCGGGTCCGTCCAACCTGGGCT